>CM035794.1:53383251-53710751 GCA_020466265.1 Siphamia tubifer | reverse complement strand
CATTGTGAAAACACATTTCTTTTGACTGTGACCTTGACCTTTGACCTACATTCAGCAAAATTTTATGAGATCTATTCTGGACCACCTTACACCTTACCTGGGAATTTCATGGAAATTGGTCCAGAAGATTTGTTTTTTTTTTTGTAAAGTTGCTCACAAAAAGACAGAGAAAAAAACCCCAAAAAACAATGCGGTAAAAATGTGACATTATTTCATTGTTTGATGTATTGACTCAATCATTCAAGGACCAAGGAACCATTTACATTTTGGACCAGATCAGTGGGAATGAAATAAGCCTGCAACTGTTTTTCACTTTAATAATGTACAGAAACAGGCTAATGTGGTAACAATTAATTACATTTAATTATGAAACTGATAGTTCTGGGTCTTAATTATGATTAGCTGAGTCATATTCAGACAAACGTCTTAGCAGCAGTACTGCACCAAACCAAAATCCTTCTAGTTGTGTTGCTATGCATGGATGTGTGCTGGAGGGAGATGGGCATGATTGAACAGAACAATATAAAAGAAAGATAAGTGAACCAAACCCCTCTGATGCTGGACTAGAGATAAGAGAAACCATGTAAATGAGAGAACATAAATGTGAAACATGCAATCTAACTGAAGCTGAAACTACAAAAAATCTGTACTTCAAATAGAACACGATAAGGTAAATGTGAATATTCACCCCAATCTTAAACTACATGCTTTCCATTACCACTGTATGCTATTTCATTTGTGTATGGCCTGGAAACCATTATGATACATGTCTCTTACAAACTACATTGCTTAGCATAGCATAATTTTATCTGCTAGCAATTGTAAACTTGGAATATATTAAACATTGCTTGGTCAATGTAGTAAATAAGCAAATGGTGATTTACCACGACATACAGACTGTAGTTGTATCTGCTGACCCTGTGGTGGTTAATCTGCAGAAAGGACAGAGCCAGTAATAAAAATGTAGGCTTTAATTAATAGCATATGGGTTGTGGGTGGGTGACATAAAAAGCAAAATCATTGATGAGAATTTTTTTTTTTTTGTATGTCTTTCTAAACTGTTTCATCATTAATTGCTTTACAGCAGGTGATATTGACTTGGTGTGTGGAAAAGTCCTATTCATTTATGTACACTGGAAGAACATCTGACTCCAAGTATGTTTTTGTCATTTAGTTAAAATAAGACATAATCACTGAAAGTGTAATTCTGCAGTGAGATAGTTCAAGAAATCTTAAGATAATTTTCACTTGTTCCATTGGCACACGAATTGAGATCTTAGTTGATCTGGCCCAGTGTGGTTTGACAAATAAAAAGAACGTCCAAAAATGTTTAAACAATAAAAGATATTAAAGAATGTAACCGCAAGTGAATAGTTAAGAATAAAACTAGACACGGAAAAAAATGATAAGACAGTTACATAGCAAGAAGAACTTAGAGTAGAAGTTAGAGTTCATTCACAGGTACATTAAAAGAGCAATGTTTTCATGTGCATGTTCAGATGTCTGTGTCTCATTATATTTTCATTTTTTTATTTAGTAAAAATGGTTGAATTTTGATTAATATTTAGTTCTTAAAATACACCTAGTACTGGTGATACTTGGACACATCATCAGTGATGGACCTGGGGTCATAGGGTGTTTCAGGTCTTTAATCCTCAGACACCCTCGTGCAGGTGACCCAGCTGGGGGTGACCAGTCCCCAATTTGTCTCCAAGTAGCATAGTGTTCCATGGATCTTCCTTATAGAGCCACAGCCCCTGTGAAGCCTTTCCTGCTGCCTCCAGTACGTTCTAGGTGGCTCTTCTAATCTGCAGTCCTACATCCTCATTCAGATGTGTCAGCACTGATATGTAGCTACCACTAATGAGCCACTATTCAGTGATTTGTAGAGAAGTACTTTTTGTGGCCTTGTGAAAAGTTAATGAGAACCAATGATATCACTTGATGTGATATCAGGGGGTCCAGTGATTGGTTTCAGGTCTATAAATCTGAGAATTTTCTCATGTAGGTGGTAGGTGGATGATGTGTACATGTGGATTTGCATCTTAAAGACAATCTGTGCATAACTACAGCTCCAAAATGGGACTTAAAATAAACCTGTGTCACTAACAAACACCTTGAACTCTTAATAAATAAAGCAATGGCATCAACTGAGAAAAAGCATGAAAACATGTCAGAATGTTTTGTTCAGTATTATAGAAGACAAAAAAGGCTATGATGTAGAGTACCTTTTGCTCCCATATTGTTTTATTCATTCAGTTTCTAAATTACAAGTATAGGAACTGAAATTCAGAGTTGGTTCTTAAACCCATTGTAACCTGCAATGACAGGTTAGATGTGACTAATGTTATGTTATGTAACTATTTCATACCCTTATCAGCCATTCCAGTGACTTAGCACATACATTAGCGCAGCTGCAAATTTCTCACCTAGAGTCAATGTACTGTGGTCATTACTAATGCCTTCCCTGTGCAGCACCTGAACTCCAAGTCAGTACTTTATAATTGAAAAATGCAGTTTTCATTAGTGCTTTTATGGTTTTATAAGATATATGATTGAAGGAATTCAGAACAGTTCATACTGAAGTAATCACTACCTTGAATAGCCATCATAACTTTGCTCAATAATTTTTCAGTAACATAATAACGTAATGATCAGGATGCATAATGGACATTTGAAGTCTGCTGCTTAAGTGAAAGTTAGTTCTTATGAAACATTTTCTTTCAGTGGAGTTTAGTGTAGAAATGGTACAGCTAATATTACAGTTGATATTATTGCTTCCCATGGGCACCACTACCAATTATGGGCCCTATGAAAGGATCATTGTGGACCTTACAGAAACTCAATGTCTTTGCAATCAGTTGGACTGGGCAGACTGGTGCATAACCCACATCACTGACAAGAGTGTGAAAACTAAACCGAAACTTAACATGCTCTTAACTTTCACCTTCTATTGTTGAATTTAAGTACAGATTTATAAGCTTATTTGTTTTTTGTCATTGCAATAGACGCAAATGGTTTTACCGCTGTAAAAATAGCTTGTACACATTTCGACAGAGGACAATAATTCACATCTGTGTGGGTACATCATGTAGGTACAAATGTCTTTAAGCACAGAAACAAAATATTTCTTCCTCTGCTGGTTTATAACATGTGTCTGATTTCTAGTTCATCTCCTAAGGCTGGGGTTGCTCAAAAAGGAGGGTACATATCAGTGTACCGCAGTCATGCTCCAGTTTCCAACAGATATGTGTTTGACATGCTCCTTTATAGCCAGAAGAGAAGCACAGGCACAACTAGATTACTGACGCCTGTTGGTGTAAGATATTTAATGTATTCTAATATTTATTTGGCTTTACCACCATCACTTCTTGTAAACTCTCCTCTGATCTAGTCGTTCCTCATTTTTCTGTTAGCCTCCCTCCCAAGCCTTAAGACTTAACCATTTCATAAAACAAACATGTATGTACTCTACTTCATTTCACAGACAAATGTACTGTAAAACCACAATTCAAAAAGAGTTGAGACATATGGATGACTGAACCTACCATAATTAAAAATATATAAAGAATTAAATGGAATAAAAATGGCTTGATAAATCCGTTTAGGTGCCATTTGTTTGTCTATTTTATCCTTTACTTTACTGTATTATTATATACTGCAAATTAATTATAATTATCATACTCATTGCTTTCTTGATGAATTCATATCCATACACTTATTTATCTCTTTTAGCCTTATTTATATTTTTCCCTCTTTAATTTTTATCCCTGCATTTATTTGTACATTCCCCTATTGTGACAAGAGCGGGATGTCAAAGTAAAAATTCTTGTATGACAATGCTACCAGGAAAATATAGAATATAATATATTAATCAAGGTCACACAGATTCTTAATAATCCACCTGGAAAAGATTATGTTTGGTTCACAAATAATTTTTATTCAACAAAATAAGATACAATTCCTTAACTTAACCCACAAAAGAAAGAAACCCAAAACAATTTCCTAAACCTAATCCTCACAAAATAAAGTATATTTAAACAAAAATAACTACACAAAAGATTAAGATAAGAGGGTCCCATACCATTAATGGTTTTATATGTCAGGAGGAGGATTTAAAATGTAATTCTAAACTCAACTGGAAGCCAGTGAAGGGTTTGGAGCACAGGGGTGATGTGTTCTCTTCTATTTGATCCTCTTAATAATTTTCTTGCTGTATTTTGAACCAATTGAAAGCTTTTTAAGGAATATTTAGAACACGGAGGTGTAACAATCTAATCTAGATGTAATAAATGCATTAATTATTTTTTCTGCATAATTTTTAGACAGACTATTCCTAATTTTGGCTATGTTCTGCAAGTGAAAAAAGGCTATTCTGCATTTTTAGTTGATGTGCGCTTTAAATGAAAGATCTGAATCAAATGAAACTCCTAAGTTTTTAACTGTGGAACTGGATGTTACACTTATTTTGTCTAACTATTTGGTCAGTTAAGGAGTCACATTTTATGGTATATAATAATGACTTCAGTTTTTTCAGGGTTCAGTAGGAGATAATTGGCACTCATCCAAGTCTATATGTCTCAGAAACAGGTACTTAGTTTATCTAATTGCCTGCTCTGATCAGGTTTAATTGATAAATATAGTTGTGTGTCATTTGTGTAACAATGAAAGTTAATGCCATGATTTCTAATGATGTTACCTAAAGGGAGCATATACAACGTAAACAAAATAGGCCCAAGGACTGATCCTTGAGGCATGCCGTAAGTGCTTAATGCACATTGCGTGTGTCAGTAATTATCATATTGAATCGAAGTTTGGTATAGCATGTCCCAAATTACAAGCTTTACATAGAGCCCACATTTATAACTGTATACTGAAACATTCAAGAATAGTGCCAAGGCTGTGCCAAATGGACAGTTTTGGAAAGCACCTGGACATATCCCCTCAAAAACATGTGCCAAATACTCATTTCTTGTAGCATTGCTGTAAGATGTTCGTCTGAACTAGCTCAGACCTCCCGCTTTGGTCCTATAGTGTTTTTCAGTTCCCACAGTGCAGCCACACTTTTATTCAGCTGTTTTACTGAGGAAACTTTTCAGGCGAGAGACAAATTAATTTTATTTCACTGTGTTCCAATATAGAATACTCAGTGCTAGTAGCAGTGAGAGTGATTCTGACTGTACTGGATAAGAAAATATGGCATGAGCTTTAAAAAGAGACCAGCCCCATGGATATACTCCAAATGGTTCAAGGACAGCATCTAATTTACTTTTATTAAGACATTTAGGTGACCATCACCACACACACACACACACACACACTTGACTTCAAATTATGACCCCCTCTTGTCCATATGCATTCCATGATACATGGATTGATGTGTTTGGCTGTGGCTGGTCAGGCCAATGTGGGCTCTGAAAGCTCCACCACAGGTCTGACATAGGTGGGTTACTGGAGCAAGATATGTAGGAGTGGCACTAGACATATGCTTTCTTAGAGCTTCAGCAGTCCTGTTTTGTTTATGAAGGGCAGCACGTCTGTTGATGAGGCTTCACCAGGCAGAATGGTCATGAGCTGTAACTTCCCAGGAGTTTATGTCAATGTTGATGCTTTTCAGAGAGGCTTTGAGTGTGTCCTTAAAGCGTGACCTTCTTGTCTACCTACTTGCCTACCTTCACCAGACTGTAGATGCTTGGCAGATGAGCTCGAGAGAGCACCTCTGTGTCTGGTACTTTGTCTTGCAAGGTGGTCTTCATCAGTTTTTTTAAACAATTGACGTGAAAGAGGTTACATATCCTGGCGTGGCGTACATAGATGGTCCATGTCTCACAGGCGTAAAGTAGTGTTGGTAGTATCACTGCTTTGTACACTTTTAGCCTCGTGGTCAGTCTGATACCTCGTCTCCCCCACATTAAGACACATAGCCACCCGAAGGAGAAGCTTGCTTGGGCAATTTCTGCATCAACTTCATTGTCTATATACTGGCAGATATGGATAGCATATTGAACTTGAACTTTTCAACAGCATTGAGGGTTTCCCCATTGACAGTGATTGCTGGTTCTATGTAGTCCGTTTGTGGTGTAGGTGGATATAAGACCTCTGCCTTCTTTGCATTTATCCTGAGGCCGAAGTTGTTTGAGGCTGTGGAGAAACACCATACTGTACATCTGTGCCTCTGTGGCAGCATTTAAGGCACTGCCATCAATGAACAGGAAGTCATGCCTCCTTCACTTTTACCTTGGCCTTGAGTCTCTGTAGGTAGAAGAATCTGCCGTCATTAGCTGCTCACAGCTGTAGGCAGATGCAAGATTGAAGGCCATCATGGCCCCAAGCTGCAAAATAGTGCACACAGATCCCTGAGTCTAAAAGAACTCCATGTGGGTCGGTGTTTGTAGTCCAGGAGGTAGGTCTGTGAAGCGATCCAAATGTGGGTTTCTATATCCACATCAAACAGTGCCAGACCTCAGTGTGTGCGTGTGTGACTGTACAGCAGTAATTCTGCTGATTTTCATAGAAGACCACAAGCACCAGGTATCTCCGGGTCTGTTCACTGTTCAGCTCTGAAGGACATGCCATGGAAGACTACCTTAGTGAAGTAGACATAAATGCATTAATAGAAAGGAATGGCTGAAGGACATACAGAAATAAATACAAGAATAAAAAAGCAAAAGGGGGAATGCCAAATACTGTTGGTAAATATGATTACGAATTTTTAAAAATACCACTAAATTAATTAGATGCCCGATGAAAATAAAATATAGAAATAAATAAGAAAAGAGATAAATAAAATGAAAAACAAAAAATAAAAAAAAACAATGCAGAAATTAATAGAACTGTGATACCTTTAAATATCTCATCATATCCAGTGCAAAAGGTAATGGAAAGAGTCCAAGAATAAAGGGGCAAGGTTTAAAAGTAATAGTGGATCCTTGGGCACTCAGGCCAAATTACTTTACACCAGATATGATCCTATGACTATGTCATTCCATGACTTTATAAATGCAGAAATGATTCCAGAAGTGATTGTCCATGAAGACATCTCATCATGCGTCCCATAAATATTAAAATGCCTAGAGTATCAAAAAGAGGAAAACATATTTGAACACGATCCAGACACATGTTCGTGTTAAAATGGATGAAGGCAAAATGTCTCGTCATCTGACCCCACTTTATCCTCATTAGGGTCACAGGGGTCACTGGGGGCCTAATCCAGCTACAATGGGTGAAGGCAGGGTACATCCTGTATGAGTCACCAGTTCATCGCAGGACTGAAGATATGTCGAAAAACAATCACTCTCACATTGAAGGAAAAATGTTTTGACTTTAATGACTTTAATTGACTTTACATCTTGCGTAAAGAAGAGTTGGACCATTACCTTGTTGTCAGCACCGAGTTCAACCTTTTTGCCACCGTTTATTTGTTTGTCTGTTTGTCCGTCTGTGTTCGAGATGAATGGAAAATGTACGGACGGGTTTTGATGAAATTTTCAGGATATGTTAGAAATGTGAACAGGAAGAACTGATTTCATTTTGGGGGTGATCGGGGTGTGTGTGGGGAGTCTACCTTGGCGGAGGTCTGCACTCTCAGAGTGATTTTCTAGTTTTTTTTTTTATTCTTTACATTTTATGTATTCTGAGTTTAATAACTGCATCCACTATCCACTGTTCAAGATTTAAAGGTTAATCAAATACATGCTAATAAACTCAACCTTGGATTGTTCATTCAACAGAAATACATAATTGGGTTGAAATTATGCCTATATGTATTTTGTATTTATTATTTTTTGATTAAATGTATTCTCGTCATTGACACTTTCACAGCTTGTCAGAACAATGGTTTGGTGGTCTGAAGGGTCTTGTTGATGAATCTCAGCAGCTACAAGAACTAATCCCCCAAAATGTATGAACATTAAATTGTTATTATATCAACAACATGAGATGTCGCATCAGGGGAAGAGGAGTAAGTTCTGGCAGTAAACAGTGATGGAATAACATGATTCAAAGTAGCAGTGAGGTGTAAGGTCATAATGTCTCCATGTGTATGAATATGTCAGTCAGCCAACACACTATACTTATTTTTTAATGTCAAGCTTCTTCATGTAATATTTATATAGCATGCAGTGCTGTCTCATATACCTGCCATAACAGAGGCAAAAATACAGTGTGTCATGTTGTGTCAAAGTATTTTATGCTATACCACCTACAGTGCTTTATGTTTGCTCCTGATAGATGTGTATATCTGCCATGTGCAAATGCATCTGTCAGTAGTGACGCACACTGATGATGACTCATCTAAATTACAAATGATTGGCTTTGTTGAATCAAGCACAGGCGCTGGAAATCATCAGACTTTCAACTGGAGGCAAAACTGTATGATGCAGACACTAGGAATCAAAGCACATGACATTACAGTTTTCCTGTTGGTATTAAGGATAAAATGTGTTTAATGTCTTTAATAAACTTTTTAAGACATTAACTGCAACACATGCAGCTGGTACTTATGGTGTATGGTTATATGTGTTGTGCATTATGAATATATAATATCCCACAGCAGTCATTACAGAAAACTGGGGCTCATTACTGTAATGTTCTTGTTACAAAATAGTCAGTTGTTTTCATGTTTCATCTGACAATACTTAACAGCATCAACTGCACTACTCCAAAAACATTTTTGACCCACTTCCTTGAACACACAAAACACTCATATACAAACAAACACACACTCCCAGTTTTGTTTTGTTGGTGTATTTCATTATTGTTCCTTCCAATTACATTTCAATTACTGCTGCCAAGTATAACAATTGAGAGAAATCATGATGATAAACTGAAACCCTGTGGAATGAAAAGCCTGGAGAGAAAATGATTAGCATTCACCAATGCATCACAAACAAATATACAGTAAACAGAGCGGTGTGGGCTATGCAAGTAAGAGGTAGCAATTACTACACTCTCCTACCAGAGTTGTTTATTGTTTCCTGAGGAAAACTGTCATTTTAATCATTAAAAGTCAGTCCTCAGTTCAATCTCTATCTGAGAGTTCAGCCATCTGTCGTCAGTCTCGTAGCAGCATGCCCTGTGTGAACACATGGTGAGCACCGCCCTGAAAGAAACAGTAAGAGAAGCTTTCCTTTTACTTGTCATGTTTCAAATGAAAACATTCCATCTCTATGTTTGACCTTGAATCTTATGTGGATTGGATGGAAGAGGCAAACTAAAAGAAGCTCATCAACATAAACAGCATTCAGTTATAAACTGGACTATATTTTTACCTTTGTTAACATGTGTGGCTGTCAGCAATGTGATAAATTCCAGATATTTGTTTTTAAGTTAGGTATAATTGACTATTCCATGGCCCTGCGTTACTTAAACACATGGATGTTTTTGTGCTACGGAGATGTTGTTTTATCTGGAGAAAAATATTAGTCCAGAAGTATTCAGAAGGAAGTAGAATAAAGCCAATACATATATAGTATAGTTTTACATGCATGTCAATTTTACACCTCTTGTGCTTCTTTATTAACCGATGAAGAATTTGACTTTTGTACACAGTAAATTTTGCAGTGTTAAATCAACACTTAGAGAGTTTATTTAACTCCTTCTAGAGTGTATTTGGTCCCATTGTCTCCAAATTAACTCTCTAAGTGTTGATTTAACACTGCAAAATTTACTGTGTAGCAGTTGCTAAATACATTTTTACCAAAGGGGAGGTAGGGGTTTGTTTTATGTTTGTCTGTCTGTTTGTTTGTTTGTTTGTTGGTCAGCAACTTTTCACAAAAACAGCCAAACCAATTTCCATGACATTTTCAGAAAAGATGCAAGGTGGTCCAGAATATATATATATATATATATATATATATATATATATATATATATATATATATATATATATATATATATATATATATATATATATATATATATATATATATATATATATATATATATATATATATATATATATATATATCAGTGAACTGTTTTGGCATTTTGCTGGCTGGGTCTTAATGGTTTAAATATGACTTAGCTGCATTTCACCAATACCAAACATTTTGAATAGTATAAAACCTACTGTGACCATAATGCCAAGAAGGTTTAAAGCGTCATCTCTATCTTTCTTCAGATCTGTGTCCATGTTTCTTTTCCATAGTCATTAAATGCCAAATCAATTCAGAGTAGACCCCATTCAGGAAAACTAAACACTACCTGAACAAGCAGATGAGGTTGAACACACAGTGGATCTTAAAAGATTACCAAATATTCATTTCCTGAACCTCAAAGTTATCAGCAGCACATCTTCCTCTCTGTGAAGCCCAGAAATGGCGTTCCATACTAGAGAGTCTGCAACACAGCGAACATTTATTCTGAATAGTGATTCTTCATATTGTTCTTTCTCGACTGCAGTGGTTGTCTTCTGTTCTCCTTTGTTCTCTACTCTTCTGCATCTGCATCCCTTTCAGCCATTATTCCAGTGTAACTGTGCCAGGCATAAAAACTGGGAAACTCCATTAACACCAATACAGAGCAAAGCCCCCATGAGAACTCAATCTGGAGCTCATCAAATGTCCCCTTATGTATGTATGCAACAGCAGAGGCACACATGCACATGCCAGCAGACCAGCAAAAGCATATGCCACTACATTCACATGAACAGCTCTTTATCTGCTGCCGTGTTACATAGAGTACTGTGTCTTTCTGTATGTAATGTATTTGTGTGCATCTCTGAGGTATTGTATGTCCTTGAACTATTAAAAATCTTTCTTTATGGCCAAACCCATTCTAGCTTCTCACAGTTTTTCTTCTTTATCACAATAGCAGAACCATACATATGTATGACTTTTTAGTCAATATTTTAAACTCTGTGTACATAATTATATTGCATGGTGGGTTTTTGTCTTGTCAGTACTTAAGGACACATTAACTCTGGATATTGGATGGTGTTATATGACATGTTTTCTAATTAAAGCATGTCTGACCACAAAGAACCTTAAAATATATAGTAACTTCCTTCCCTAGAGGCAGAAGTGCACATAAACAGATGTAGATACAGATAGAGGTAGATTTCAATACATGCAGATGCGATTACCAATCACATTTTATGGATTATGTGAATCACTTGGGGAAAAAATGCACATATTAAAATAAGGTAATTTTGAAAAATACAAATAAATGGGGAGGTGTCCAGGAGGCATCGTCACTTGGTGCCCAAGACACCTTAGCTGGCTCCTCTCGACATGGAGGAGCAGCAGCTCTACTCAGAGTCCCTCCCAGATCTCCGAGAATCTCACCCTATCTCTAAGGCTGTGAAGGAAACTCATTTCAGCCGCTTGTATTATAATAGGACACAAGAATTCACAGAGTACGTGACGCATTGCTCATCTGTCAAATTAGACTTTTGGAGTTACGGTTTATTTAGTTTCCTGACAGAAACTGTCAGAAAACACAAACTGTCTGCATTTGGGTCCAACCTCAGATCGTCACACCTAAGGTCAGTCTTAAAAGGTTCTGCTAGCAAAACTAAAATGACTTGATGAAATCTACCATCAATACACTAGTATTTAACAACGTAAACAAAACACAAAACTAGAACTTCTATAACAGCTAGACTCCAACAGTAAGTTTCCACCATGAAACCCAAAAACGCGGTGGATGAGTTGTGTTATCCATCTGACAGACCTACTGAAAATGACATGACAGATGGGCTACAGCAAAAGGAGTTCATGCAGAACTGCAGGCTGATGGTAATCGGTAAGGTTTTTTTTACACCATATTTAGCAGCAGAATTTACTGGAATATCGAAGATTTTCTCTATGTGTGATGATTTAAAATGGACTTTTAATATAACATCAGTCGACCTGGCAGTGTGACTCATGTTTAAAAAGTGACTGAAGCGCCGCGGTGCGTTTGGCTGTGTGTGTGTGTGTGTGTGTGTGTGTGTGTGTGTGTGTGTGAGCCGACAAAGCAAGTGTTTTCTTTTCTCAGTGACCGACTTCAACCAGTTAATGAGGCTCAGTGATCGGTCAAGATATTTTAATGCATTTCGTCATCCCTAGTCAACGTCTAGTCTTGTTATTTCCTCCTCTGCTGATGCTTTGTTTTGGTGCTTTTTGTTAGTGGCGTTACCATAGCAACTGATGCGATATAATAACGTAATCGAAAGGTTCCATTTCTGTATGGAGACACACGCCTGAGAGGACCGGGCTAACTCATGGCCCGGTCAAAAGACGTTCCCCCAAAAGGTTCTGATAGTAGAACCATGCCTGTAACAAGTCACATTATTTCCTGAGTAACAGTTATGAATAAAGTAATAAACAGCATTACTAATGCCTTTATACTCTTAACACCGTTATTCCCAGCACTGATTATGACACATGACACATTGTGCTATGAATCGACATGCGTGTTGTGCAGTTCAGATTACTGTTTTAGCATAAAAAACATACTTACATTTGCACTTCACTTGCCTCCACATAAACAGTGAACTCAAGAGTGTCAAATTCAGTAAATCACTATTATCAATGTAATAGTAGCAATCAAAGTCAGCACTCCATGCCTTGGTGGGACGCTTTCTCTGTGTTATCACACTGTCACAAAAAAGAAGTTTCCTTCAGAGTTGACATTTTGTAGTTGTTTGCTGATGTTGTTTTTGATTAACAGTCACACCAGTCGGTAAAACCGTACTTTACCATCTCTCTGAGCTGTGTCATTGCTCCTTTTCTAATCTTCACCTTCGTTTCAACCCCACACTCAGTGTTTTCATTCTGTTTTGTTTTTTTTACTTTAAATTCAAACCAACCTGTAATCATCACTGTCAGGCACAGAATGTCTTTCTCTTCCACACTGTGCTAGTACACACACTCACATGTACACACACATACACAGCACACATATTGTCGACACACTAGAAGACATGAGTTGCAGGTGTCAGCTGGGAGAAATGGCAGCCTTCATTTTAATAACAAAACTCAGCAAGACATGGTCTTGTTGTGGCCTCAGTCTCTGACACTTTACTATCCATATGGAAAGTTTCCTCTGGAGTGGTATTACTTGTGTTTCATCACTATTTCAATTATAAATAAGAAAAATATTATGTGTTGATGCATCAGGGCTTCTTCATTTCTGAATGGAGAACCATCACAATGCTCTGGAGAGTCTTTACTCCTTGTGTGATGTTGGTCTAAATGTTGTTTGTCCAAAAACTACTTCCTTAAAAACATGACAATTATTGAAGAAAACACAGCTTTACCAACTCTGACCTCCTGACTTACACTTCCCTCTGCTACTCGTCAACAATGTTTTCACCCAGCAAATTGCCACCAATTTGTACAAACATCAGAGGTATTATGGAAAAGAATTGTTAAAGAAAATCTGAAATTCTTTGACTTGCATAATAAAAAAAAAAAAGCAGCACAGTTTCAGGAAGAATTTGTGTTTCATACAGTTTTGAGACAAAACCTTCCAGATTATCATTAAAATGATTGCAGAGGTATAAATTACATCTCCTCCAACATCTTTGAAATAGTTACAATTAAGTTACATTAAGCCACATGTATATGTGGTTTTGTCACAAACTGCAGAAAGGCAGTTCAGAACAATGTGAATTTTGTAAATGGTTAGACATTACCATTACTCACAGGTTTATCACCCTTGTATATTCATTACATACAAGAATTAAGGACTTCTGCTCCAACATGAAGCCAAAGTACAAACATCCTAAAGTTCTAAAACTACCGGTTCCCACTAACTGACATTGAACTTTTGCAGTCATTATTTTAGCATGTTGTGTTTTGCTTGATGAAATGTTGAGTCAGTAAGCTAATGTTTATCATAAGTTCACCTCTAACCCCTCAGGAATATGTAGCCCAACCCCTTTTGCCCATATGTGGTTACTTCTGTCTTTAAAAACATCTGTGGCAACCTCTGCAAATTATAGGTTTCAAAACAGTAATATAGTAATAATAATTTGAGTTACCATAAAGGGGGGTGTAAATATGACTAATTCATGAGGCAAAGCATTTCCGGGGGGCTCAGTGGATATAGGTTAGAAGTTGTGAAAATGTCATGGTTGCTTGAGTAAAAGAGGCGTAGAAACCTGGAGTTGGATGCCCAAAGTTAACTTTCAGTTTTTGTTCTATACCTAATTACAATATCATACCTTATAACTATTGGCGTTGAAGTCACCCATGTTGATGTTGAGGTCTCTTCTGGAAAAGGAACTTATGGTCTGTAGTCTTTCGTAAAACTGTTCTTTGGCCTCATCGTTCTTCTTGTTTGTTGTGGCAAAGCACTGGATGACGTTCATGCTTATCCTCTTCTGTTATGTTTCGAATGAGGCTGTGATGA
Source organism: Siphamia tubifer (assembly GCA_020466265.1). NCBI lineage: Eukaryota > Metazoa > Chordata > Actinopteri > Kurtiformes > Apogonidae > Siphamia > Siphamia tubifer. The sequence continues at coordinate 53,696,411 of CM035794.1, read as the reverse complement.
TGCGTGGGCCATGGGCTTCCCACCCAATGAGGGCTCTCTATGCAGTGTTTGATAGCATGACAGCCATACCCTCCATGTGTGGGGCGTCATCCTCCTCATGGCCAGAAAACAGCAGCCTCTCTCCTAAGGTCATGAATGGGGTTTTTTTTCTCTGTTGTTTTTCTCTCTTCTCTGTCTCTGCTCTGTTTTCCCTGTGTGTCTCTGTCTTTCACCTTTGCCTTGATTGTCATTACAGCCACCTGAGATCCCATACCTGTGGGTAATCAGGTGGCTGTATATAAGCCTGCTTTTTCTGCCTGCTCATTGCCAGATCGTTTTTGTACTGTCAAGACCTTCCAGCGTTTATTCTGCCTGTTTTCCCGTGTTTTTGTCTGTGCTCTGTTTTTGACCCATTCCAGCCTGCTTCCTATTTAGACCTGTTTCCGCCTGACCACGTCTCCATCTTTGACTTCTGGATCTGAGCCTTCGCCTGTCCCCGACTACGTTCCAGTCTGCTTCCCCGGTACCCGACCCACATTTCTGGACTTCGACCTCTCACCCTGCCTGCTGTGTATGAATACCCGTTACCGAACCCTGGACTGGACTACATCTTCCCTCGTGCCTTTTTTCCCTGTGAACTCTGTATTTAATTACAGTTCGATTAAAGCAGAGATTTAACTTTTATATCGTGTGCTGTCTGCATTTGGGTCCAACCTCAGATCGTCACACCTAAGGTCAGTCTCTTTCATCTGTTACCCGTCCATCTTGACTAGCTGATGCCGAGGACGTTGAGACAGTAATTCCTCATCTCCGCTGCCACCTGAGCTATTTTCCCCGCTTCATACATGGTCCTAACGTTCCATGTCCCGATGTTGATGGTTGCCCTGGTTGAAAGGATGGTAGTCGGTTGAGTGGCTTCCTTTTGGCTTTAACCAGCTTTAAATCAAATCAAGATTCGATATTAAATGTAAGAGGGTGCACTAAGGGGTTAACTGAACCAATAAAAGCCTAAATTTTTCTGACTTTTAAGGGGCACTATATGCTATGGACAGTGGGTTTGGTGAATGGCATTAGTGTACAAGTACAGATCTAGAAGTACTCATTACTGACATATTGCAAGGCAAATAACAAAAACAATAGACAATTTTTAACTGAGTATGTGTACACTTTTTTATCAACTAGGATTAATGCATGTATAGTCAGTGCCATAGAAGCTATGTTTGATGAATGGCAAAAAGTAGGTCATAGTGTAATGTAAGCCCTCCCACACTTCCCCTGTCTAGGACTGTGTGGTGCTATGTTATTCTTGGGTCTGGGTCTGTAAACACTGGGTCACCTTAAAGATAAGGATCTGACTTGCTCTCCTGACTGACCTCTGGACTCTCTTAAGGGGTTTTGAGCACAACTATATGATCATATGTTTACTCTGATAAAGTAATGTGTCAAACAGCAAGAGAAGTTCCGCTCCATCCTTCTGTCACTCGTGAATAAGACCCCGAGATACTCCACCTGAGGCAGGACCTTCCCCCCAACCTGGAGAGAGCACTCTACCTTTATCTGACATGGTCTTCAGACTTGGAGGTGCTGAGCTTCATCCCAGCTGCTTCACACTCAGTTGCGAATTGCTCCAATGTGAGCTGGAGGTCGCTGCTTAATGGAGCTAAGAGGACCACATTATCCGCAAAAAGCAGAGATGAGATCCTCCCGGCACCGACCTCAACCCCCTCCCCTACCCGGCTGCACCTAGAAATTCTGTCCATAAAAGTTATGAACAGAACCGGTAACAAAGGGCAGCCCTGGAAGAGCCCAACACCCACCAGAAAGTGTCCCGACTTACTATGCGGGCCAAACTCTCGCCCCTTCGGTACAGGGATTGAATTTCTCCCAGTAGGAGACTATCCACCCTGGAGTACCCCCCCCACAGGATACATCTGGGGACACGGTTGTGAGCCTTTTCCAAATCAACAAAACAGATGTGGACTGGTTGGGCAAATTTCTGAAAAAGTAATCTGTTACCGTAATGCGGTACTTTTGTAATGTATTACTCCCAACACTGGTGTGGAGTCATCTTTTTCACAAAGACAGCATTGGTCTACCTTCACAACACAGATGGACTGAGTAAAGGCTACATTTTCAGTGTTGATTTCTTCAATTACAGTCTTACAAATTTTTTCTCAAAACTCTGTAAACTAATATAAGCCATTCATGGTTTTCAGCGTTGGTTCAAAGCTGAAAAGTTCAACACACATGCTAAATGTTCCTTACACTGCATATACAGTATATTTGCTTATACAAACAGTTGTTGAATATTGATGACTCTAAATCTGAACACAGGCAGAATCTTGAATCGTGAAGATAATCTGGTAAAACTGCAACACAGCATCTTGCTTGCAGTAAAGTGAATATTGCTGATACATCAAACTTCATGCTGGAGCAACAATATTCATATCAAATGGTTGGTAACCAATCATCAGTATTCTGCTGGACAGCTGTGTCAGTGAGTGAGAAGTCTGGAAAAGTATTTTTCTTGCATACAAGCTCTTTCAACACTTTGATGACAATTTTGCAGTCCTCCAGGTTGCCTGTTAAAATTCTATTACATTTCCAGTAACATGAAGAGAAAATTACAAATTAGTTTTTAGCCCAGTGCTAGTTTTGTGTCAGTTCCCACATTATTTTTTCTCTTTAATTAATTTTCCTTAAGTGATGTATCACCATTTATTATAGTTGTATTTTCACTGTAAATAATATGTATTTTGCTATATTTAATTTTCTGTAATCAATTGAAAGTTCAGTGTAAATGTGAAGGTTATTATATCAAAACAAAGAAAACTGAAGAAATAGTGACTTTCAGCAAATATATCAATTTATGGAAACACGTATTTATACATTCAATTACTATGTTCAGTAAAGCAATTTCCAAGTGGTGGGATCAATAAGGTACATCTATTCGATTCTATTCTAGAACAGGGGTGTCATACTCATTTTAAATCAGGAGCCACATATAGCCTAATATGATATAAACTGGGCTAGAACAGTAAATAGAATAAGAACTTAGAACTGATAATGTCAACTCCAAAGTTTTCTGTTTTTGTGGGTATGTTTGTCAGTATCTTTACACAAAATAGTTGACGAATTTCCATGAAATTTTCAGGAAACGTCTGAGGTGGTCCACAATTGTTCTCATTACAGTCACCAAAAACATGTTCTTTTAATAATAAGACATAGGGAAAATCTGGTAAAATGCGTGTGAGGGGGTGGGGTTTGTCGTGCCTGGCACCACTTGTTAAATAGCTGCTTTTGGTCATCAGTGAAGGTTTGGGTCTTTATGGGTTCAAAACAAACAAACAAAAAAAACTCAGCAAGTAGCTGACATTATGAAAGCAAAGGCTTACAGGAGTTTTAACCTAATTTAGAGAAAAAGTTTTCATCATATATGACAAGAACCTCCACAGATGTATCAAACGTATCCATATTGATCACATCTGACAGGACAAGACACCAACTCTCTCACATCATGTGATCTCGTGAGAATGTAGATGGTAACAAATAGAGACAAATGTGGTGCAACAACATGCTGCTTTGAAAAACAGTAGAATGCTAAATGAGATGACAGTGCAATGGAAGTGAGATTTTTACTGTCACATACCATTTACGTCTATTTAAGTATTTTAACTGACATTCGTCTGATTTCCAGCGCCGAGGTCACTGTTGGAGATCTGGGCTCCCCATTGCATCCCTCACAAAACCTATAAACACCCAGTAAATCACAGACATTTAGATCCACTAATCCACAGCCAGTGTTGGGGACATTATTTTGAAAAAAGTAATTTGTCATAGTTACTAGTTATTTGTACAAAAAAGTTATGCCACTATTAAAGTAACTAGTTTCCAGTAAAAGTAACTATTGCGTTACTCACCCATGGTACCCCCATCCCTTGGCCTTCTCAGACCATGTTTCAAAATCCAGATGCATAAAGCAGGACAGCAAAGACAAGTACCATTACAGAGGTTTGAATTGATTGCAACCCAACTGAAACTGTAGACACCGGATGGACATACAGTTCTCCAAATATGTTTTTAAAAAGAAAAGTACACAATTCAAGAGGCTCATTTAAATTCAACTGAAAATGTATATGGATTTGTTAAGTCCAACCTTAAGTACATAACATTAATTAATTCAACTTGCATGTATGCAATCATTTATCCACCCAGCCAACCCAGTCTTCTCTTAATTAATTAAAGACAGTTACATTCATAAATGTTTCCATTTACTGCAACTTTAACATTTTCTGCAACTCTAAGATTCACTGTAACTCTAATAGATGAACATAAAGTGATCTAATTTTGTTTGTTAAAGGAAGTAAATACACTATATCATTAAAAGTTATTGCTCACCTGCCTTGACTCACATATGAACTTAAGTGCCATCCCTCTCTGCAACACTCACACTGCGCTGCAGATTAGCTATGACCTTTAAAAAGTAGCTAGTACTGCCCTTTTGCATAACGACATTAGCCATTTGCACACGTTTTCTGAAGGTCAGCATGTCGTGCGTGATGTTATGACTTCATATGCAACGTCACCACATCATCTTGTGAATATCGTGATTTTTTTGGCAACACTGCTCACACACACACACACACACACACACACACAATACACACACTTGAATGAGTCTTACTGTACGTCTGTATGCACAACGGCGGTGACAGCTTTTCTTTATTGGGCGGCTTTAGTAACATGTAGTTATGAGGTGTTGGAAATGCTAACACCGTTATACTGACAGTGAGAGTAACTAGTTAGATTAACCGTTAGTAACAGTGTTAGTAATGCCGTTTATTTATAACACTGTTATTCCCATCACTGTCCACAGCCCATATCCACTGTCCCACTGTATGTCTGTGTCATGTACCCTGTATTGCTTATAATAATTGGTAGCTGCTCTTCATTTTAAATGTTATGATCATTATTATACTGTAAATATGATGTTCACCAGATAGATCTGTGCCCCCTCTGGCACCTGGTGACCACAGTGTGTAATGTACAAAATAGGAGCAGCTGTCTTTTACCATGCTCTTGTTAGATATTATGGTCTCGCTGATTAAATCATCCAGCTTTCCATTACAAATGTTTGAGAATGATCAGGGCTAACATCCCTCACATTACCACATAATCTGGGCTGAAATCCAACCCAAGGACCAGAAGTGAAAGTGGCTTCACCAGAACTGCACACACCCACAAAAAAAAAAAAGATGATGATGAAGTTTTACAGTTTATAAGCAATTTTTGGTGATTTTTATTACAGTTTGCAGGCATCTATTCTGATATGTATTAGCTCCAATAGTTTCTCCCTGATTTCCTCATTTAAAGTATTACCAACAATAATGCAAAGTTAGAAGCAATATAAATTACTAATGAAAAAAAAACATCCACAACATCAAATGTGTATTATATAAATATTTATAGACTACAGTGATAAAAAATAAATAAATGGATAGAGGGTTCTCTAGTGCCTGTGCAGGTTATTGGTAGAGCAAGCTCTATATGAAATGTTGGTTGTTCACACTCTGCATTCGGACTTTAGTCGATGTAATTAACAAAAAAATAGCCTGCTGTTGGCCTGAAGGCCTTGTGTCCACCGTCGCACAAATGACAAAAAACATTTGTCAAAAAGTACGAGTCAGCATCGAACTTAAGCAAGGCCTTAATCTGAGACATGTGTGGTGTGAATTTGGTGATACTTCATCAAAGCTGGCAAGTTATTGAGAGTAGAGTGTTCCTTCCATCTTTTTGCTCCGTGACCTTGAAAACTAGGCCAAGGTCATCATCGAACTTAAGTAAGGTCTTCATGAGAGGTATGTGTGGTGTGAATGTGGTGATCCCCATCAAAGCTGTCAAAAGCTATTAAAAGTACAGTGTTCCCGAATGCACGATCAGCATTTCTATGGCCCCCGCCTGGATTGACAGTGGACCATTAGTTCAGTTTGCTGCATTTCCTCTTGTCACTCATTATATCAACTTTTTTGTTTTACCTTTCCAATCTGTTTTTTGTGGTTTCTTTGCTCTCTCACCTCCCTCCCTCCTGTGTGTGTGCTACAGTATGTGTGTACCTCCACCCCCTGTGTGTAACCCCACCCCTCTCCCCTCTGTTCAGCAAACAGACACTACCCATAACCGACCAATCTTGTGGCTTTAAGTGGGGGGAATCAGAGCAGCTCCTAATCAGCTCCCAGTCAGGAGCCGGCTTCCATCGTTCTCGTTAACGAGCCGACTCTTTGAGCCATTTCATTCACGACTGACACATCACTATTCTAACACATTAGTCATTCCAATAATGATCTGAGAAGCAGGAACTAAGCAAATGAAAATGTGCTCTGGAATGACTTCCTCTGTCATTCAAAAACACAATAACTCAAATGGAGAAAATTGTTTTCTTCTCCCACCTGCTCACTCTTAAAGGTGGGATGGGAGATCTTTTTTTGGAACATTTTTTACCATATTGCTTGAAAACCTATTCACCATCCCATAGCATGCACTGAAATAGAATGTTTGCAAAACAACAAAAAACAAACAAATGTTTTAGCCCAGTCTAGAGGGTCATTATGTACTGATCATCAATAATTAATTTACAATAATTGATTTGCTGATACGTCCATCAAATACTCCCTCCCCACCCACCCACCCACCCACACACACACACACACACGCACACACACACACACACACATGGATGCAAATGATGTACAGCAAACTGAAGCTGAAAATCTATGGACCTCTTTAATAAACACCACCACAACTACATGGATAAGCAAGTGGTGATGATGAGGCAGCTCTAAAAAACTTACGATATAGCCATGTGTGTATACGGATGAAACGTGTCATTTTCGCAATATACATATAAATTTTCTTAACATGCAGTAGCTTATGAAAAGTTGTGCATTGCAACACATGCAAATGCAATCAGCGCATGTGAGAGCCTGCAGTACGATGACCAATCATGTGTCATTATTTAACCATCCATCTAGCAAGTATGATTGGACAGATACACCACTGAGCAAATGAAACTCAAGCTGGAAAAAAAGTACCATGTTGGATGCAACAGACAAACCACTACAGCGGGTGCTTTCTCTCTCTCTCTCTGTTTTGAGAATCTTCCAAATTTTCCTTGCAAGGCAGTCAAGATTAATTAGATTAATCACCCCACACAGACAGACGGACGCACAGACTATCAGCATATCTATGTCCCCTGCTGGGGCGACGGTGGACAATAAAGAGTCAGGTGGTGCGTTAGCTTGACCTGTGCTTTGAATGTTTTGTAATGCTTTTAATTTTCTATTCATCACAAAATGAGTGTGCAGCCTTGAAAACTTTAACAATATTCGCAGCTGGGAACAAAAAGTGCTAGGTTAATTTGCCTAAACCCAATGATCTTGCCCTTTCTTTATCAAAGTCTATGCTCCAAAATGAAAAGGGAAAAATAGGCCTCTATAAATATTTGTCAAACTCCACCATCAAGAAATGCTTTGATTATTTTTACTTAGTACAGATGCTTTACATGTGAGCTGAGGTGATAATGATTGTGATAACACTGTTACTTGTCACGCATACGTATCACAGTACATAAGGAAACAGTTGGCATCAGACAAACACTGGTGTGAATCAACAGTGTATGTCTCTTGAGCCTTTAATTCATTATCCATGAATGAATTACTCTGGCATTATTAATACTGTGAAGAATGATGTCGCAAAGTATATGTACAGTTGACAAAGTGAGTAAAAACATTTTCATTAACAAAACCGATAACTTGTGCATTTGTAAATGAATGCAGTGATACAGGAAACACTGTGTATGCCTGCACACACACACCAGAGGCTCATGTGAATCGTATCTTATTAAAACACATTACCTGAACAATCCCTGTCTCCCAAAACCCATTTAATTCAGCAGTGCTCTGAATTCCTGATCTGCAATCTGTTCTTTATTACACTTATTCTCACAGACTCTTCTTTATCTGTCCTCCTCCCTCTGCCCACTCTGCCTCTGCCTCCCCCTCCTCTCCCTCTTTCTCCCTCAGGTGGATAGTGTAATTGCTGTGGTTTAACCGGTACTGTGTTTGATCTCACGCTTATCCTCTGAAGCCTCTCGCTCATAAAAGAGATGAAGGGAAGAACGCATCTCCCAAGGAACGCCTGTTATGTGTGCGTGTACATGTGAGAGCGAGTGTGTTTTTGTACGCTGGTTCACACGTTTGAAGCGTATATGAGTGGGAATTGCTCCAGTCTGGTCTGATTTTTAAGTAATTCAATTATTGAAGCTGCAGCGTGAAACTGCAGGCTAAAACACACAAATCACTTCAATCTCAAGCCAATTCCTTCCCATTTAACCTCTATGTATTACACAGACATGAAGCCATTTTCTCTCTTGCCTTTTATTAGATTCTCATCTGCAGCCCCTGGCAACTGGTGCAGAAAGGAGGAAGTGGACTCTGCAACTATTCCTCTGTAATGCAGACAATGAAGATTATTTAAAGATGTTTGATTGATCACAGCTACCGCGTTGCATTACAAAATCCAGAAATTTCAAAGTTAGCTTTACCCGCATCACAGTGTCAGATATTAATCATTTATCCATTCATTACTACCATTATACCAACTTCTATTAAGAGGCCTAAATGCTGGGCAGATGTTCATTCCCATTAATAATTTATGATCAATTCTTTTAAACAGGGAAGTAGACATTACATTTATTAACCCTTAAAGAACTTGAACTATTTTCTTCATATGTAACCATTCCTAAATAATAATGAATTATTTGATCCATATTTTGCATTTTTCATTGAAAATTGTTGTTATTGGGGTTTCACAAAAGCAGTGTGGAAAAAAATTAATTTTTTCACAGTGGCCATGTATGATGAATAGACACATGGACAACACCTTGGCATCTTTATTGCAATGTCTGTTTTTATGGTTGTCTTCAGAATTGTTTGCACAAATATGTTTGTGTAAATATCAGGATAACACTGGAACCAAGGAAGACTTACTGATGCATCTAATACAAAGTATATAAAGAACGGACCCAAATGCAGGATTCAGAGTTAGAGATCATTTCAACAGTGTTTATTAATAATATTTGTCAGATGTGCACTCCTTTCCCTCCTCTGTGGTCAGCTACGTATGGGTGACTCTCCATCAGCTGAGGCCCAACAAAACCAGAGGTCAGGAAAGCAGCAGAAGGGGGTCCAAAGCCAGGTGATCTGAAGTCCAATACAGTACAGATGAGGGGCAGGCAGAGATGAAGTCAAAAGCAGGAAAAAGGTCAAAACAGGGATGTGCAAATACAGAAAGAGAAAAATAGAAATAGAAGAAGACTTTATTTGTCATTGTGGAACACAGTGAAACTACAGTTTAGCAGTTTCTCTCTCCAGTACCGTCATGAAATAAATAAAACACAACATTCAAAGTCAACAAACAGAATGTCATAAAAGCTAAAATTAGCAATGTAAATATGAATTAAAAAAAATAAAAAATACCTTTATACACATATATACACAACAGATAATACAATTTATAAAAATTAATTATAACGTAGTGCAGATATAAAATATGTCACTAAAAGGTGCTGATTTATATAAAATGTATTAAAAAGGCTGAATACATTTGCTGGCCTGTGGATAAAACCTGTGTAGCAGTCTGTTAGAGAACCAGAATACAAAAGTCACAGGACAAACAGGGTCAAAGCCAGAAAATTGAGACAAGAAAACATGGTCATCAGTTATAACAAAGAGAAAATAACAAACTCACACCCTACTGTGAGAAAAAAAGAGGTATTTATCGAGGAAATAACAGGTGACATGAATAGGTGAATTCATTACAGGGGTGAAGACAACACCAGTGACAGGAAGCAAAGATGGAAATCATGAACATGACCCCTCATAACAAAATGAAAAACTGACGATAGATAGATAGATAGATAGATAGATAGATAGATAGATAGATAGATAGATAGATAGATAGATAGATAGATAGATAGATAGATAGATAGATAGATAGATAGATAGATAGATAGATAGATAGATAGATAGATAGATAGATAGATAGATAGACAGAAAGATAGATAGATAGATAGATAGATAGATAGATAGATAGATAGATAGATAGATAGATAGATAGATAGATAGATAGATAGATAGATAGATAGATAGATAGATAGATAGATAGATAGGTAGATAGATAGATAGATAGACAGAAAGATAGATAGATAGATAGATAGATAGATAGATAGATAGATAGATAGATAGATAGATAGATAGATAGATAGATAGATAGATAGATAGATAGATAGATAGATAGATAGATAGATAGATAGATAGATAGATAGATAGATAGATAGATAGATAGATAGATAGATAGATAGATAGATAGATAGATAGATAGATAGATAGATAGATAGATAGATAGATAGATAGATAGATAGATAGATAGATAGATAGATAGATAGATAGATAGATAGATAGATAGATAGATAGATAGATAGATAGATAGATAGATAGATACTGTATTAATCCTTTTTCAAGGAAATTGCTCTTGTTACAACAACAGAAAAAACACTCAGATAGCTCATCATCACAGATCCACATACACAAAAGAGATCAATATTGCACATATAAAGATCACTACTACCCATAATTAGCAATGATGAGGTACAATATAGACATTTCCATTAGAGCTGCTTGTTGTCATGTGTGCTTTACAGACATGAAATCAGAATAGAAAAATGTAACAAAAATTGAACAACCAAGCGTGGATTAGCATGAAGTGTGCAGACTGTGCAGCAAAATTATTTGAAATTTGGAGAGAGGTGGTATTCACAACTCTGTAGGTAGTTGAACATTTAACACTGCTCAACAATACCAAGTTTGGAGTTATAAGAACATTGTGCCCCAGATGTTTTAACAGTAGCCCCAGATCTGTGAATACACTGGGGTATCAAAAAGACAAAACAAAACATACGAGTAAAATTCCTTTTCTCAGTGAAAATGTCTTGAAAGCCTTGGATGTTTTCAAATCCTCATGACTTCTATGCTATCAAGTAAGACCACTCGAACCACAATCATAATGCTGTCCTATTTGACCAGATCATGCAGCTCTACCCTGACTATATCAACAGCCACTCATTTATAGAACTGTAGTGTCAGCTCTCACAGCACCAGTGTCTGCAGGCAACACTGAAATCAATAAATAATATTTTGTTGAACACCTAAGTGTTTGGTTACATTTTATAAATCTGTACACGTTCAGTTGTCTGACAACAAAAGATGTAAAACTAGAAAAATAACAACTCTTAAATAGCGGCAATAGTTGTATAAAAGCACAGGTGATGACAGCGCAGACGGGAAGTGAGCTGAGATTTAATTAGGCGAAACTTAGCAGAAAACTTCTCATTACCAAGATGCTACGTTTTTGTCAGCTAAAAAGGAAACACGGGGAGAAAACTGGAAAGGGTGTTTGATATGTTCCCAATGTACCATGATCTTGTTATCAATGACAATCATTATACAAGAATAGCATTTCTATTATGATACACTCTTATGTTTCATGACATTTATAGTACGCCATAGAACATGTCACAGCATATTGATAAAATGCCCTCACAGAAAAACTAAAGGAGATGCATTCATGATGTAGGATAATCACTGGCCATTGTTTATCTCACTAACACAGTAATTGCCTCATTTCCGCACATGTCAGCAGAGGGAGTTCAACTTTTGGGTAGCACTGCTCATTAGCAGTCACTAACCAGTAAGAATGTGCCGCCTATTACTGCAAATCTGCTGCTGCTACACTGAGCAGTCAATCATTACAAGCAGCAAAACTGCATTGCAATATGATTGCATCCTGTGAGACTAGAGATTTAGACTAACTCCTGAAGCAGAGGTCGATAAATTCCCCCGGAACAATTTAATTCTTGGAATATGCTTTATGAATAAAAATACATTAATACCTTATAGCAAAGAACTGTTGTTCTCCTTCCATGTGATCCATAACAAGGTTTTTATTACAATATAATAGATCAGTGTCTAGAGATCAACTCTTTGAATTAGGAAGACACATTTAGTATCTGCTTTAAATAGAACTAAACAGCAACACATCATACCATAATTAAAATAATGAAGATGCAACTTTTCCTCATTAAATATTAGTTCTTAATGATTCAACAAGAATTTATTTGAATGTTTTTATAATTGTACTTATTTTCTCTTTTTCAGAGTTTGAAACACTATTTTCATATATTTTGTATGATTGTGTCTTCTGGTTTTTCTGTTGTCTATTTCGATGTTCTACCTCAATATGCTTCAGTTTAAAATAAATGACTCTGCCTTGTATTCTTCAGGACGCTATCATCACTAGAATCTGAACAATGTAAAATAAAGGAATTTTAGTCCAGTTGAATTACCATCATTGGTCTGATAACTAAAACTTGTAGCTTGTGACACTTTTTCTCTTTTAATTAGTGTCTCTGTGACAACTTCCAGATACACAGTGTAATATTTATTGGCCAGGCTTTGAAAGGAAGAGTAGAGGAGGATTTGGAAACAGGGAGTTTTAAGACAAAGGCACAGAGAGGAGCGGGTGTATTAAGCACAGACAGGTCGGGAGGGTGAAAGTGATTAGACGCAGAATCCTGTCTGACTCAGATGGGACAGAGAACAAAGGCAGAAACAGACAGGCCTTAGAGCACAGTCGATACTGTGTCAGCTTTCAAACGTTGATAAGGACGAGCACAGGTGGGATGAGGGAGGAGAGCACAGAACTGAGAGACAGACAGAGAGAGAGAGGCAGAAAATGGGAGAGGATGTCTCTTGATATTGAGACACTTACTCATGCCGCGTAACAGCTGCATACATTGACACCCCTACACACACACTGTCAAACAAATGTACACACACACCTGTGAAAACTTGCAAATGCAGCCCCTGCTGACTGTGCGGATAACATGAAGAAGTTGTTTATTTGTTCACATTTAATACATGCTTGACGTGAGATTGTTGTGTTCGTTGTACTTTTGGCAGTAACACGCAGCATGACAATGTATAGTTACACAACTCTGAATTAGATTAGTGCACTAATGTTGTGCTTTCACTATGTTGTACTGGCGCAACTTGACTTGATTTTTTTGCATTTCCATTACATAAAAGGACATGGAATCTGGTACCCAGTTCTGTTTTTTTGGTATATACTTTTCTGAGAATGAAAAAGTTCAGCATGAGTTTGGCAATCTAATCTAATCTAATCTAATCTATCGTTAGTATCCTGTAATGCTGGGGCGGGTCTACAGGGGTGGCTGGGGGTGGCACCGGCCACCCCTGGAATATGATTGGCCACCCTGCTGGCCACCCCCATCAGAGCTGCCAATCAGTTTGTTCGAGTCGAAATTCAAAGAATTACAGGATTCACTCTGGATGCATTTCAACTCTGTCTTGCAGACTTGCACTGTTTCGGCTTAAAACGAGAAAATAAGGGTAAGTAAACAGTCGCTCACAATGTGTCGTGTTTAATGATTTACAAATGTTTAAATTAAGTTGATAACTAAGTCGTATCTAGAGTAAGCACAGTGCGCTAACTTAGCATAACGTCTATGGGAAACATTAGCCTGCACTGGTAAATGTGGGGAAAACAAACCGCAACCCTAAGCTAGACTTATCGACTACAAAGACCTTTACTGTGTGTGTGTATGTATGTGTGCACCTAATGATATATATCATTAATGGACGATATAATTGCATGTTAAGTCGTATCTAGAGTAAGCACGGTAGGCTACGCTAGCTTAGCATAACGTATTGAAGTCTACAGGAAACATTAGCCTGCGCCGTTAAATGTGGAGAAAACAAACCGCAACGCTTAGCTAGACTTATCGACTACAAGGACCCTCACTGTGTGTGTATGTATGTGTGCACCTAATGATATAACGTTATATCATTAATGGATGATATAATTGCATGTTAAATCGTATTTAGAGTAAGCACAGTATGCTAGCTTAGCATAACGAATTGATGTCTATGGTAAACATTAGCCTGCAATTAGCCTGTTGTGTCGAAATTTGTTCGTCCGTCAAGATCTGTTTATCTATGGTGATGGCATTGATATACGCGAAAGCCTCATTTTTATACAACTAATCTTCATACATCATTTGAGTAAACACTGTGATAGTGTTTCTCATCTTTGCTGAACAAGAGTTTTATGTAAAAGAAAAAAAATGCGGTGAAAAATATGTCCCTAATAAACGCTGGTTGATTTCAGTGATTAACACAAATAAACTCACAAAACTAAAAGCACAAACCTATCGCTCAGCAAAGATGGGAAATACTAGCCTGTCAAAGTGTTTAATCAAACCAGTATGAATATTACTTGTATAAAAATGAATAACATATCAATGCCGGAAACAGATCTCGACACAACACTGGTAAATGTGGAAAAAACAAACAGCAACCCTAAGCGAGACGTATTGACTATAAAGACTCTGTGTGTGTGTGTGTGTGTGTGTGTATGTATGTGTGCATCTAATGATACATATCATTAAAGGATGATATAATTGCATGTTATAGCTACCTATCCTGTGTGTTACAGTTTAAGGAAAGTGATTTTCTGACTTAATATTATTTCTAACCAAACAATATGCATGATTTCTTCAGAAGCAAGGATGGAGGAAGGAAGGATGGAGGAAAGAAGGAAGGATAGAGGAAGCGACAGAGGAAAGAAGGAAGGATGGAGAAGGAAGAGAGGAAGAAAAGGAGAGAGAAAGTAAGGAGGATGGAGGAAAGAAAGAGGGAAGGAGGGGAAGAAAGAAGGAAAAGGAAAGGAGGGTAGGAGGGAGGACAGAAGAAACATTCAAAACAGATTGGGTCAATTTGACCAGGGATGGTGACAGGAGGGTTAATGGCACATGTACAGGCAGACAAGAGATTTATTTATTTAAGTGTATTTGTGTTCTTAAGTTCAGCATTACTTGTTAATGGCAAAGGGATTTTTGATGTGTACACACTATGTACCTGTTATGACAGTTGATTCAATAGCACACACACACACATACTGACTTGAATTCTTTCAGTTTGTGCTGCCATATAATTTAAAAATGGAAGTAAAAAAATAAAGTCATTCATCATAACTAAACTCAATTGGATGTTTCTGTCTTTCTAAGTTAACAAAGAGGTAAGCTTAGATACCTATGAAACACAATCGTTTATCTTGATGAAAACCTATACTACTACTAGGTTACTAGATACACCAGTATACTCCTCCACAGCACAGATCTACCCACTCAAACAAAAAAACATTTTACTCAGTCAAATCAGATTTCTAAATGCTTGATGCTACACTGTTCTGTACATTATTTGGGTAAATAAAATAGTTATATCATTCATACTTCAGCCTACCGTTTATTATGATCTAAGACTGTAGGGCTTTTTTTTTTAAGTCATTTCGGTGTGCCACCCTTCCAATGTCTGTGCCCCTAGCTGGCCCCCCCTAGAAAAAAATTCTAGACCCGCCCCTGCTGTAATGGAAACAGTCTCCAGGAATAGTATCTGGTACCTGAGTCAAGCTGGTCATAAATGTGTCATAGAGCAAATAATCTACACCATGCTAGTGAGGAGGAAAATAAACTAGGCTAAACTAAAATAGTTGCACAGACATGAACAAAAGAATGTTTAGTGATTTTAAACTTTTGAGCGGACCCTTGTGAGCAGTCTAGAAATGGTAAATCATCCAAAATGTACTCAGTTATATTGGATATTGTACAGTATTTTTCAAGTTATCACATAAACACAAAGGATATCCAGCAGCAGTAAAACCAAAAACATAATCCCTGAAACTCTGTTGGAAAACATTATAATGATGTAATTAAGGCTGAAAAATATGGGAAAAAACACCAAAGTAATGTCAAATAATTCAAATGTAAAGTACACAACTGCATAAATATTCACCCCATCAAGTGAGTACGTAGTCGATGCAGCTTATAATTATTTGACCACCCGTGTTTTCTTCTATGTCTTGTTCACTTTTATGCCTGGTAGGCTACAACTAAATGTACATTACTTTGGACAAATATAATGGTAACAACAAAAGTAGCTCATAATGGGTTCATTTCAGTGCTGATATCTATAAATGTTCCATAGTTTTCTCGATAATAACCAAATCCCTCCAGTTCTTACATCAGTATGAATAGAAGGTTCAGTATTTGAAATCAGTATTTGTTACTATTGTACTGATAAATATGGTGCTTTTAGGCATTTCATGCTTTCTGTTGTAGTCACATGATACACACAAAAGTTTGTAGTTGATTGTATTACCATCGTTTTTGATTACTTTTGATGGTGTAATAATTACTACCACTACTGACTATAGTGTGATCATCAAAAAGTTGCATCAGATCAAAGACCCTCCTTCCAGTTGATCTTGGAGTCTCCCACATGTCTTTGCGTGAACTCTAGTAGATGTTTCTTCCACAGTTGCATCGTCTTTGCCACTCTTCCATAAATCGTTGACTGGTGAAGAACCCAGAGAACAGTTGTCATATGCACAGTGTCTCCACCTCAGCTGTTGCAGCTTTTACCTCCATCACAGTAGCCACCATGTATTGGTGTCCTTCACTTCTCATACAGTTACTCAGTTTTGGAGGACATCCTGTTCTTGTCACATTTACACGTGCCATATTTCTTCCATTTCTTAAAAATGCCCTGCTACACATTACTTTTGTGGTAATGTCTGAAGTTCTACTATCTTTTTTTATGGAAAAAATACCTTGGTCACCAAGTGTCAAGCCATTCAAACGTGGTACACTGGAAAACATCAAAATCTTACCTTTTTTTTTTTTCAATTTTAGTCAAAATATCTCATCACACATAAAATAAGACATAATAATCTAAAGATTAACCTTTCAGGGCCTGTTTACACATATTTTTAAAACGCACATTTTTAAGCTCCACTTTTAAAAAAAAACAACTTTGTGCACACAACTATTTTTTTGTTTTTTCAATTTACATTAATATTGATCCACATAAGTACGCTGTAAAGAACTGTTAAACCATGCCAAGCCGGTTAGTGGCAGTGTTAGACAAATGACTGTTCCACATGAGCTAATCAGATGCCTCATCAAGAATCACCGATACTCCAACTTCTGTTCCATTCCACAGAACGCATGGCGAAGTCGTTTGTTTGGACTGACAATGAAGTTGAGCTACTTCTGAGAGTAGCTCAAGACTACAAGGCCAACAACGAAGACCAGAATATTGATTGGGAGACTGTCAAAATGAAATACGTGGACATATTGTTGTTGTATTTGGAGAAGTAATGATGCTTTCCCACATGCTAAGGGCTACATATCCCAAACAACCCAAATATAACTCCTAATAAAAGAAATTCTGCTATTCGGAGTGTATCCATGCTTGCCAGATGTACAATGCTGCTCTCTGTGGTGTGAAATTAACCCAAAACAACCGCAGAACGAGTTTTCAAAAATCTTCACTTTTGCAGCAGTTTTTATAAAGATGCGTTTTCAGAGCAAAACCTCTGTTCATAAATGAAAGGTACAAACGAAGGCAAATGTCTGCATTTTCAAAAAATACCTGGATAAACAAGCCCTCAGTAAGATAGAAGTAAATATTTTTAGAAAACATATCTTGAAAATCTTATTTCAAGGAAATCTTACCAAGAAAAATTGCGCTTGTTGCATTAACAGATGTTTTTGCTTGAATTAAGAAAAAAAAAATAAATTAAATAAACAAAAAAAATAAAAAAAAAAAAACAGCAGAGAGAGAGAAAAGAATAAATCATTGATTTAACGTTATATATATTTTTTGAGGTAGTAATAATTTTTTTTAAAAATTGCTAAATGTTTATTGGGATATGTCAATCATGGTCTGCCATTATGTCTGTTTATAATTCTTTTTTTAGAAGAATGGTGAATGTAAAAACTCTTGGGATAAAAGGCCAACTTGACAGCATTTATTCAAGCTGAGAAAAATACCAAGCAAAGTGCACATGAAGTAACAACTTAATTCAGCCAATTCATGTGGAAGAGATTACTTTTGGAATCTAAAATCTGTACAGGGACATTTTCTGTCACCCCCCACAAGCAAACACATAGTTTATAATAGCTGGGAATAAAGTGATGCGAAACTTCAGTCATTTATGATTTGGAGGGTTGATGAGCACAAAAATAATAACACATGAGCACTGACTATATTCTAAACATCTAAACTATAGTGCGCCACATTCCTGCATCAAAATATCAAAATGGGTTGTTGTAATGAGATATTTTGACTGGAAATTTTAAAAAATGACACTTGCAAAGACAATTACACTTGGCACTGCACTGCGGGGTTTACTCTCCATAACTCCATAAAAAGGTTATGGGTAAAAACTACTGCCTTGATCTTCTTAAGGCTTGCTGAATGAGTTAGGTGACTTTCGCTGCGTATCCCTTAGTATGGTTTCTACTGATTCTGTTGACTTTGGAGCATTCCCACTATGAAAAAGGACCCCGTCCCAGGTTACCCGGCTCCTAGATTTCTAGTATCTACTCCGCTGAGGTTTCAAGTGATACCATAATGTGACATGTCAGCATGTAAACAGTGATTGGTGGAGTTTTCTCTGAGTCATTGCATTATCAATGTATGACCCAACATTTTTAAAAGCTACAGTTACATAAAATAGAGTAGTACTGTGAGGTAAAATCAGTCCACAACACATTGAGGGCAGTCTGCAAAACAACACTGTGGTCGGGCTATTCTCCATGTTTTGGATTGCTCAATGTTGGTACTAATTTTACGTCAGGAAATTCTGGGAGGTCACACTGACCTAAGGATGTTGGATCAAATTCCTCAGTTTATCAGAAGAAAAACACACACGCATGCATGTGTGTTTTCCCTACAAGTCAAGATTCAGTCAATAATATATTTGTTCAATCAACAATACATCAATATACTAAAGTGATCAATATACTAGATTTGAAACAAATAATGTACAATATTGTTCATCAAATTCATTTGATTAATTGTATCATCAATACGGAATAGTATAGATCCAATAAAAAATGTCAATGCCATGATTCAATGCTAAGGAAATAACATTTAATTTACAAGTCACATTTTTATAGAGATGGTATCAATATTGTCAAACATAGCGACTAATCACAAGGCTAATGCAGCGAACCATGTCCATATATCGAAAGGACAAACAAATGTCAATACTGTTGGACTATATAAACTATGGTCCTATTTTTTTCTTCTTAACAATAATAATTTTGGGGGAAAAAAACCTTGTATTTGTGGCTGAATAATGTAGCCATACCTTTTGAAATGCAATTTCTACAGATGTTTCACAACAATATTGGAGATTTTGTAAAATTGTAATGCTGTCTAAAAATGTTGGTCCACTATTGTATGTCTGACATTGTCTTCATCAACAGTCATTGGGTACCACCTCTGGTAATTACAATGAATACTGACGAGTTACATTTTTACCTTCACCAAGGAGGTTATGTTTTTGCCAGTTTGTTTGTCTTTGTGTCTCTGTTAGTTAGTTAGCAAGATAACTCAAAACGTTTTCGATGGATCTTGAGTGTCGCCAATTTATGACGGATTGTTCTGAAAGACACATAAGGATGAAACACACCGAGTTTCAGCCAAATTGACTCACGACTTCCAGTCTGACGGCATATTGAATTTGTGTGTGCGTACACATTTCCCCTGTTTTCACTCTAGCATCACCAATTCTTGACGGATTTGGCATGTACAAGGAGACAGACACAAGGATGAAAGAATTTCAGCAGAATCGAGTCACTGCTTCTGGTCTGACGCCATATTGAATTTTTGCATCATCACAGCAGAGATTTGCCATTTTCAACATGTACTGGTTATTTAAATGGTAAATAGACTGCACTTTTATGGCACGTTTCCACCTTCATGGTGCTTGTCAAGTGATTACTGTTCTTGCTGTGCTTTAACCCTCACTCCATGGGCAAGTACCAAAACTGAACATTTAACTGGGTTCCACTCAAAATAAGCAGGCCTTTTTTTTTTTGGATTCTTTATCCTTTTTTATTTTATCTTCGATTTTCTTTAGCCAGGCATTTACAGGTGAAAAACCTTAAACAGGAAAACACCAACATTCACCAATCAGCACAATTTGTATGAAACAAGCACACAGGACCAAGAATACTATATTATTAAACCGCTATCAAAAAGACACACATATATATATATATATATATATATATATATATGAATACAAACTATACAATAAATAGATATTTCTTGTTTGTCTGTCTATCAACAGGATTATGCCAAACGGTCTGAATTAATTTTGATTAAAATGTTTAAAATGATAGATAATGGATCAAGGAAGAACCCATTAGATTTTGAGCAATGAAGGTCAAACATCAAGGTCACATTAAGGTCAACAGCTAAAACACCTCAGTGGTAATATCTCAGGATTCAGACAAGATAGAATCTCGTGGTTTTTTGCATTCGCATTGTCTCACCTTCAGACATCAGAAGATCAACACCTATGGCTCAATCACATCACATGTGAATGAAAAATCAAGCCTTGGCAGAGGTCTGCTGTCTGACTGCCCTGTTTGTTATTTTTTTGTGCATGTACCTGCATCTGAAACATCAAATACAGGTGTATAAATCAACGTGTGACCTGCAGTAGATCGAGGTCAGCGTAGATACCTTTGTAAGACAGATCAAACCAGCATTGTGGCCAAACCCAGATCATGGAAAGAATATATTTCAACAACCCAAAGGTAACAAGGACCACAAAACTGAAGAAAAGTAAGAAAACAGAGGTCATGATTTGTGGTTTAATAATTGTGGAATGAGAAGAAGAGTGGATTAGGGGCCTCAGCGGAGGTCTGTGTACTCTAAGTGCCACTGTAGTTGCAGCATTATCCTAAATTAAAGACTGTACAAAGCACAAAAACATTAATGTCCCAAGATGCCAGCAATATCATGCTGATGAGTCCAACCCAAAAAGATAAAATCCTAAAGAAAGCCTTATAAATCCTAATTCTTCCAAAAAGAAACATGATTTAGTCTGTTACAGCTGCATATTTCCAGCTAAACCATTGAATCTACTGTGTTTAAAAGTAGGAGCACTGTTACAGTTCAGGATAATGGCAGTGTAATCCATCCGTCATTTCTATTTGACGCAAATTGTCTCCATTTCATGTTTGCTGTAAACAAACTGAAAGGTGTTATATCTTCACAGTCTGAGGGGTTTTAAAATGCAGGTATTGAAATCTGTGAGTATGCGTACAGTCTGACAGTCTTGTAGGGCACTTAAAGCCTGGAGACTGTCCTCATACCATAAAGGGTGATGTCAAGGATACTTAGATGGGTAAAGACCATTTGTATTGTTTTCACATCATTTTGCATGTTGTTAAAATGTGTTTAAATCTACCTGGTTAACAAAAGTAATGTTTGCCTTCTTACACCGTGAATATTGGCAGACCCTGGTCTCTGGGATCAGAGTCAAGTTTTTTTTTTTGGCCACTCTTATCTTTATTGAAATGGTAAATGGACTGAGCTTATATGGCACATTTTAAACACCCATGGTGCCCAAAGCACTTTATAATTCCTCACATTCACCCATTCACACACACTCGTACACCAGTAGGCGGCTGCTGCCATGCATGGTGCTGCCAGATCCTACTTAGGGTTCAGTGTCTAGCCCAAGGACACTTTGACGTGTGAGCTGTCGAAGCCAGGATTCACCATTGGACAACTCGCTCTAACAACTGAGCTGCAGCCGAGCACAGTTAATCACATGTCGCAATTGCAATCTGACAAAAAAGGAAAAATAAATTTAAATTCAGGTAACATAATACAGTTGTAGTACAAGATTATATAGAGAATAGTTGGTTGACATAATAACCATAATCGTGTGAAATACATTAGGCTTAAAAAAAATAAAGTAGTAATAATTTCTTTTTTTTTTTTTAAAGGTTGGTGTGAACAGAGTCTAGGTGATGTGTACATCTATACATTTCACATCATTTTAACTTGGATCTGGCCACATGTATTATTAATAAACCATACATTTTATTGAGAATTAAAAAACAAAAAGAAATAAAAACTTTAACTTTAAAATTTTATTGATATTTGACTAGTCCTAGTTTTATGGGCATGCTGGAAAATCCAGGCTCATGTTACAGGCTTAGATTCAGGTATTTTTTGAAGTAGCATTGTTGATGGTTTTCTTTAAAATGACTTGGAGCTGAAAACAGAATGACTCATTTTTGATTCTACTGCAGCACAATGGACAAGGTTACAAGATTAGAGTGATACTGTATTATCGCTTCAGAGGATAGTCCATATTGTTAATAGTCAATAAATGTTATTAAACTCAGGGTTTGGGATTATTCTTTCACATGCACAGTCCTGTCTCTCTGAGATGAATCAGTGGATGAGTTTTTTCAACGTGACATGAGACAGTTCATCCATTGGTCAGATGTCTCCCAAGCAAGACAAAGTACTGTGGTAGATGAAAAAAAAAAAAAAATAAATAAAAACTGAAACTGAAAAATACTGTGTGATGGCCAAATCAGCCTAAACAAAGAAAGCAATGTATCTGATGCTCATTCCTGCCAGTCACTCATTCAGTTTTCAACTGACTTCAAGCAGATGTTGATTTCACTCAACACGCACCTGCATCGTCAAACACTTGGCTATGGGAGCCTCTTAGCCTCAACGCCTGCTAGTTGTGTTGACTAAACTCACAGTGGAGTCCCACAACAAAACAGCCCCAGAGCAGATTTGTGAAAGAGTTCACTAATTTTAATAGAATTGCTGTGTTTTGTTTAAGTCTGCACTGGAATAATACTGCAACGGTTTGAATGTTTAATGTGTTTTGAATAGGTAATGTCATGTATTGTGAAGGATGAGATGGGGAGCAGGGTGTTGACCCCCGATTGATTTCCGGTTCTGGGTCAGAGGTAGAGACGCGAGATTGTCGGGTGTGCATTTTATAAGGCGTGGGTTATGGCCAACAACAGCCTGGTTATTAAAACTAAAGAAAGACACATTCTTGTCCTGTTTCTATTTGGGATTGCTACAATACTATAAATGAATAAAACTCATCAACACACTCCAAAGCAAGAAAACCAATGCAGGTCTTGTCTATGTAGCTAAAAAAAATTCAGGATACTTTTGTATAATAACAATAAAGACATTCTATTCTATTCTATTCTATTCTATTCTATTCTATTCTATTCTATTCTATTCTGTTGTGTTGTGTTGTATTCTATTCTATTCTGTTGTATTCTATGAAGCGAAATAGGGTAATATCGGCTTCATCCCGTACACTCCAATAACTTCTCATTTGAATATAGATAATAACAATGTGCTGCACTTGTTTACATATTAACACAACTTTTGAATACATTTCATATTGTACAATGTGAATCTGAACTTAAATTCCCCTTTTCCTGAGTTCTTATGGACAACTCATGCTTAGAAACACACCCTGCAGCACTTTGAAAACACTGTGTTTAGCTTTTGATACGCCTGATTATATAATACGTCGCAGAGTGGATAATGTTTGTTGTCAGCTTATAGAAACGTGCACACTCTCATAACTATTCTACTCTGTTGCATCTGTTGGCCTTGCTTGTGTATCTGTCAAAAAAACCCGCACATTCGTACACTAAACAATTTGTGCTACAGAACTCATAAAAAAGTCAATGCTGACAGTTGGAATCTAATTCATACAATATAAATCTTTTCACAGAGTATTTTTTTCTTTCCAATGTCAAACCTCCCTGATGGATTTGTGTGTGTGAGGAAGCAAGTCAGGCATTGCATTGTGTTGGATTTTAGTTCCTGACTGTTTGGAGAATATGAATAAAAACTAGTGGCTATACTAGAACGTGTCATGATGTTGTATTCTTCAGGGTAATTGGACACAGAATGAAAAGTTTTCAAAACAACTGTCTTTCCAGGCTGAAGTGAAAAGTGGTCATATCTCTGAATTTTTATTTTTATTTCCAAACTCTGGGCAATTATTGAACTGGAGTCTCTCAAAACACTGTAGACTTTGAAGCTGACTGCCTGTTAAATAACTGAAAAAGCAAATAATGATAGAAACAGGGCTACAGAAGAGGCTGAGTACTCATAACATAAGCTCTTAAATTTTAAAACAGCATGTTTTCAGCCTGCACTGACTGTAATGAACACATATTTTACACTGATCCCATTTGTTTTAATTCATGTACAGATTTATGTTACTTTTTAAAGCATGGAACAATTAGGCATCAGCAACATAAGTAAAATCAGCAGTAACACATTGTTAAATTATGTGACTCTTAATAAGTAAGCAACGCTAAAAATAAAACAAAACTGAAGCTCCAGAAAATTGTGCTTGAAAAGGAGTAGTTTTGTCATTTAAAGTATTGCAGTAAATAATTAAAAAAGATGGTGGATTTAAATTTATCAGACTTTAAGATTGATGGAGGAAAATTACCAGTTGGACCCATTGTACTTTTCCCATTTTCCCTTTTCCATTACTGTTACACAGCTTCTGTGCTTGTATACGGTGGGTGAAGTCTCACAGTCAACACTTCACACGAGAGGGAGTAATCCTTCACACAGAAGGGAACTCTACAGTGGCAGGCCCTTAATTTCACACCTAGGCCTTCAGCACTGTTCTGTCTAACTTAATCCACCCTTGAATATCAATGTTGTACAAAAAACAGTACAAAATTAATATGTGAATACCAGCAATAAAACAAGGAACCCAATGAACAGAAATCAGTCTCCTTTCACTGCAGCCACAGTTGTATACATTATCTAAAGTGCAAAATCATCAATATTTACTTAATAAAATGACAATAATGTTCATGAAATATAGTATAGTCACTAAAATTACTGCATATTTTTAGTCTGTGACCATTCCAGCCATCATGAGGTAAAAACAGATTTTTGCTTATGAAAATTACTACAGATACAGTTTTTAGTCGTGTGTCAATCAATCAATCAATACTGAAATATAGATATCTCTGTTACCAGATCAGCTTATCACACGGAGACTCGTGGAAACTCAGGGATACCGGAATTAAACTTCATGAAATAAACACGCATGACTCGCTCATGTGGAAGTCCAGGCAAAAGAGAATTTATTTTCCATGCACACACAGTGTTTAACCTTCATATCACGTGACCTTAACAATGCACATTATTGGCTCCCCTCATAACAGAAAATAAAAGTTACATGTGCAATTAAAACAATTGAGGGAATATAATATTCACACATGTCAACAATCTCCAATACCAGATTTTCGCACTCTAGAATTGATTCACAAATCACGACATCAATACTTTTGATACCTCAGTCATTTGAGGCCATGTATATCAGAAACACAGTGGAAAGTAACTAAAGAATTAGGATCTTGTCCTAATATATGCGGTTGGTTGAAACTACTTCCTCCGACTGCGTAAGTGTGAACTGTGGATGCTGTTACATGTACAGTGTTTTCATGTTAACACATTCATGTAATGTGAATATGCAAATTTGTTGACGTCTAAAATATGACTGGACACACACACACAAACACCACTGAAAACAGTGTGACCAAGAGACAAGCTGTGAAATAAAGAGAATAGATGATTGGAAATCATTTAATATCTATTCAACACATAAATGTAGGTCAGTGACTCTGAGTCTTTAGGCCAGTGTTTCACAACCATCACGTCACACACATAAGAGAGATAATTCTTCCGGAGTGCCATGGAAGATTTTCCAATTTCACCTGATTGGTTCTGTAAGCGAGCAGTGAGCTATAGATATATATGACTGCATGTGCCAATGATCCACTCTACAACAGTCGCCTGTTTGCCTTCGCAAAATAAAAGTGAAAGTGAACCAGTTGTCAGTGAACCACGAACCCCAAGTATTGGGTTGGGTCAGGAGGTGTCCAGTGGTGTGCCATAATATGTGCCATAGCTAACAACAGTTGGTAAACACTGATTTAGGCAAACAGAAGAGTGATTCCTGGATTTGATGGCCAAACACTGGAACTCAGAGATTTGTGAAAACAGGTTATTGGCTCATTAATCGTGTCTATATACTGTACATTGTAACAGGTCTGCATGTATTTGCTGTGGCACAAATGCAGATTTAGTGAATGTCTGGCTGAGAGACTACAGGTGATTACACTGTCTAATGGTGACTGGTGTGTGGTTTCTTGTTTATGACCTGCATATTTTAAAAGATTTTAATTGTACATTTAGAAAAAAAATTGTGTGTTTTCTTAATAATTTCTCTATTTACCTCTGTTTGTGGAAGTACTGTACCAGTGTACTTTATCTCTTGTGGTACCATTCATTTATCTTGTGAACCTGCTTTACCCTCACTGGGGTCACATGGGTCACTGGGGGCCTATTCCTGCTACAATGGGCGAAGGCGGGGTACACCCTGTATGGGTCACCAGTTCATCGTAGGGCTGACATAACAACCACTCTCACTCTCACATTCACACCTATAGATAATTTAGATTAACCAATTAACTAACCCTAACCCAGTGCATGTCTTTGGATGATGGGAGGAAACCGGAGTACCTGGAGAAAACCCACACAGACACAGAGAGAACACAAAGGTCTGGTGTTGGAATCAAACCAGGGACCTTCTTGTTGTGAGGCAGCACCGTGCTACCCTCTCCTGTTGTACCAACAAACCTAATCTTCTTTTCTCTGATGTTAACCAGCTTAATCTATAAATCTTGGGGAATGGAAGGAGGACAAAGCATTTGCAGTGTGAACACAATAACTGGATGTTGACACGAAGGACATGAGATGATAGGAGTTAAACAGTAGAAAAGCAGTGTAGTAGTCTGACTATACATCATCCATTCTCTATTCAACTATTAACAATAAGGCATTTCTTTTCATTGGCTAAAGAGTTGCTATGAAAGATGAACTTGAAACACAAACACGCACACACACACACACACACACAGG
This sequence comes from Siphamia tubifer, assembly GCA_020466265.1. NCBI lineage: Eukaryota > Metazoa > Chordata > Actinopteri > Kurtiformes > Apogonidae > Siphamia > Siphamia tubifer. The sequence continues at coordinate 53,669,415 of CM035794.1, read as the reverse complement.
TTCAGTAGATGGTTGTAACTTTCTGTTAATATTGGGAATCGACAGAGATTAACTTCTAAGAGCAGTCAGACTGTACGACTCCCTATGCTTACAACACATCTCACTCTAACACTCACATCCCATGTCCTGAATGTACTGTAACTTTATAGTCAATCAGGAATAAGTCTGTAACCAATTAGAATGCAGGAAATCACACTGAGGTAAATGCACAGAAAACAGAAGCAGAATCAAGTGGCATCATCACAGTGACTGAAGACTGCATCACACAGAGCATATACATATAGTACTGGGTAAAAGTTTTAGGCCTCTACCCATTGTTTTTGCAGAGTTGTAATGAAAATGCAATTGTTATTTGTGAGTCTCAACAGAATATAATAATAATAATCAGAATAATAATAATAATTTATATAGCACATTGTAAAAAGTCACAACGTTATTTGACAGACAAGCAGAAGGGCACAAGTGCAGAATAAAACACCACAAAAAGATAAGAACAGCAACACCAAGTATAACTGACACTGAGTGAGTTGAATAAAGAGGGCAGAGATAAAAGGACATGATGATGTTAGATCCATGCAAAATGAGAGAACGGAATGGAATAAAACATCATCATTTATGTCAACCAGACAGATAAAAATGTAAATTCAAACAATAAAAATATGTAAAGAATTTAAATCGATAACATCAAATAAAAGCCAGTCTATGAAAATCTGTTTTAAGAAGTGATTTAAAAGATTCTACAATAACATGTGCACATTATTTACTAAATAAATCTGAATTAAATGGCTTCTACAGGCAAGTATTCAATGTGACCTTCATTTGGATTTAATATATCTTAAACTCTTGTCTATAAGTTTTCTTTAAAAATTGATAGTATATTTTAATATGTTTTCTAAATTAACTACAGCACACACAATAAAAATATGAACCAAATTAACTTGACATTTGAACCTTACACACATTAGTGGATAATGTTTTTTAGATCAGGAAAACCAGAACAAAAAGTTGAAACTAAACCTATTAAAGCTTCATATGATTCTGCATAAGTCTGATTTTCTTTTGTACAGATGTTCCTGAACTAGTCATGTCTCATATTCACTCTACCTGAGCTTCTTTGACCTTGTAGCCATTGTCAGAATCACGTAGTGGGCAGTTACACTCAGAACTTGGGAAAAAATTACACCTGGAATCCTCAAAGGGAACAAATCTTTTGTGAAATTTTCAAGTTGAAATGTGAATTGGGTTGCAGGCGTGGACAGACAGACTGGATTCTGATAACCTAACTGGGGCAAAGATAATAATGTTATCACCTCTTTTGTTATCACTTCTGCCACCCACTGGGACACTGAACAAACGCCCTGCTGCAGACAGACTGTAGGTGTTGCATCAAATAATCTGTCGAGAAGGACATCAGAAAAGTTTGCAGCTGGATATCAGCCCTCGGCAAATCCTAAATTATGATACGTTGTTTTGTTTTTTTAGTTTATTAATTTAAGAGCACATCCACTCAAGCTTTTTTTAATTTATTACTTCTCCAAGTTTCAGTCTTGTTTGATGTGATGTCAGATTAAAGAAAGGTGCTGTATGAACAATTTAAGTAAAAGATGAAAGAGTTTGATTAGCACACAGCATGAAATTTTAAGACGAGTCAATATCAACTTTCTTCCCGATGTTGAAAACCTGCTCTAAATGTGACACAACCAAGAAAACTCTTAATGCTTTAACTTCTTACCAGCCTTAGAGATGCAGGTGTAAGAACGTAGCCTGAAACATAGCTGACATTCTTTTAACACACATATATATATATATATATATATATATATATATATATATATATATATATATATATATATATATATATATATATATATATATATATATATATATATACACATTTTCAGCAGAATCCCCCCAGAATAGTAAAGTATTAACCAATTAACCTATCAGGATTTTTATCCTGCTACCCCAGTAGTGTAACTAGATACATTTAGTAACTGAGGACATTACACAGGTTATCTAACATGGCAGTGTTGCAATTTTTTTAAAGCTTTTTAAAAGTACTATTTAGAGATGTTGAAGGAATAAAGAACCATGCATTCTATGATCTAGCAACATCAAAATTGCGGGGCAGAGCCTTATGGGTCTTTTTTGAAAGGTTGTTTAAAATTATGACACCAATGAGTCAAACACCAGGTCACTTCTGCTGCTCATGACACCACTGTGCACTGAAATAGTGTTGTTCTGGTATTTGGCAAAATGCAGGAAAAGGAGATAATGTAATGATAATCTCTTTGATGCTCTGAGGTTAATGTGGCCTCTGGCTGCTCTATGACTCAGATCCATTACCACCTTCTACTGTAGAAATGTGTGGATTTGGGAGGAGGTTGTAGATGAACTTGTGAACAGAAAATAGGAAAAATACATTGAAGGAATAGGTAAAAAAAAAAAAAAAAAACCTAAGCCATTTGTGTAACAAGAAGGTATCAGATCAAACGTGTAAATTAAATGGAACTTATTTGTGATGCCAGTGCTACTTTTCAACATTATTCAACTCTGCTGAATATTTCCCTGCCTCTCCAAAGGAAGGGGTTTTTTTGTTTGTTTTGTTTCAGTCTTTTTGTCTGTCTTTGGCCATGGAATTTTCAGGAAAGGTGCGGGGTCATCCAGAATAGATCCCATATTTTTTGTGAATGTAGGTCAAAGGTCAAAGTCACAATAAACGTGAAAGCCAGATTTTGGATATCACTTTAGAACTATTTATCTAAGACTTCTAATGAGCTCATCTTTCAATATCAATTTTATGGTATGTCACTTGTTCATATGTGTATTATAGATCTTGACCTATTTTTGATCACAGAGATCAGGGGTCCCTCGGTCATATCTAACAAGCTAAAGTGAAATATAATAGAAAAACGAGTGGAGGTAGTGTCACACACTTCAACACTTTGAATGCTTCATTTGAGGGCGTGAATGTGTTCACACTTACCTAGATGGTGCACTTGTAACAGTCAAAATGTGGAGTGTGGAACAATGGACACTTTTTGCACTACATGGATGCCATTTTGCTACGTAACGGAAGAGGAGTGATCTGTGCTAATGTCTAAATCACCTGGACAAGAAATAGTCAGAAAATAGTATTCCTATTCAAAAATGTACTTACAGCAGCCATTAAAGTATCTTGAGGTAAACATGGTAAACATGACTCAAATTGATTGTTTTATTCTTAATTTTTTTCTCACCAACATTTACATGAATCCCATCTGTTATAGCGTAACAAAACACTATTGAGACCCCCCACAATAATAACGTGTCATGATCATTCATCACCTTGTATAACTAGAAACTCATTGAACAAGACACTGGTCTATTCTAATACAATTTCCTATAGTGATCAATCTTCTTTCTTTAATTATATGAATACATGTATTTAGGCTCAGATTGGAATCTGGGCAAATCCAGTTTGGAATTCCATTCTGGATTGGCCTATAATTTGAACATTTGCTCCTGTGATAGAAAACTATCATAACTGTATATACATTTGGCTTCTGCAGTCACAAGCAAAATAAAACACTTGGACCCCCTTAGGGCTAAAACTCATCTTTTGGACTGAATCATATCCAGTTAAATCTGTACTCCACCTGTGACAGTCAAGGACCTTCAGAGGACACAGACACCACTACAAGAGGCTATCCAAGGATCCATACAGAGTAGTTTTATCTCAGCCAAATGCAGAACCATTAATCTAATAAGCTTACACCATGAAACATCAGATACAGTAAGAGGGATGTACAAGATATATTCTCATTCTAGGAAACCCAATGGGTTTAAAACAGTGAAATTGGATTAAATCAAATAACAAAAGTTACATTCCATTACATCATAGATTGAGGAGCCTCAGCCCTTTGGACGCCAACCACCACACCAAACAATTTCACTACAGTGCAAACACGATAAAGGAAGTAATCACACACATGTTAAAAACCCATTCTTTAACCTGTAAAGGTGCTTTTCTGGAGCACTTTATACTGTATTGCATAAAATCCCCTTCATAGCCGGATTACAACCAATTAATTAAATACTTTTAAACTATTTTTTATTCATCTCCTCAGGATGAATATGTGTACTGATTTTCGTAAGTCTACAAAAAAATTGACTTGGATGGGGTCCCCAATGAGTTGATGCATTTACACTTTTTAAGGGGACGCTATAGCCACACTTTTTTAATCAATGTCTATGATATTAGTTTAAAAAAATTACAAATATTGGTCTATATAAAAAAAATTTAATTTACACTTCTGAATTTAGGGCAAAATTAGGCGAGTTTTCATGTATGTATAAGGGGTGAAATTTGAGCTCAATGTGCAGCAGAAAAAAAGAATCCAAGCAGGAACAAGTATGCGTTTTGGCCCACCTCCGCACTACACATGCTCGGAAAAGGACTCCTGCCATGAATGTGTGTGTGTGTGTGTGTGTGTGTGTGTGTGTGTGTGTGTGTGTGTGTGTGTGTGTGTGTGTGTGTGTTTGTGTGTGTGGTGAGAGTTGTCCCTGGCACAATCATCCCTGTACGATCACTGCAGATTCAACAGGCTTTGCAGGCCTAAAATACTACTAATATTTTATTTATAAATGCCTTTCTTGACATTCATGGATATGAACCAGGATTATGTGGGATGTAATTGTATTGAAAAAGGTATATAAATAAAATTTTACCACTTTTTAAGTCTGTAGTCTAAATAAACTGCTGATTAGCGTTCCAGTATATGATTTAGATCCATGTTTCTCAACCTCTTTTGAACAAACGCCCACTAACAACATCATGAGCCTCCTGCCGCCCCCACAGTCCTCTATGTGGAGGACATGGTGGGTTATGTAACTCTAGTGATAAAGCCCCCCTTACCTCATCATTTCCCATCTTCTGCCCCAGAAAGTACATTTGTGACAGTGGAAGGTGGGGGGGTGGGGTAAATAGAACCACTGATTTAGATATTACAAAGGCGTTCGTTAAAAGGTTGAGCCATTATCTGAGCTGTGTCTAAAAGCTATAACCTCTGGAGATGAGTTAATTAAGTATTTCTGCTTCACAGGAAAACAGTCATGGGTTTGATCCCAGTGCTTGCCAGTGTGGGCCTTTTTATGTGGAGTTCTTATGTTCTCCCCAGGGCTGTGTGGATCATATACTGACTTCCTCCCACCATCCAAAGACATTCATTGGTTAAACGATCACTCTGTCCATAGGTACAAATGTGAGAGAGAGTCACTGTTCATCTCGATATGTGACCCAGGAATGAACTGGTAATGTGTCCTTTTCTTATGTCATTTTGGGATAGACTACCGGTACCTTACAAAGGACTTAGCAGAACATGAATGAATGAAATTGCAGTCACTACACAGTAAATTTTGCAGTGTTAAATCAACACTTAGAGAGTTTATTTAACTTCTTCTAGAGTGCATTTGGTCCCATTGTCTCCAAATTAACACTGCAAAATCTACAGTGTATGTCAGTGAGAATGCTGTTAACCTACTTACTTACCAAATATATTGTAACCATGTAATCTTTATACTTTATAGATTAACTCTGCCTATTTAGTTTACTTTTAAGCCCATATTTTGTTCTTATGACTTCATTTGCTGCTTTAGATCATTATACTATTTTGCTCCATACTGTGGATACAATACTTCAGATCACAAATCCTCAAAATTACGCTTATTTCCATCTTTTCAGATTTTTGTCTTATATTATTTGAGCATTAAAATTAACATTTAACAATTAGAAGTTGTATACACTGTAGATTTTGCTGTGTTAATTTGGAGACAATGGGACCAAATACAGTCTAGAAGAAGTTAAATAAACTCTCTAAGTGTTGATTTAACACTGCAAAATTTACTGTGTAGGGTAGATGAATGGGTTGCATTTATGTCTTATTACCCTGCACCCTGAAGGGACGAGGGCTATTGTTTTTGAGTCGGTTTGTCTGTCAGCAACTTGATGTAAAAACTACTGAAACAATTTTCATGACATTTTCAGGAGAGATGTGAGGTAGTCCAGAATAGATCCCTTAAAATTTTGGTTAAACGGATGTTTTCACAGTGATCAGCAATATAGCAAATCAGGTAAAATATTTGTTGCACCGAGCACTTGTTTTTTGCTAAATCTGTTATAGATTGTGGATTTATTTTGAAGTGTTGAAGGTTTTCGTAGCTGTAAATAAGCAAGTATGAAGCTATTTGTTGTTGTATTTTTCATTTATGAACTTCTAAGGCATCCAAAAAGGCCAGTGTGGAGATAAACATCCCATGTGAGCATGATGATGCTCTACATTCATCATAAGGACTTTGATTCAACATTGACTGATTGTCATCTTGCGAAACACTTTCTTCATTTTGACCGATCAGTCTTGGAGTCTTGAAAACAAACTTCATACTCTATGTAGTACAGGACATATTGTACTGCAGAGTTTTCTCAATTCAGTCTTTGATACTGCACCTAAGGCAAAGCATAGATCATGGTATTATCACAGATAAGTACACGACAGAAAATGAATACGCTGCCAGAAGGAGGAATGAAAGAGCAGGGAAAGTGCAGAGCTGTTGCAGAAGGCCATGAGAAAGATTTCATATCTATCTTCTCCTGAGCTGGAGTGCGCCCCCCTAGAAAAGAACTATATTTATTCTAAAATTAACACAATGATCTATTCAAAAACTCAATTTTAACTCAATTAAAGCTTCTCTCCCTGTCGGTCATGCCTTTGTTGCAGTAATTGTCAGTCTGTGCTTCTCAGACTTGAGTTCTTTGAACATGAATCACACTGGAACTCAAACCTTCAGCAGAGCGGAGGGGAACATTTTAATTCAGCCACACAAGGGGAAGAGAAACCATGACAGAGTAGCAGGTAGGAGTGGGTTTGAGTGCCTGCAGCAAACGGTGCCAAACTCGCATAGAAAAGGAGAGAGCGAGCACACACACACACACACACACACACACACACTTGCAGCGGAAAGCGAGACTATGCAAATCGTTGAGCTAATGAATTTCTGAATTCCAGCCTTGGCTCCTGTGATGGTAATGAGCTTATTTTGGCATGAGCTCATAGAGAAGAGAGGAAATGAACAAATTCATATGTGCACACACTCTCACTCACAAACACACATTTGTGCACTGCTACACACTTAAAGAGATTTAAGCCAAACAGAATCTCCTGCTGACAAAGGCTCATCACTCTTCCTCCATCTTCCTCCCTCTCCTTGTCTGTCATCTTTTCAACTCGTGTTTCTCCAACATGTCACCTGTGTAAACCTATTAGCACATGTTTGTGAGAAATAGAACAAAACATAGCAGGAGATCCTGGAAGAGGCAGCATCTATCAGTAACAGATGAGGTCGACCAATAGTGGGTTTTCAAAAGCCGACAGTTTGGATCGAGAAAAAGGCAGTGAATAAATCTGTGACTTCATGAAAAACCTGATTACTGCTGAAATGAACATTAAGCTCAACAATTAATCTATGGCCTTAGAAGTGATTTGGTATTTGTTTATTTATCATCATAGAAGTTATTCCATAAACATGGCTATATATATATATGTGTGTGTGTGTATCCTTTATAAAAACTATGTTAAAAAACAACATGGAATGGAACAGTTTCAAAAGAAAAAAAATATATTTATTTACCGGCGATCTTTAAATATTATTATACTACAGAAAGTCAGATTTTCAAAATTTGCAACCTCTATAGAACTCAACTTCAGTATCTTCAAGAAGGAAAGGGCACTTAATAAAACTATTTTAAAAAAGAAATAGCCTAGTTGAGAGGATTTTGACCTTGTCGTGTTGCATATTTATCAAAGATATTTCCACATTGTAAACAGTAGCATGTCAATAAGTATTAAATAAGAGTTTAGAGGATATTTAGACCTTGTCATTTCTAGTATTTATCATGGATGCAAATAATAACATGACAATAACAATTAAAACAGTTGAGTGGATATTTACATGTTTACATGATATTTTAATTGAGAATCTTACCAGGGATGACTATTTCTCAAAGCAAACGATGATGATGTTTGTGTGTGTGTGTGTGTGTGTGTGTGTGCGCACGCAATACCTCGAGTGTAAGATTTTCCTCCCTTTGATGAAACTTGTTTTATTTTGACATTTGATCGAGGTGATCCTGCTTGTTTCGTTGCCAATTTAGCTCAATCTGCGTGCTGACTAAAGGGAATTTCTTGGACCGTTGTTTTCCACTCTATCCATGTGACAGAATTGACGTTCGTCCTTTGATTGCGGAAAATTTGCAGTAACAAAGTACGTTGGGGCAAGGCCTCCCGGAAGCCATAGAGATTGTATTGAAGTGACTGTTAGGTGAAAAAAAAAATGCACGAAAATCTATTAGTGAACTCTTGGGCGATTTTCAACGTAACTGAAATCGCCCCAAAAGAGGTGGTACCAAGTGTCACTGACTGTACTGAGGACTTCACCCTGACAATGGACAATGATATCCACAAACAGATGAGTCAGTCAGCTCCGCTACAGTAGGGAAGGGGGGAAATACCCTTTTTTTTTCATTTATGGTGTGGCAGTGCGTGTAAAATATGAATGTCTGAAGGAGCAAGGAAATATATATTTGATAGTACAAATACAGACTGAGTGACAGCAGATCCACAGCACTGAGTGAAGGAGTGAGAGCGATTGATCAGCAGACAATAAAAAACCAATTACAAGCAGCTGGTCGGCACAAACACCTGTCAGGCTAACATCCAGAAGATCCTGATTAATGAGGCTTTAAATTAAGTTTTATAGGAGATAGAGATGGTTTTGAAAATAAAAAAGTAAGTGGGAGAACCTGTAAGTACTACAATTATTGGATGCATCAGATAAATCCTGATTATCTGATGCATTCAATGTTCAGCCTTAACTGTATAGCCTCTGTCTGTATGATGTATGATGACACTTCATAAAGCTACTGTTGAATACCATACTGACATCTGATGGAAAAACAATGGATTCAGTACTCAAGGACCCAGTGCCAAGTCTAAACTGAATTTTGGGTCCATCCTGTTGTGATAAGGTGAGAACAAGGGCAGTTGAGTTGTCACAAACTGCTGAGCTGCACTGTGGTGTAAACCCACCACTGTCATAATCAAACTCTTTACTGTATCTTTGAAGAATATTGTTGATGCGCAAAAAAACGGAGCAATCTGTCTCCAGAATAAAACTGTCAGCTATTGTTTTTGTGCAACCTTGCTATATTTGTCTATATCCTAACTGCGTCAGGAGTGTTTTCACTCCTCACATGTTGTTGCTTTGTTAGTCATACACAATGTTATAATTTTCATATCGCAACTATTGAGTTCTTTTTTTAACTTCTATATGTCCGTAAATGTCCATTTTACCCTGTCCACTATTAGAGGAGATTACACAACACTAATTAAACCAGTTGGCTCATCTAAAATCTTGTGGTTTTCTCTCTATATATAATTTTTGCTTTGCTTGCGACTGGTGACCTTCCTGCGCCACACACAGGCAAATGACACATTTTACCTCAGAGAAAGTAGGTCCAAGCAATCACGAGGTGTGAGATTTTGTTCCGTGATGGTTTTGTCATGCAAATAAATAACTCATTCAAACACATATTGTTTTGAGAAGAAATGCATTTATTTTGTTGACCCCAGGAAACCTGCCAGGACTTCTTTCACTTCCACCAAAACTGGACCAGAACTCGACTCACAGGACACTGTGGGTGCACCAGAGTAAAAAAGGTGATCCCATACAAATTCATGTGAAAAATACTGAACTATCCCTTTAAGCCACCTCTGTTCCAAGGTTATTTTCCAATTTGTTTGGTTTCAGTGGATGCAGTTTCTGGTCAAAGCTACCATGATATGTTGAGATTTCACAGCTGTTCTCTTTAAACAGAACAAAGCTCTTATACCTGTACTGAAGTGTATGATATGTGTGTGCATGACACACACACACATACACACATTCAGGCCTTCTGGGGACACACAAACACACACACACTGCTCTTTTCTTTGTTCATGTGTGTCTTCTTCATCTCACTGTATAATTTATATGATGCTTTTACGACAGGATCAATAAAATATCTGTCAACCAGCTGAAGAGATCCAAGTGGTTCCCCACAGCAGTGAGTGTTTCAGTCCCACAGTCCCAAATAACCAAATTTTTAGTACAAATTCACTCTTTTCATTTGCTGAGATGTTTCCATATGAAGTTACATTGGGGGATCATAAAAAGAGGAAAACTGTTATGTTACTCCAATGTTCCAAGAGTAAAACTGCCATTTTGGATTTTCAAGTAAATGTTTTTAATTTTAGGGGTCTAACTGAAGCTGGAACCCTATTGTTTTTGCTCTTATTATTATTATTATTATTATTATTATTATTATTATTATTATTATTATTATTATTATTATTATTATTATTATTTTGCCTCTTTTCTTCTTCTGCCCATTAAACCCAGACTGTACATTGAAAAGTCAGCAAATTTAGCAGGCATATAGAGGGCCATGTCCTGAACAGTGTTGGGTATAATTACTTTTAAATGTAATCTGTTACATTACTACATTAATATCAATTAAAAGTAATCCATTATGTTACTATCTTACCTATCAATAAAAGTAACACGTTAGAGTATTATCTGTTACCAACAATTAAAATCTGTTTGGGATGTGTCTCTGCCTGCAGCTCACACACACAGCCTCCTTTAGATGCACTGAAAGTGCTGACTACTGTATATGAATCACTCATAGAAACATATTGTAACTGCAGGATAATGACAGTAAAGACAGTCAGGATATTACAGCTCTAATTTAACATTAGCCATGTCAATTTCTACTTGACAGTTTTTATTGCTCAAGTGCACAAGTATATGTAAACAAAGTGTTAAACAGGAAGAGTTAGGGCATTCATCTTTGTTTTGTCCTCCATGGTGAACTCAAAATAATGTGCGTACCTCCATGAATCAAACACTGTCCTCTCTGCCAAGTTGCTAGGGTGCACGCACACACACACACACACACGCTCAGCAGGACACAGACGTATCACAATGCTGTGTCTCGCTGACACATCCACAAGCAGCCACATCTGACTAAAAGCAGTAAAGCTGGGATTTTCCTTTCCTTATTAAGGAACAGAAGAGGACAAAAGAAAGATGTGCAATTTCTGGCCACCACAAAAAAACTGCAAGACCAGGACAACCTGCCCATATGCAAGGCATATGGGTTTGAATGCACAGTCATTTTGTTGTAGAGATTAATGTTCTGTTTATGTTGAGTTCATACTGAATTTATGAATGCACAATGGTAGTTATGAAGAAGTTTTAAAAAGATATGTTATGTTGTGTGTTATGTTCAAAATTTAGTGGAGACTCTTATTAGGAGGGTATTCTTTCACCAGGTCAAAATTGACCCAGACCATACCATGAAGGCTTATACAGTATGTAAGCGTTAATGACTCATGGAAAACACTTTTTTTAAAATTCAGGCACTTTAATCTGTCATGCTAACAGAGGGTAAGGGAGGGAGGGGGACCCATGGGTGGTGCCACTACACACACAAACCTCCCCAACACCTCATCCCTGTAATTACCTTATATCTTATATATGACAAACCTAACTACCTTTCTGAGCTTACCCGGAACCTTAGCTTTCTGCAACAAGAGAATGTGGCAGCCGCTCACACTTACTTATACAAGCAATTTCCTGTGCAGAATGTATACCCTTGGGTGTCTTTCCTGGGGTCCTTTTCCTAGACAAAACTGGGGAGGTACATCCTGACACTACAGAACACACTAGGTAGGACAAGCAGGTTATTACAAAAACAAAACTGGTAATCAGCACAATCAAACTGGTAGACTGAGCTTCAAAAGCTTCTATCAACAGAACAGATGTCTCAACAGAGAGTGCAAACCTGACCCACACCCTCTCTCCCCACAAACACAGAAAACAATGCAGGACCAGAGGATGTTTGGCTGATCAGTTGATTGGTATCAGATGTGGATGCTGATTGATGGAGCTGCTTTGATGATGTCAGGAGGAATGGTGGGTGAAGGGAAGATCCCACAAATGGACACCTGGGGCAGACATGGATAAATATCAGAACACTACACCAACATGGAGACGCCACCAGCCATAACAGACAATGTTTAAAAAAGCATCAAATTTAATTCCATCTCTCTCCTGTTTCTCATGTTCCGTCCAACCCTAGGCTCCACCTCCTAACTGGGAGAAGTTTTTCCACAATCTTTTGTCTCCACACACCAGTACAAAATTGAAGTTTGTGACTAAAATAGCAAGTGTAAATCCATTGTATTGAATTGGTATAGCTTCAAAGATTCCGATGAAGACCAAAACATTCCTTGCTGCAAACTCATCCTGACAGTGATATCAGTGGAAGACAGCAACACTTCAAACTTATTTCAGCTCCTTAACCTCACTCTGCATCACATGCGAGAGTGACAGCCGTGCGTTGCATTGCAGGCTGCACATGAAAGTGAGACATCAGCTGAAATTCCAACAGCTGCCCGAATTGAAATCTAGTTTTTAGAGGAAAAATGTATACAACTTAGTCAGACTATAATGGAATGGAAATGGGGTTTTATAAGATAATGTGGTTAACAAGCTTCTCCATGTTTATAAATGTCACTCTACCTGAGCTCAATTAAGACTAGCCTGGACACACCCCCTCCCGGGAAGTGACTAGAAACACAACATGATAACATACACGATACATGTACGTGTAATAAATCAGTATACAGTATGTATGAAATGTTATACATCTGCTTCAAATCTGCCGCGTTTAATTACTGTCATTTCTTCTTCTGTGGTGCTAATGAGAAAGGGTGTGTAACGCCACGTAGTGCCTGGGAATGGAACAATAATTCAGTTCTCTCATTGTGCATGTAAAATGACATTTCTCAGAAACTCCAGCAAAGTCCTTGGCTCGATTACTGCCAATAGCTGGACTTCCATGTGCATGTATAAACATCATGTAGCCCAATGTTTTTTTGGTGACTACTGTAAGTGGAGCTGATCACACAGAATTTTTAATCACAGTGAAGACACCATAGACAGAATGTCATGTAGGATTATGTTGTCATATTAGTGCCATCTGCACACAGATACCACACGTGTCCATGTTCAACTGCAGTCACAGGTATAACTGAGGTTAGAAAGCGCATGAGGCAGCACAACACCTCATCCTGTTCACACGCAGCACTTAAAATGTATCATGCACCTCCTCATCTAATAACTTAAACACTCACTAAATGATATCATTAAATGCTAATGATGATAATGATGCTCTTCTAAAACATTGAAGGTAGTAGGAGTCTTAAAGCATAGACAAAGACATGCAGATATAAATACATAAAGGACAATAAATCATGCTTTTGCGTGCCTGATGCGGCTGTTGCAGTATAAATGGTGTACATAGACTAAAAAGATCAAAAGCATATTTTACAGTCATTGGTCTTCTCTGCTTTAATTAAGGCTTGATGCTTCTCCTGTCTCCACTTGTGACATGTGATGTCAGCGGGGTGGCCACCTGCAGTCCTCACTACACTCTGACATTTACTTATTATTCACAGACTGCAGGAGACCATCTGTCTTTACCGCAGCTACCAAACTTGCTGTTGCTTCAGCAGAGTGAATGGACCAAAGAGGCAAGAAAAGTTCATCATTGTGCACCCAATTTGCCTGTCAACTAACAGAATCTCAATGACATTTTTCCTCAAGATTACCTCCTACTACTATGACTGACGTCCACAAAGCATCTCTGTTTTTTATAATATACTCTCAGCCCCATCTGCTGCTCACAGTCTACTCTCTTATATATTGCCTTTTCCTTAGAGTCCAATATGTCAAACTTGACCTGCAGTAATGTCACACCAAGGCAACTGAAGTAGGCACATACTGTGATATAGCTCTCTGCATCAAGCCTCACCCTGTGCTCAGCAGCCACCGCTCTGCTTTGCATGACCTCGACATCCCACTTCGAATCCCAATGATCGCTAAAGCCTTGGCGCCTCTGTACCCTTCTACTGTCTTCAGAACATCTAATTTATTTCACTGATATAAACACTTTTCTTTTCAAGATATTCCACATATTTTCTCATGCAGTATATGTATGTATATTTTTATTCAGAATGTGTGTATATACTGTATATAAATGCACTTTCTATGTAGTTAGTAAAAAAAAAAACAACAGTGATATAAAATGTCTGCAGGGATAGAACAGAAGTGCCTATTATGATCCATTATAGACAATTTGAAGTCATTATAAGCACTCCTGAGTTTAAATGGGTATCATTGTGTGAAATGCTCTGGCATCTTAGAGACCTGTCCAACTGTCAAAAATAAGTACAGAGCAGAGGAGGCAAATGGCAAAGAGCAAGAAGATGAAGGAAGAGAGAAAGAATAAGATGAGGCTGTGGGGGATGACGAAGGAGAGTCAACAATGAGAGTGGGTGACTTGATAAAAACATTTTTTTTTTGCAGGAATAACACAAAGAGAAAAGAATGCAAAAGAGGAAATAAGAAAGTTAAAAGCTGTGTTATTATTGTCAACTGTCATCATGATCGATCTAGGATTACAGTTGAAATCGGGTCGTATCATATGTCACATACAAATCAAGTTTGCGTGAGGATTCATATGAGAAACTCTGAGGCGACTGTCCAGCTGTGTTCTGACTCTGCAGACAAAAAGTTGGCTTGACTTTCTCAAAGCATTTTAATGGGTTTGTAAGTGAAGGCAGGTGTCTGTGTATATGCCCACACATCTATGGATGAGCAGTTGTCCTTGCTTTTGCATTTCACTTCTATACAATAACACACAGCAAACACATGATACAAGGCCATATACTCTAAGTCACAGGTTAAATGCTGGAAACCAACCAACTGTTTTATGTTTTGTGTTATTATAAGATTTTCCAGTTTTTGTCATCAGCTTCACATTTTTAGAATTTCATCTGTATGTATCATCATACATCATCTAATTTTCTGTCTCTGCAGCATCTTAGAGTGGCTTTATGTCTCACTGTGTAACCGTAAATGTAAACATAATGGTGGATTTTTCCAAGAAGACCACATTGTACAAAGTTTAGTAGTTTCTGCTTGTGAGTTTGAGAGGATATTAACTGTGGTACACATTCAGGTAGAGTAAATGCCTGCAATAACCTTGAAAGCCTGATGTCACATACGTACCTCAAAATGGAGAAAGAAGAGAAATAAAAGAAGTCCGTTAAAGAAACCATTTCTATATTGTATTTGCACTTGTTCTAATTCATCTACTGACTGAATTTGTTATTTTTGTATTAGATAGAGGGTCGATTTGTTTAAATCTTGAAAAGGTAAAAAAGCTGGATTTCTAAATATTTTGGATTTAAAATAGTGATGTGGCTTCAATTAAAATGGATTCATGATAATATTAAAATTGACTAAATCAGGGTTAAAGTAAATTATTAAAAGACTCCTACAGTATTCCCTCATTGGTAACATCACATGCAGAAACAAAAAAACATGGAGAAGACAAAATCATAATTACTCGTATGCTACTGAACGTATAATTATGGATATTATATTCCATTTCTGTAGTCATCCTCCAAACACTTACAGGAAGTCACACATTGAAATTTTGAAGAAACTGGATTCATAATTACCCTGATGTGATAAGACAGTTGTGTCACTTGCAAAAAAAGTAGAGAAATGACTGGAAAGAAAATTATACCTGGTACCTATTTTTATGACCAGATTGTAATTTTTTTCATTTCATACTGGTGGCTGCCATAATTACAGCTGCTCAGTATCAAGACGTTTTAACTGGAAAACAGTGATAGGAGTCAGAATGGGATAATCCTACACCATGCATGGTACAGAGCTCTTATTCTGTAACAGTACGAGTTAACCAATGAGCAGAAGGTGTTCAGTCATAAAGCCAGCCTATAGCACACTTAGCGAAAGCTTGTCGGCCATCCATCACAGTATCCAGATTTTGCAGACGTTGCAGGAGACAATGAGCTGGGCTTAAGTGGATGTAATGATGGAATGTTATGCTGAACAGGATAGAATTACTGGGAGTTAAATCTCTGTGAGACTGACTTAAAGGAGGCTTTTTAGCAGAGGTAGAACTGGGCACCATTAGGAAAAGAAGATCGTATATATATATATATATATATATATATATATATATATATATATATATATATATATATATATATATATATATATATATATATATATATATATATATATATATATATTGAGGATAAATAAAAGAATGAAAACTACGTTACAGTGAAAAAATTGCAATTTTTTTTTACAGCACAAGAAATGGCTACAGAGAAACCACTGTTGTCAGTTCAGGCTTACACATATTTTATTCAGCTATATTATATTAACCTAATTAATATTGTATTAATCTAATAAATCCAACATTTGGTCAAGCACAAAACACACAATTAGTCTTATTTCCAGGCAGGGGAAGGTACAAGATGTTACCCTCAGTCTTGTTCATTTTCTGTTCCTAAGTCAACTTGTTGTCGTGCCATTAAAATAAACATCACAGGGATCCAATTAAATTAATACACAGTCCTTCCAGAAATATGCAATGGAATATGTAGGGCTTTTGTGAAATTTTATGCAGTGAAAGCACCAAGATCAGCAGAAGTTGTTAAAATATGCAACCCTAAAAAACAAAAATAAAACAAAACAGATTTTTCTTCCACACCCTGTTCTAACTGAAACTATTACTAGATGAAAAATGTCTAATTACATCCTATGATAAGCAAGTATACAAGAAGTAAGCATAAATTTCATCATCACAAATGTGAGTGAGTTACAACAGATCATCTGCCATTGGTGCCATGGTCATAGAATATTATAACTGTAACAAAAACTATTTTCAAATGTTTTGGAATGGAAAGGTGGCTCCAGTGTTGATTTTTAATCTGACCCGATTATTGTAATCTGTGTGTGTGTGTTTGTGTGTGTGTGTGTGTGTCAGCAGAGACATATCATGCTATAACTCAATGAATACTTGAGATATTATCATGAAATTACATGGACATATACATATAGCTAACTCGCATCAGATGCAATGATCCATTTGAGTAAAGGTCAAAGGTCAAGGTCACAATTAACTAAAAGGTCAAAGTCACATTATGGGGTTATAACTCATGAACTTCAGACGATACAAGACTTTCAGATTGGTACCAAATGATGCAGAATGAAGATTTCTACAAACATAATTGGTGTTATCAACCAATAGTTTTTGAGATCTCTGGAGGTCAAAGGTGACATGTCACAAAATTAACTTCTGTAACACTATTTGTGTGTGTCAAGCATAGCTTAATCAATACTGGATATATTATTATAATATTACACACACTGATGTGTATATATATATATATATATATATATATATATATATATATATATATATATATAAATGTTCCTCTCGCCCCACGTGGGCGGTGTCAGGCTCGGGTCCTCTATCAGAGGCCTGGGAGCCTGAGGGTTCTGCGCAGGATCTTAGCTGTTCCTAGCAATGCACTCTTTTGTACAGAGATCTCTGATGTTGTTCCTGGTATCTGCTGGAGCCATTCTCCCAGCTTGGGGGTCACTGCCCCTAGTACTCCGATCACTACTGGTACCACTGTTGCCTTCACACTCCACATTTTCTCTAACTCCTCTTTCAGCCCTTGGTATTTCTCAAGCTTCTCATGTTCTTTCTTTCTGATGTTGCTATCACTGGGGACTGCTACATCTATCACCACCACTGTCTTCTCATGTTTATCCACCACCACGATGTCAGGCTGATTGGCCATCACCATCTTGTCAGTCTGGATCTGGAAGTCCCACAGGATCTTGGCCTGTTTGTTCTCTGTCACCTTTGGGGGGTTCTCCCATCTTGACCCTGGGACCTCCAGTCCATACTCTTTACAGATGTTCCTGTACAGTATGCCCACTACCTGGTTATGCCTCTCCATGTATGCCTTGCCTGCCAGCATCTTACACCCTGCTGTGATGTGCTGGACTGTTTCAGGGGCTTCTCTACACAGCCTACACCTGGGGTCCTGTCTGATGTGGTAGACCCCGGCCTCTATTGCTCTGGTGTTCAGGGCTTGTTCTTGTGCAGCCATGAGTAGCGCCTCTGTGCTGTCCTTTAGTCCAGCCTTTTCCAGCCACTGGTATGTCTTTTCCATATCAGCCACTTCCTCAATTTGTCGATGGTACACGCCATGCAAGGGTTTGTCTCTCCATGATAGCCCCTCTGGTTCCTCTACCTTACTGGGCTTTTGTTGCCTGAGGCATTCACTTAGCAGTTGGTCATTGGGGGCCATTTTCTTGATGTATTCCTGGAGGTTCGCCGTTTCCTCCTGGACAGTAGTTCTGACACTTACTAGTCCTCGGCCCCCTTCCTTTCGCTTAGTGTACAGCCTCAGGACACTGGACTTGGGGTGGAACCCTCCTTGCATGGTAAGGAGTTTCCTTGTCTTGATATCAGTGGCTTGTATCTCTTCCAGTGGCCAGGATATTATCCCAGCTGGGTATCTGATTACTGGCAGGGCATAGGTGTTAATGGCCTGGATCTTATTTTTGCCGTTCAGCTGACTTTTCAGGACCTGTCTTACCCTCTGTAGGTATTTGGTATATATATATATATATATATATATATATATATATATATATATATATATATATATATATATATATATATATATATATATATATATATATATATATATATATATATATATATATACATAGAACGAATAGCAAAAGGTCAAAGGTCAAGGTCACATTTAGCAGAAAGTTCTAAATCACATTATTGGCTCTAATTCAAGAATGGGTTATCATAGAAACTTGAGATTGGTACAAAATAGGGGCAAGATATTTTATGTTCCAATGTGCAGTTGTTGTAAATATTTTTGTTAACAAATGACATTTTTTGAAAGGCTTGTGGTTATTTTACCTTATCTGGACACACAAGCTAATGACATTCCACATAGCATATTACATCAGTGTCAAGTCAGTTTACAGTGCAATATGTTTCAAACTTTCTGCATAAAAATGTGGGCCTTTTGAAATAATGTATATTTCATGTATTTTTTGTGGAAAGATGCTATTTCCCTGTTTGACTGTCAACACCTTTATACAAAAACTACTGGACTAATTTCCATGATATTTTCATGAAATGTGCAAGATCAAGGTCACAGTCACCAAGCATGATAAGACATACATGTAGGGTAAATCAGGTAAAATGTGTGCAAATTTATTTCCATAATAATATTAAACTCCATCCTTCTCTCGCTCCCTGCTGAAGAGAAGTTTGTCCGTACCTTTGTCTCCTCCAGGTTGGATCATCATCAGGATCCGTGGAAGGAGCCTTCAATAGCTTCAATATGTCCAAAACAGCACTGCCAGGGTCCTGAAGAAGGTCTGAAAACATAACCACATTACCCCCATCCCACTGTGCACTGGCTCCACCTCTGAATGGAATACGAAATCCAAATTCCCCCTGCACACCCATCACTGGGTGCAGCCCCCACCTACTTCTTGGAACTCCTCACCCCACACACCACAGCCAGAACTTGGTCAAGCCGACTGCCCTGTCTGTGCCTCCTCAGCACTTGGCTCAAGGCGATAGGTGACAGGGCCTTTGAAGCTGCTGCTCAGACTACTGTAGGGCTCCACAGGCAATGGATACTTTTTTAAAAAGGACTAAAAACCTTTGTTTTAGAAAAGTATTTTCTGGTTGATTGATGTGACTGACCTCTCCACCACACACTGGACACACAGTGAAACACTTTCTCAAAAAGACTGACAGATACAGAAAATTCTTCCTCCCACATGCCATCAAAATGTACAATAAATCATGATAACATTTTTGTTATCCTTTTACACTACACACATTCTGTACATAATCCTGTAACTACATTATTTTACTTACTTTACTTTGCACTTTACAGTCATCTGTCTACACATTAGTTACAGTAAATCATTGCATCTTACTTTTGTTTGTTTTTCTTATTACGTTAATGCTGCTGTTACAAAACAATTTCACATGTGTGGGAGCAATGAAGTACTTCTATTTTCTATTGTGTTTTTTAATTGTATACACAGTAAATTTTGCAGTGTTAAATCAACACTTAGAGAGTTTATTTAACTTCTTCTAGAGTGTATTTGGTCCCATTGTCTCCAAATTAACACTGCAAAATCTACAGTGTATTGTTGCTGTTTTGTAATTATATTGTGTACTTTGAGATTTGGTGACAAATGTCAAGTGCATTCCAAATAAAATCTATTATTATTGTGGTGAATATGCACCCTTTTTGGAAAAAATGTACACTTATATAATTCATTGAATTATACAATTGCATAATTGCATTTTTATGGAGGAACTGAGTGCAAACTCTTAAAAGTTGAAGTTTTAGCTGTAAAACATTGTAGCTATTGGGGATTTGTCAAGCCTATCTATCTTTACTGCCGGACCCTCTGACACATACTTGAAAGACAATCCCTGAAACTATCTTAGTCAGAGGACTGTGCAGCAGGATTATCTGCTGATGAGCAATGGGGGAGCAGAACTGCTGCGCTATGACTTTAATATCTGAGTGTGATGGAGGCGTGTTCACTGTCCTGTTGAATGGCTGCGAGGGTAGTCAGATGGCAGCTGCCCTTCATCAAAGTGCAACACAATGACAAAGCAACAGAAAGGGCAGGGATAATGTTTGCTGACCCTGCCACAGCAGAGCTCCACCCCCCATGACATCTGACCTTCATGGTGACTCAGTGCATCAGTGTATTCCCAACAGCAGTCACCTTGTCTCACCTTGGATGTCAACATCCGCACATATGCTGCCTCTCACTACACTGTACAAAACACACTGACGCACAAAGAATAACAAACACTCCTAAATCTCACCATTCTCTCACCACAAGTTACATTTCATTGTATTTCATACATATTCAGAATTTTGCTTCCTCGCTCCCCAAAGTGGAGGCAGGGGTATTGTTTTCAGCACCCCCCCCCCCACACACACACACACACACACACACCAAAAAAAGGGAGGTTCTCTTTTTTTTGTCCATTTTTCTGTTTGTCAGCAACTTTATGCAAAAACTATTGGATCAATTTCCATGAAATTTTCAGGAAATGAGCAAGGTGGGGAAGAATAGATCCCATTAAATGTTGGTCAAAGGTCACGGTCACAGTCACCAAAAATGTGTTTTCATAATAAGTGACAGGGCAAATCAGAAAAAAAAACATTTGCATGAACTGGGTTTGTTGTGCCTTGCACTAATTGTGTGTTTGTTTTTCAGCAACTTTACATGGAAACTACTGCACCAATTTCAATGGAATTTTCATGAAATGTGTGAGGTGGTCTAGAACAAATCCGATAAAATGTTGATGAGTGTAGGTCAAAGGTCAGTTATAAATGCATAAAATATTAAACCACTATCAAACATTACTGTGCAAAACTACATTTAAAACATCGTAAGATGCTTCACAAATGTTGTCACAGTCAGGACCAAAGGCTATTTACTACAATTTACTGCTCACAGTAAGTGTGCAACAGTAAACATACACCCTCTGTTCATTAAATTACAGGTACATCACCATTACTGAAAATTCCAACCATGTAGATCTACTAGCCTGCAGAAATTCATATTTTACTACCTAGTTACCACCAGTATTGTGAGTTGGATTAGGGATTATAGTTTTATTTCAACTGCACAAGTGAGTGAAAAAAAAATCATGGTTTTCAACACGTTTTAAGTTATATTTAAAAAAGAGAATGCAACTGTGTTTTTTTTTAAGTAGTACTATCGTATACAATGTGCACAGCTTTGACAAATGTACACAAGTTTGTTTGTGTAAATCTGAAGTACTGAATGTTTGGTGGAGGTCTGCGCTCTCAGAGTGCTTTTCTAGTTTATTATAACATCACCTTATCTATAAGGTATTTTGCTATAATACGCTCTATTACTGAACAAACATTGTTCAAATGACCTATATTATGTTCTTTACTATATTTACAAATTACCCACGATCTACTGATGTAAGTGATTAAAACAGTAGAAAAACTTGACCTTTCCCACTGTTCACTTATATTAATTAAACCTCTGTTTATCTAGAAACATTGTACCAATTACCAGAGTTATTGTTGAAAAGAAACAATGATTATTTCCCTAAATAAGAGCATCAGTCTGAAGAGGAGCATTATTTAGCTCTGATTGATTCACTTATTTGATTTTGTCAAGAGTTTCCAACTGAAGATAGGCAATTTATCTCTGAATTAGAAAGATTGGATATTTATGAATTATGCACCCAACAATGTTTCCCTTTGAAAAGAATTTCTTCCTGTATGTGTGCATCTGTGTGTAGACGGAACCCGGGGGATTTGGCCACTGGCCTACATCTGATGAATCTCTACACTGCAAACATAATATACACTGTTAATGAGGCCGGGGCTCCACAGGAAGAGCATGAAGTTTTAATTTGTCTCTTCTCAGACTCCCAAGACACATAAGTATAATCACTTCAGCGCAGCTGATTTTGGCTTAGATTGTAAGTGGACTGGGGTCTTCAGCAGAGTCCTCCACAGTCCTCAGTCATACCGTCTGAAGTTACTTTTTATATATCATGAATGTAAGTTCTAAGCTTCTTCTTGTGTGAGTAAACACTCTCATTCCAATAAAACGCTGAGAAAAGTGAGGTTAAATAACCTTAACACACATTCAGTAATCTACCTTGAGAACCACAGTAGGCAGAAAAATTAATGCGGAGCCAATATATGTGTTGTGTTCTCTTTTTACTGTGGCTTTTCACAATTGCAAAACCACCTATACTACCAATGATGATGTTGTGCCTCAGATTAAAAAAAGGTCGATGATGGGATTGTGAATGTTATTCAGCCTCAAACCAGTGTTCTGCTTTGTGTAAAAATAACTCCTGTGTAATGAAAGAATATTTAACATTATCAATTTCCACCTGAATACTGCTGTATTTTGTCTTAACCAAATGTGACCTAAACAAAAGATGAACAAGATTTACTAAAATGAAGGTCCATGGGAAGATGTAGCAGAATTTCATTTTCATTCATATTTACTCAAATAAAGTGAACCAGCTGGAGTCTGACTGAACTAAAACAGTAAGAGTTTAAAACACTCAAACATGATTCACACCAACTGTACTAACCTTGTCCCAGTACAAGTGGCCCACAGGAGTCATGAGAGAACTTTTTTTCAACTCCCATTTCAGTGAACACTACTGAATTCTTCAAAAGAAAAATTTAACTTCGGTACTCAGTGTGTTAATGTCTAAAAAACCTAAACCCTGCAACTCTGTACCTCTCTCCTCTACCCGTCACATGCACAGAGTAATCAATTTTTCATGCCTTCGAAAAGTTTGACCACACAGTGTTAAAAGGTTCAAGGTGTTAAATTGCAGACAAGGATGAAGAGGAAGGACATGACGAAACCTGACTCACATTAGAAGCATCACAATGATGAATTCCTGAACCTTTACTGCAGATGAATGGTTCTTTCATATGTACAGTTTTAACTTTAGTCGTTGTGGATGCTGTGGCATTTCTGTTGAGTTTGTAACATACTTTTTTAAGTGATGCCATTGCCACCCTTTTAAATTATCTATACAAGCATCTTGAGGGTACAAAAACTCATGCAAGACTTATTTGTGAATTTCTCCTCAGCCCTTAACATAATTCAACCCCACAATTTGGCAAAGAAACATTTGTCCATTTTCAATCTTGATGTAGCATTGGTGAGATGGTTATTAGACTTTCTAACTTGCAGGCCCCAAGCAGCTAGAGCAACTGTTGTCCTGTCCAACAAGAGACTGTCATCAACAGGTTCGCCCCAGAGATGTATCTTCTGTACATTCTGTACATCAGAGGTGCACAATCCTGGTGCTCGAGAGCTACTATATCCTGCCTGATTTAGATGGATCTGTCTTCCAACACACCTGACGATCATTATCAGGCTTCTGCCGAGCGTGATGAGAGGTTTATCATTTGAATCAGGTGTGTTTGAGGAGGGATACATCTAAAGCATGCAGGAAAGTAGCTCTCGAGGACGAAGATTGAGCACCCCTGCTGTACATGAATGACTGTAGGAGCATCTATGAAAATAAACACCTAGTTAAGTTTGCAGATGATACAGTTTTAATCAGTCTGCTGCAGGACGGGGAGGTTCATCATAGGCCAGTGGTGGATTACTTTGTCGAGTGGTGTAACAGCCACTTCTTGAAGTTAAATGTCAACAAAACCACGGGCATGACCATTGACTTTCAGAAAACCTCTCCTCCAGCAGCCACCCCAACAATAATTCAGGGGTCACCAGTGGAGAGTGCGGACAGCTACAAGTACCTGGGAAGAGTGTTGGACAGGAATCTGAAAATCGACTTAAATGCAACTGCAATCTGCAAGAAGGGCCTGCAGAAACTGTACTTTTTAAGGAGACAGAGTATTAAATTTGGACAAAACACTGATGGCTGTTTTTTTATAGATCAGTTATTGAGTCTATTTTAAGTTTTTGCTTGGTGTGCTGGTATGGAAATATTGCAGTGCAAAACAAAAATGTGACATTGTAAATAGAGCCAGCAAGCTCACTGGTATCCAACAGTGATCCATGACACAAATATGGGACAGACAACTGAAGAGGAAATTTGCCTGTGGGACGGGGATCTGATGTTGGGCTCTTCCCTCTTTACTTGCTGCTACTGAGAGAATCCTAGTTAGTTTGTTTTCCTCCATTTAGTAATATGCTTACAATAGGGAATGAGGGTCATAACATCCAACACAAGCTTTTTCTATGAAAAAAACCCACCCCCTCATCTGGGGGGGATGAGGGGGTGGGTTGTATATATATATAATATATACAAAATAATTTTCAGTACAGATTATCAACAAAATCTAACAATTGCATGGATTTCATTTGATGTGTGAGGACATTCTAGAAACATTCTGAAAAAACAATTATTTCACTGTGAGAACTACTATCTTAAAATACCAACTAGCTTCTGTTTAGTTGCTGCACACCTTATCATTTGGCTGTACAGATGTGTTAAAGCAGCTACAATTACAGCCATCTGACTGGCACAGTAACAATGTAGAAACATCTCCTTTCGTGGTATTTTAAGGTAAATAAGGTGGAGGGAAGGAAAAGTCAGGCATCTGAAATGTAAATGTCAGCATGTGTCACCTAACAATTGTCCGCAGGGTCTATTATCAGAAGCGACAAAATAACCAACTTCTATCTGCACACCTCCTGTTGACCTCTCTGTGGCTGCAACGAGGTGCCAAGAGCCGCAGATCGTGAATATGGAGAATAAAATGGAAGGTTGGATAATTGAAGGACCTAGCAGAGAGCCCAGGGCTGTAACATATAACAGAGAAACATGGGCTTTATTTTCAATTTCAGCTGCTTCTACCATGTCTGCCTCACCATAAATTTGGCTTGTTTGATCAATCAAATATAAAACAGTTCTTAGTGAATGGTTACTCAACCTACAGTCCTCACCAGGTTTCCTTCACTGTCTCATATGTGTGTGGTATCACTGACCTGAACAATAATACAGTCAAAGGCAAAGAAAATGCACTCAAACACTGAAAATTTCTGTTTAGTTTTGCTCAGGACTTGAGTCAACCAAGAGTACCCGAACTTCAAACCAACCGTAGCACGCAGTACAGGCAGAGTCACAACAACTTCCCCAAGACCACTTAAGATGCTTAGTCAGGTCCATGAGCAGATGATGTACTGTGTGGATGTTTGTGTCACACCCAATACTGGCTGTTTTCAGTATGTTCCGTTCATTCTTGGTGTGATTTTCCATTTTCAACTTGTGTTTAATACATCTGTTTAAGACTGTCCAAACTAGTCCATTAAAGCTATAGTGCGGAACTTCTGTGTTATGTTTTCGTTGACTGAGTGTAAAATATTTCCTGAGTAATGGTCATTGCAGTCACAGGAAATATGTGTCAGATAAAGGTGCCATGTTGAAAATCAATGAGGAATTTCACTGAGTGTACAGTCTCAAGGATTTAGAAAAACATGGCATTATACTGAATGCTTCTTGTTCCTGTCACAAACAGAAGCACTATCAATGACTAACCCTTTTCACTCTCATCTAAATCTTGTTTTAGTGGAATGTCAACTCCAATCCATTTTTATTTCTCCTCAGACCTTCAATCACAATGTTATTTCAAGTTCCTTATCCTCCTGCCATTGTTTTGGACACCTTGATTCAAGGAAAATCTAAACATAACAAGAGGATGGTTCTCACTGCTATTGCAAAGTATTTTTTTAATTACACAATTAATCTAACCTTTGAATAATATAATTGCTGATGATATAGATTAATATAAGAATACTAAGGCTGTAACATATTCATGCTGAACCATTAAATAGACATTTGGTTCGTTACAGCCCTATACCGAGTGGATACAATCAGTTTGTATGTGACCATGTGCATATCATGCGGAGGTGTCGGTAGAAAAAAGACTTGAGGTGGAACAACAGAGTTTACTGGTACTTCTGCATACATGTCCTTGACACGGTAATGAGGTGTCTCTGATTGGCTCAGAATGCGTGAAGGAACACTCCTCTCTCCCCTCTCCCTCTGTGAGTAGCATCCAGCAGTAGCAGAGAAGCATCCAGCCTCCCTCAAAAGTTCCTCCAGAAACTCCAACTGGTTCAGAACTGGTGCCCAGGTCATCACCAAAACACCCTCTTCACACCACATCACTCCTATCCTCCAGCAACTCCACTGGCTTCCAGTTAATCATAGAATCAGTTACAAAATCCTTATGTACACCTACAAGTCCGTCCATAACCTCGCCCCATCCTGCCTCTTTGACCTCCTGCAAATTGCCACTCCGTCCCATGCCCTCAGATCTTTGTCTTCCCTTCACCTCACAGTTCCCACTGTGGGGACTCGAGCTTTCAAGTTCTCTGCTCCCCAACTCTGGAACTCTCTGCCACCCTGTCCAACTTTAAATCAAAACTCAGAACATAATTTCAGGCTTGCCTACTCTCACTAACTGCTACACATTGTCCCCCCACCTTATTTATTGTAATCTATAATGTTTTTATCTTGTTTTAGATTCCTGTACAGTGAACTTGGGTGTTTTGAAAGGCACTTTTATATAAAATGTATTATTATTATTATTATTATTATTATTATTATTATTATTATTATTATTATTATTATTATTATTATTATTATTATTATAGTTGACTGTGATGTTTCTCGCAAGACGAGATCTTGGACGAGCTCTAGGTGCTCAGGACGTGACAGAGAAAATGCTAGTGGGTGGATGGAGGGTTTCCATTCAACCTATAACAACAAGCCATTTAACCATCAAAATAACTCTGAAACTGTTTAATTGCAGTAAACATTTTACCATTTTCTACTTTAGGTTTCTTCATTATACTTATCATCCCATCTCAGTACTTTCTGACACTTTGATGACTTTTTTCTTCATTATGGGAAACCAGCAGAGTGACTCGCTACAAGTGATGTCCAGATCTATATTTGGTTTGTTTCCCATCCAATCCAATTTGGGGGGGGGGGGGTTAGTTTTGTCTATACCGATCCAATACCAACTTTTTACAAAAGCATTTTTATACATTGTTAATTATTTTTTTAGATCACAATTGGGCAGAATGTGGAACCTGAACTAAAACATCGATGACACCTTTGACTCTTAAGAACCTTAGCATAATTTTTGCACTTTCCAAAGTAAATGGACTGAACTTACATATATACTGCATTTTCCACCTTGAAAGTGCTCAAAGCACTTCACATATGAGCCAAACATTCACCCATTCATACATACAGTAGTAGATGATTGCTGCCATGCAAGATGCTCCCAGACCTACTGGGAGCAAGGACAGTAAGGACAAAACAAGATGTGGACAATCAGTGCCAGGATTTGAACCACCGACCCTTCAATAATTGGGTGACCCTCTCTACCAACTGAGGCACAGTCATACTGTGGGATAAATTTGAACCTTTGTGTCAGGTTTGGCCCATGGCAGTATGGTTGCCACAGCTATAGAGTGTATATGGACAGGTCCATCCAGAGATTATATGGTGATGCATTCTGTGCCGTACATTACCGATGTGCAGATAAACGGGTTACTCACAGGTCAGATTGTGGTAGGGTCAAAAGCGTACCAGTTTATTTGTGGGGCGGGTCAGGTCAAATAATTGCAAAAGCCTTACAGGCGGAAAAAAAAACCTGATTTGTGCATCCTTACCAATACATACCTCATAACGACCACAAGCAGACAATAAAGTGAAAATGAAACTTATAGACACTATTAATTCATCTAAGCCTTCTGTTGTGCAATTTTTCCCTACCTTTGGAAATGTTAATTTGAGGGTGTTGTTCACTTTACAAGTAAATGCATCAGATCAAGACAAGAATCACATCCAGGTCACATCTGACAGAATCTGATCGGCAGATGGCGATTACATATTTTAGAATCCCAGTCCAAAATGTCTGTGATCAGACAAAAAGCTGTGTGATATAAATAGATTTTCTACATCCTCAAAACACAGACAATGGGTAGATCTCAGTCTTGTGTCCTTTCAGACCGCTTGAATTTCAATATGTTGAATGGTAATTATGGAACTTTTGCAATGTGATGCTAAAACACTTAAGCACTGCATCTTTAATGGGATACAAGATGTTGATGAAACTGTATACAAAAATGAAAGACCTCCGGCCCGGGAACATTGTGGTCTTCATCTGCTACTATCAGTCAAGATTCCATTAGCTGTGGTGTTGGTAACACCAGGGAATGACAGGACAACTACTTTTCCCTGAAACTGTTACAGTACATGAGCCTTTTGGTTGTTATATAGAGTGACTTCTGAACTATGGTGTTATGTTCTCAAAGTAATCCCTCAGCACTCTCTTAGCTGGCTTTCTGTATTTGCTTCAAACAAATTTATTAAATGATTCAAAACCCCTGAGCCTGTGTGCACTGTGTAAGGTTGCTGCTGCGGTGGGCCTGCACTGTTCTGGTCTTAAGTGCTCACTGCAGTTTGTCAGATTGCTCTACCAGGGTTCAAGGCCAACTGTGGTGAGAGAAACATTTCTTTACAACACTATTTATTTATGATTTACAACATGTCTCCCCGATTCAGTTTTCTTGTCTTTCAAAGTCAGAATATGTATGTAAGTCCACTTTGTCTCCACCCCTTCATCCAACATGCCTCATCCCTATGGCTGCAGCTATCCATCAGCCTGTATATCCTGCACCTTTACCAACACCAAGATCTAAAATAAACCTGTGTTAATGCAGCCTGCTGTATGTTGCTAGGTGACTTGAACTGAAGGGTCATGATAGAAACATATCCAATATCAGACATTACATTCTCAGGTAAAGTGAAGCCTTTTCTGTAAAAGGTTCATTGAGAAAATCAGTGTAGAATGCAGACAACTGAAAAAGTATTATGATTATGATGGATGAAAGCACCAATGGGGGTGAGCGATATGGGAAAAAATTCTAATCATCTCATCTCGTTGTCTGAACCCGCTTTATCTTCACTAGGGTCACAGGGGTCACTGGGGGCCTAATCCAGCTACATCGGATGAAGACGGGGTACACCCTGTATGAGTCAACAGTTCATCGCAGGGCTGAACATATATAGACAAACAATCACTCTCACATTCACATCTATGGGCGATAATTTTTTTGATATGCATCATCATGATAAATTAATTCACAATTTTTTGTTAACCTTAAATGTTCTGTTACCCATAAATTAATTTTCAAAACATCAGAGAGAAAGATACACATGCATGTTGTGGTATTTATGGATACCACAACATGGGAGATTTATCCCATGCTCCACTGTTATATACCCCCCCCCCATCCCCCATCTGTCAAGCCACGCATGCTTCTGTGCCAAAACAGGCATAAACCAACAGTGAAACAACATTCTGTGAACATCTGACATCTACGCCTCTGTTGTATGCCAGAACTGATAGCTGTTTTTTTTAAGTTTGGGTGTGTAATACTGTAAGATTGATCTCAGTTTTCCTCCATCACATCAAATTTTTGAACTATAGGATCCCCATTTTCTTAAAACATATGAAAAATACTATATTTAACAGGTATGTGTTTATTTTATTAGATTTTTAAAATATCAACATACAATGACATATGAAAGAAACAGGTGTGACTGCAATATTTATTTAACAGTATTGTGTGTTTACAAAGGACATGTCTACTATAATTATATTGTCATTGTACTGACCTATTGGGGGCTGCACACACCTCACTGCACTGTCTCCATGGTAACTGCACAAACAAGTTTCCATGCAGCAGTTATTTTCACCTTAGTGTGTCCCAATTTGTTGGGGAAGATTTATGACTTCTCACTTAATTTTCAAGGGATGACTCTTTTTTGAAGTCCACTCCAAATGAAGTGAACATAATGGAAATGTTAATGGGACGCAGCCTAAATTTGATGCGATAGAAAAAAGTGATTGCATTTTTTGAATTAGTATTAAACTATCTCAGCAGAATTTTTTTTTTCTCAATTTGCCACCCAGTCTAATAGAGTAGGTAACCTATACAGCTGACATGCAAACCTCAGCTACAAATAAATTCTGTCATAATGCTAACTTTAATATGACATAAAGTAAATGCACTGTACAGAAAATAGAGAAAAAAGGTTTACATAATGGTTGACACAGCTGTGTTTATAAAATGATCTGAGACATAGTGTATTTTGTCACAGTAAAGGGCTGGTGGCAATACAAGATGAGGCCACTGATCTTTGATAACAGTTCTTTTGACAGGGAGAGAAATGAAAAGAACATTTTCCTTTTAAAGAGGAACAAGGCAGGGTTCTATCATCTCAGTTGTTCTTCTTCTCCAGTCTGACTAATAAAGCAATATCTTATCTTGGTTTTGGTTCTTCTTCACTAGCATTCTAGCATTTGTCTCAGCAGAGCTCCCCCTACAGTTTCATAGAACATATTTACCATTGTAAAACTCACCGTTCATTCTCCCAGGAAACCCAAGTCTTTAGTATAAGATAGAGGGGTAATATATAAATGTCTAAAACATGATATTTACATTCATTGCCCTGTTTCTAGAATGATGTTATCTTGCAATAAATAGCCTCATTTAATGGAAAGGCTTTATGCTCTTGTTCTCAACAATTAGTAAATATAAGTAACACTTTGCACATATATCCAATGAAAAACTACTGGTACACACAGCCAGTAATATGCCATCATATTATCAGGAAATGGACTCATACACACAGTGATGAAAAGGGGTGGCAGGTTTTATTCAATAGAAAATAAATGTGATCAGGAAAACTCAAAACCTGACAGTGGAAACGGTCCATATGGAGACAGGATCAGGGTGGTGAGGCTCAGGGATATGGAGAGGTATGAGGTGAAATGATGTGACACCACACAGTCACAGAGGAGTACCATATATGGGCTCCTGATAAGATGCTACAGCTGTACAGTGCATAGCAGGTAAAGTTAGTTGCCGGTTAAGACTGAAATCTGAATGCTGAACCCAAATGCAGACTCCTGACACACAAGTAAAATGAATAGGTGTTTGTTCAACATGCAATACAAATTCACTGAGCAAAACAAAATGCAGGGTCTTCTGTGTCAATAGAGTCCCAGTTTCTGCTACGGATCCAAAACCCAAACCAGGTTACCAAACCGGTTCCAAGCATGTTGTTACTGACTAGAAATGGACAGATCCAGGTTATTCACAGGAGAACAATTAGAAAAGCAACAGATCAGAGGGACAAGCTGCAGGGTAAAGATACCAAGAGGGAGAAGGCTGAGGTTCAGGAATGAAGAAACAGGTCAAAGACAAGGCAGGCATACAGGAATGAAAGGTGCCAAGTATCTCAGATGAGGCTGCTAATTGGCAACTGGTTAGTGACAGACATATGACGCAAATAAGAGAGGGAATATAAGGACTCACAGGTGCAGAACTTTAAGGCTGGGGAAGGTAATCACAACAGGTGGATAATCAGGGAACAGGAAGTAAAGACATAAGACACAACACAGGAGGACAAATAGAGAAAATAAAAATGGAAATTGACTGACAAAATATGAAACCAGACTAAAGTCTAGAGACAGGCATAACAGGACTGTGACACATGATTAAAAGATCAATAACTTAAAACATACATACTGTCATACCTTAGATTTATGCTTCCATTTCAAATAATTTAAAAAAAACATCTAAATAGGAAGACATGGTTTGAAACAGCAGCATTCCACAAATAATAAAATGCGTGGAGGAAGGCACAACAAAATCAACCCCTCATATGTATTTCACCCATTATATGTAAATGGGAATATTTGAAAATTTGAACTTTGACCTACTTTTCCCAAACTGTAATGATATCTATTTTGGGTCAATGGCAATCTATACACCCCATTTGGCAAGGCAGGTCTATTAAACCCTGTAAAGCACTGTGAGATGATGTTGTTGTGATTTGGGGCTCTATGAAAAAAATTGAATTGAATTGAAATTATTTATATAACATATTTCATGGGAGTTTGCATGTTCCCCCTGTGTCTACGTGGGTTTTCTCCAGGTACTCTGGTTTCCTCCCACCATCCAAGGACATGCACTGACAGGTTAATTGGTTAATCTAAATTGCCCATAGGTGTGAATGTGAGAGTGATTGTTTGTCTATATATGTTCAGCCCTGAGATGAACTGGAGACTCATACAGGGTGTACCCCGCCTTCACCCATTGTAGTTGGATTAGGCCCCCACAGACTCCCATGACCCTTGTGAGGATAAAGCCGGTCAGACAATGAGATGAGCATATGTCATGTACAAGACAATTTAAAGTGCTTTACATAAAACATTAAAAGGATTACAGCAGGGAGTAATAAAAGTATTAGCATGAAAAGAATTTAAAAAAGAGAAACATAAGTAGATAAAACAGACAAATGAATTTGGTATGAACTAAACCAAGGGTATTCAATTCAAAGTCCCCAAGGTCCGGTTTTTACATTAGAAGATCTGAGCCAAAGTCCTGCAAGTCCACATTTTTAAAAAGTAACTTAGAAAAAGTAAATTAGACAACATATTCAATCTCTTTTTTCTAAAATAAGAGTCGTCCCACACAGTCAAATAACTTTAAGGCTTTTATTTCAAGTCAAATATTTGAATAAAATAAATAATAGTGCAAACTGAGTGGAGTTTCTTTTCTTCTAACACTTTCCCACTGTAGGAACCTTTTGTAGTTCCTATAACCTTTTTAGTTCCTAGAACCTTTTCCACCCATTTTTTTAGTGTTCTAGGAACTATATAATGTAGGTGTTTGGTGATTGGTAAAGCCAAGACCATGCCTATGTCCACATTTCTACATCTTGCAGTACTGCTATTTTTAAAATGGTCTGTGTAGTGTCAGCTGTGTGTTGGAAAAATACAGAGAAATTAATAAATAAACAGACTGATGACGGTTTTGTTTTTGGGTTAATGCTATGATAACATACATCGTAGTATCACCTGCCGCTGGATTCTTCGTCTCCTAACTCTGTAGACTCCTCCAGTCCTAACATTAGACATTGTATTTGAGCATAATTAACATTCCCGCGGTACAGGACATAAACGCTGTTAACTCCTCATTCTCTATTCTAGTTTATAGTAGCACTTCCTTGTGTGATTGTTGAATTTACTTCTTAAATAATACATCACTGTGGTGGACATCAGTGTCACATAGGCACTTTCCCACAGAGTAGTTCAGTTTATGTACATTTTGGTTGCTGGGAATTATGTAGGTGTGGTTTGGGGGGAGGGGGCAACTAATTCTGGGCATGTGATTTAGCACAGAGAATTTGCACTTTATTTTAGTTGTTGCATGTGGCTCTGTGACCATCAACAAACTGATGTTTGAGTGGTGCCCTTGACTACCAGCACTAGTTTGTCATATTGACGCTGTAAATTTCCACGCCGGGTTCAAAACCGCTCCATGGAAATTATACTATTTTGCCAGTGGTCACGGGTCAGGACAGAACCATCTCCTGGATTTGGACCGGAGTCCCCTAATCTGTGATGCCTGAGGGGGGGTAATAAGATTAGTGTCATCCTAGCTAATTTCTTTCTTAAAGTGGTACACCCAAACTGCCTTAAAATTTTCATTGTTTAAAAGTTTAACACTAAAACATTAGCGTTGAATTTTATTGTGAAGTGAACAGTTTTGCACCCCTGTATCATAATATAATTCTATATTGTTATATTATATTATATATATTGCTACAGGGATTTGGCCATAGTATGATGTAAATCTGCTGCAAGCAGATAGAAAGATCAAGAATAAATGTTTGAGGGTGTAATCTATCAGAGAGAATGTGTAAACAGCCTGTATATTTTCAGTCATCTAAGTTATTCTAAGTGATGCTTCAAGCCAACCGCTGTTTTATATCCCACTCATAGATGTAAGATTTATTGGCCACATATATCAAGACAATACCAATGATCCTTCAGTTGCTATTAGACTGTGATCGTTTTCTTTCTTTTGAGCATGCAAAGAAACAAAACACAACCAAGCAAAATAAGAAACACTAAATAACATTAAAATGAACAGAATCCATATTCATACATATACAACTCTGAATTTGCATGGATGGAAAGGACAAGTAATAAGTATAAACTTATTTAGTCAAGTGGAAGATGAATTTTAAGTTATTGATAAAGGTATAAAAGCAATTTAGACGTAACATTTTCACTTGTAGTGTTTGAAATACAGTCGGTCACAATGAGCTTTACACACATGCGGTACATGAAAGTGATATTCAACCTTCCTTGCCTGCATTAGCCACTGATGAAAATACATGGAGAAATTAACGAGTCAGAAAAGCACAACTTTGTTTGTTGAATGCCCACCCATAGGAAGATATGCTTTCAGAAGCTAACTGAGCTCATGAGCTTATACCGAATTCAAACCATGGCAGAACATGCTCACTCATGTTTTATTTGTGGCAATAAAACATCTCCCTTGTATACGTTGCCCCAGAAAGGAGACCTGAGGAAGAAATGGCTGGAACTTATCTTTGGCACATCCCAACCAGTGACATGTCTAAAGACCTTAGTTGTGTGTTGTGAACATTTCCAGGGCAGTGCCTCTTTTAAAACTGTTTTTAAAAGACAGATCAACCCCCAACCCACAGGTGGGAAGTGAAATGTCAACTTTTCCACCCAATGTGTTTGTTCTAAAATAACATCTTTATAGCATCCAACTGCAACTTGTGTTTTGGGCACAGTCACGACTATCACAGTTAATTTAGCGAGGCAGGTGTGTTTAGAACATTTAGGTCTTTAGATGGCCCCCTACCATCAATCACTGCTTGGACATCAACACTTTTAAATCCCTTTTAAAAATAAATGATCTCAGATTGCTTTTAATGTTTAAGTACATTTATTTCCTCCGCCAAGGACGTTATGTTTTTGTCGGCGTTTATCTGTTTGTCTGTGTTCATGATAACTCGAAAACTTATGGACGGATTTTGATTACATTTTCAGGATATGTTGGAAATGTGAACAGGAAGAACTGATTTCATTTTGGGGGTGATCGGGGTGGGGTGGGGGGTCTACCTTGGCGGAGAACTGCGCTCTCAGAGTGCATTGCACTGCATTTAACCTCTTCAGACCCTGTGTCCTTGTACGGGGAAAAGACTTTCGCAGCGTTATTGAAGAAAAAATTATTAATGTTGTGCACTGCAAAGTACATTACATGAAAAAACCTGCATTGTACTGCTTCTAAAATGCAATTATTTAATGTAAAAAAAAAAAAGGAAACAGGTCAAAACTTGTCCTTTCCTGGATCTGATGAGGTTAATGTGCAGGTGCTTTTTTCCATTACATGTTTTTATTGTAGTTAGCTTTTATTGTGTTATATGTAAAGTGTCTGAGTGCCATGAAAAGTAATATACAAATAACATTATCATTATTATTGCATTAATATCGTTATCACTATTATTAATAATAATAATTTTCTTCCATAATTACAGCATATTTATCAATGCAACATTATCCATAATCAGCCACCTAAATATAGGTCTGTTCTAAGTGAGAAGTTATTGAAACTAGGCTGCGTCTGGACTACATTTGAACCCAGTGAAGGTCTTCTGTCTGAGCAAAGCGATGCCTCTGAGAAAAACCTCTTGGGTGCCACAAAAGGTAAACTGCTGAAGGCCACAGAGGGCCAATGAGGGATTAGTGTGTGTTTGCTCATGCTTAACCCTCAGTGGGCCAGTTCAGGCACATTTACTGAGGAATGGACATGTGAACAGGTGGGATCATGCTTGGTTACATCCATATAGTACAGCAAATGACCATAAAAACAGCACTGACCATGCAGCATTTAACTTAACAATTTATCTGTTCCCTTTGAAACCTGCACACATCTACTATACATATGGTAACCTGCCTCTTTTCCCTGAACAGTCTCTTTTTCATGTCCCCACACACACACACACACACACACACACAGTGTCCTTGAACACTGAAAGCCAGAAATAGAGTAGTCAAATCAGACACCAGGCAGCCTGGAGGTAGGAGACAGGAAAGTCGACCAAATTTAAACTTCCTTTTCCAGCCTTTACTGCCCTGGTACGAGAAAGTGAGCTCACCTGGCACAGACACCGCACATATAAGCGAGAAATAAGTAGATAGACAGTAATTCAATGTTCGGGAGATGGACCTCTGTACGGGATGATATCTGGAAATGGGATCAATTTGAACTCACTTTGTGTTGATGCCAAGCTTAACCTTGAATGTCCTTTCCTCAAAATAATGACAGACAAACTTTTCTTGGATTCAGAGCAGCCATATTAGAAACCTGGGTCACATACAGTGTTGCTGTAATATAGTCCCCATACACTTGTCTTAGGAACACTGTTCATTAAGCACCCCACACCATTTTCCCCAGTGAAACTGTAATATAAGTCAGACATATAAAGAACTACTGGAATTGGACTATATTAAATCTGATTAAGGATGTTGATGGTCTCCAGAAGGTAGACTAGGATCCTTTGTCCATCACCATTACCAATTCAAAGCGGTGCAACATAAGTCAATTTTGTCTTTTCACAGGGGTTATGAATCAGCTTTCATTGATATTCCTTAGTTTTCAGCTTTCTTTGACCAACATAACAATCCGATCATTGACATTTGAAATGGGTGCTCAAAACAAACTGACCCAACTGCAGTACTCAGGGGCACAGAGTGAATTAAGTGATTTATTAACAATATAAATTAATCTGGTTTCTTCCTTTACTCTGGGTAGCGTCAGCTGGGAAAAAAAGGACTAGGGAACAGGATGAGAGACAGGCAATCAGCAAAACTGGGTCAGTACACAGACAGTCCAGATTTATCAGAGATAGTCCAAGAGACATTACTGTTGTACAGGTGAGGGTCAAAACAGGAAGTCCAAAAAGTACTGACAGACAACAAGCAGGATCATGGTCAAAAACAGGCCAAAGGTCACACTGAGGGGAAGACACATGCCAAACAAGAAGGATAAGACAAAGCCAGAAACCAGGAATCCAAAAGTACATCAAAAACCAGGGAACCAAGACAGAAGACCGCTCATACAACATGCTTGGGCAGTACAAACTCACATCTGACTGTAGCAGAGACAGAGCTTATAAAGGGGAAAACACAGGTGCAGAGATTTGCTAAGTTATGTTGGTTTAATGGTTTGTGTGTCTGTTTGTCTGTCTGTGTGTGTGTGCGTGCGTGCGTGCACATTTCTCCTGTTCACACTCTAGCATCACTAAATCTTCACAGATTGTTCTGAAATTGTGTACAGGGAGACGGATATAAGAATGAAACAGACAGAATTTCAACCGAATCAACTCACTACTTCCGGTCTAATTACATATTGAATTTGTGTGTGCATACACATTTCCTCTGTTCACACTCTAGCATTGCCAATTCTTGATGGATTGTTCTGAAATTTGGTATGTCCAACGAGACGGATACAAGGATGAAACAGATCAAATTTCAGCCAACTCGACTCACTGCTTCCGGTCTGACGCCATATTGAATTTTTATGTCAAGGTCACAGCAGAGATTTTACGTTTTCAACATGTCATGTCCTTATAATGTGTGAAAATGATGTATTTGTGATTGGACAAGATCACAGATCTCATATGATTTGTGAAGTTACCACTGAAAATTTTGGGTTGAACATGCAAACCAATATAAAAACTTGTAGTGAAAGAGATCAAAGCTATAAAATTGCTTTAAAGTCTTGCATGACTCTTCACTTTCACAGCAAGATTACAGAAAGTGCCAGACTTAATTCATTGAAAGTTGTTTGTTGGGTAGGGCATGGGCCAACAACGGTTAAGAGTTGGGGTTATTTCCACAAAATTTCAGGCTACATCCTAGAATTTTCTTCTTCTTTGCTTTTTCAGACATTGCATGACAGGAATTTTTTATTCAATTACAAGAGTGAGAGCATGACTACTTTACTCTGCCTTTGTAGAAAGCTTTGGGGCTCCTCAGAAAAGCTGTAGAATGCAGACAAAATGTTTGTGGATGTTGCCAAAATATGGCTTTGCAGCGACATTAAAGGAGCACTCCAGCAATTTCCCATGTCAAACTCAATTTTACAACTAGTCAAGCAGCTCGTTTGACATGATGGTGCTTGAATTGCACTTCAAACATCTTAGACACTGAAAGAGGAGTCTGTCTTTATTTGACATATATTTTTCTAACTGAGATGTTCAACAGAATAAATACTGGTTGTGTTAATTTCATTAACAGAGAGGACAAACACAAGTATCACACCTATTGACTCACTGTCAGCCAACTCTGTAATTAGCTGATAGATGTGCTTTGACAGACAAATTAGTGTGGCGTACGTGTTGATAGAGTTGTATTTGTTGGTGCTGACAGAGTACTGTCCGGGTGTCAGTGTGGCTCCCAGCATGCTCTTCGTGTCACACTGAAGCTGATTGCAGGCTGTCAGGTCTGCTTGTGTCTGTCTGCCTCCGTCTCTTCCTGCACATCTCCCGTTCTCTCTTGCTGAGCCGTCACCTCCACTAATGTCTCTTTCCGTGACACCACCGCCGTCATCCTCTTCTTTTGCTCCCCCCATTCCTCATCTCCCTACTCCTACCTCACCCACATTCACATTCAATAAACCTCCTCCTCATCAGCCAAACAATCAATAAAGTCAGTTGGTCTTGACAAATTCATTTGTTAGTAAATGGTGTGCAGCCTCAGGGCTCAATCTCTCCAATGAGCAGATTATCGCCCTCGCTCTGCTTTTACCGAAACTGGATGGGGCTCCTCTGTGGTTCTGCTTTGGGACCGCAAGGGCTCTTTGGAATTTGCATTGACATTCAAAGTTCAGTAGCACAAAAACATCTAATAAATATTCAGTACTCCAGAGCTGTTCGATATAAATAAGGAGTTGCTTGTGTCTCAGGACAGCCAGATGATGATTAAATGGCCACTCATTGACCTGACAAGGTGATCAATCACCAAATAAGATGCATGTAAAATTCAAGTATTCATGACATGTGGCTTATAAATAATGAGGCTGTGGGAGATTTAACAGTCTGTAGTATAAACTGAACTACTTAAGGGCATTGGCATTGATTCTTGGGATTTCCAACTGTGGGTTGTGAAGGTGCTTGAATTCATTTATGACTTCCCCAGAACCTGATATTGATGTGGAATAGTTTTGCGTGCATTCATTCATCAATGGAAGGGCAAAGGTTTTTTGTACTCTAGTAGATATTTTAGCTTGTTTTGCTTGTTTGTTTGTTTTAATGCCAGTTTTTTTTAGAAGTTTATAGATGGTATAACAAAAAAATGGGCCTAGACTCTATAATTCATTTATACTGAAGGTTTGAGTTCACATTCTTGTCATTTATTTACTTTTTGGAACCAGTAAGTGGCTGTATTTGGACACAAGGTCAGAGCTGTGGAAGCATAAGAGCTGATGGGTGAATTAACACGTCAACACAGTCACAGTCTTTCTATCATAGACTGGTGTATTTTAGTCAATCATGAATCAGTCACAACGCCTTAATGGCAATCATTCTGTCAGTCTTCAGTCTGACTCAACTGTCTAGTATTTCACTTTAAATGTGGTTTATTTGTTTATTAGTCTGGCTCTCTGGAAATACTCTGCTGCAATACGACAGAATATTTCCATCATGCAGTGATAGGACTGTCAGTCTCCCTGCTTCCTCTGTACATCAACACTTTGAGTAACTCCCTCGCTATGTGACAGAACAACAACCTTCAGGCAACAACCACACCCTGAAAATGACAGGTTTTAACAAAGGGCCACTTTTTTATGAGCTCTTTCCTTTTGTAGGAATTCAGTCAGTTTAATACCACTTCATAATTCTTCATGTCTATATGATCCACCAGAATTGTTCCAGACAGATTCTCATGATCAGTTTCCTTGAAGAACTTCCCAGTGCAATTCATTTTAGTAATTAATAATTAACAATGCAATTAATTTTACCCCAATTGCAAAACGAAGGATGTAGGCTGCCAGATCTATATACAGCACTGGTATAGTACTAATGAAGTGTGGATGTCATGTATGTCTAGCCATGTGATACTAGAATATATATGGGAGGGAAGGGACCTCAGCTACAAACAAGTATTCACAGAGTGCCTAATCTCACCCCTGTGTTGTGCCAATCTCAAGTTTCTATGACAATCCATTCTTGAATTAGAGCCAATGTCATTTTGACCTTTCTGCTAAATACGACTTTGACCTTTGACCTTTACTCAAATGGATCATTGTATCCGATGTACATTAGCTATATGTATATGCCCATGTAATTTTATGGTGATGTCTCAATTATTCATTGAATCATAGCATGATATGTCTCTGCAGACACACACACACACATACACACACACACACACACACACACACACACACACACACACACACACACAGATTGATTACAATAATCTTTCCCAACCAATGTTGGGCAAGATAAAAAAAAAAAAAAAGCAATGTAGAGGGAATACGTATCTATTTTTTTTTGATAACTTCCAAATCATTGTTGCTAGAAGATTTCTCACAAATTCTAATATTGTCCTTTGCATTTTGTATATCTGAGTGAAATTCTGGCGGTTTTAAAGGCTGAGAGTAACTTCAAAGGTTGCCCAATCATATATATTTCATTAAGTGAAAATAAAAATATGTCTGCATCCATTGTCTGTTAACAAGCTGAAAACGTGCATAATGCTACCTTTCATAGCAGAGGTGGGATGATTTGAAGTGATTACATGACCATCCATTTAGACTGAAACAAAGACAATTATTGACCAATTGTACTGTGTTAAGCTACAACACGCAGCCTTTTTTCCATGACATAAAAAAATCTGGTCCATCTTAAAATATATATTGGAGTTTTTGCTTACTTAATGAAACATCTTTTTCCTTACAGCTCAACTGTAGTTTTGCTTTACAGGTTCCACTGACAAGACTCACTGGAGTAGACAAGAGTCACTGTTTGATTTAGAGATGTCCCAAACCAAATCTAAAGATCACTATCAGCTGCAGTTATGGCATTTTTTTAGAGGAGTGGATTGGATTCAGTCAAGAGATTGGGGGGCAGATTATGGTTCAAAATCTATGCATGAGTTGTTTTTTTTTGTTTTGTTCTTTGGGGGGTTTTTTGAGAGGGGAGAGGTGGAATTCTTTGACCCAACCCTACCTGCAAGTAGCTGCTGATTTGCACACCACTAACATGGAATGTACCTGCATATGATAGCTAACCTTAACCTGTCCATAGATGTGCTACAGCAATGGTAAAGATACGGCTCATGGACCAAAACTGTGCAAAGTGCAAAAATTATGCAAAAGTTATTAAGAGTCAGGGGTGTCATTAGAGGTCCGCCAATATGGGGTATTCTAAAGCCGATACCAATATATAAAAGTCAATGCAGCCAATTTTTAGGGCCGATATGCTATCGTACTGTCCTTAATTGGCATGCTTAAATATCATTTCAAACATTCAAGGTTAGCAGTTAATAGTCAATGTTACTTATGAAATTATTAATTTCATTTAGATTTTATTATCCATAACATAATTTTATTCATTATAAATAACATAATATAAAGTATAAATATTTTGTATTAGGCCTGTATAAAATGACTGTAGTGACGTAGTCAACAATAATAAGAATGAACAAAATAATGATTTATTAAAAAAAAAAAATTATAAACTGCAAAGATGTGACAACTTCAGATAGATACTGTCACAGTTCTGTCTTCATGTTTTTTTTCTTTATCCATTCCCAGTTCAGGCCTTGCCCTTTGCCCAATTTATTTTGCTACTCACCTGCTCTCCATTCCCCATGTCAGGTTTAATCTGTAAGAAAAAACACAAACATAAAGGAGACAAGAGAGAGTATGTTTTATGCACAAATCCATTTACAAATGTGGTCTACCTTACTCTAATTCGTCTCTGCCTGCAAACCTCTTTTTATTCAGGGAAAATGGGGGGCTTCCACTAAGTCTGAAGTTTCACTGAAAGATTTACCTTCTGGATTGTTGGTCACCTTCATCTTTGGCTCCTGTCTCTTCATCAATTTCAAATTCACCTTTGGCTCCAACAGTCTTGTGAATAGTTAGCTGCAGACATTCCCAATGAACATTAGAACAATAATATTATTGCATATTACTTTAACACCCATTAGTCAGGGGAAGGGCCCTATAAGCTGCAGGAGCCTACTCAGTCCTTGCTATATTGCCAAACAGTCAACACTGACTCTCTGGCTCCCGTCTGTTCATGTCAAGCAAGCAAATAAAAGTCTGATTGAGAAGCTGATTAGGGCATGGAGCTGCTCAAACAGCCTCAATTTTATCCAGCATTTATATACACACCATCATTTTACTTCTTGCAAATAAGTCTGTATATCCATTTGTCTGAGTCTGACTAAAAAGGATACTATATATGAATGTGGCAGTATAGATGTGGGTCTGCCTGGGCCCTACCACAGCCAACCACTGGGGGCGCATAGCCCTATAAAAGTGGCGATTCCTCTGCCACCAGTACTCTCTCTTCGCTCCTTGACTGGATGCGTCATTTCCCGACCAGAACTTCCGTCTTGGACAGGTAACAAGTCTTTGCTGCTCACCTGCTGCTTGTGATTCGCGGGGTAGGAGACTTAACATTTTGTTGCACTACTACAGATCTGGTGTTATTCTGTGGTCCATACTCCTGTGGCGGTTGGCATGGTCAGTACTGGTGAGTGTCTCCCTCTCTGTACTTTTAACTGGCTAACTGCAGCTAATTACTACGCGATCATTTACTTTTAGGTGCCAGTAGCTCTGCTCTCTCAGCTGTGTCTAAATTGCCCTGCCCAACTTTAACCGACCTCCGTATCCACGGTGTGGAATTGCCGTTACGTCGGCGACAGGATCGCTCCGGCACAGCGCATGATCAACAGAAGGCTGCTGCTGTTTTGTCTCCTGGGGGGAACGACTTTGTCTCAGAGTGTGCTGCTCCGTTTTACAGCTGGGTACCGTTTTTTTCAACAAACGGCTTGTAGAACTCGGGGCTGGTTGATGGTGCTTCGTGCCGCTCTGATTTATATATTCCTTGTCTTAATCTTCTGATCCTCCTGTCGGACTGCTCCTCTTAGCGTGGACACCTGTCCGACATGGACTGTTTTAATGTGTGACTGAGTGAATTGTTGTTTGTTTTTGTGATTTTAGTTAATTTCTCTGTTTAGTGGAATTATTTGATTTCTTTATTTTTCTTGTGCTTTGGTTTACCTGGCCGTATTTGTGCATTGTATTTTCTGTTTCGTTTACTTATGTTAACCCACTAATTTTCCCCCTCTCCCGTTTTTAGTTGCTGAGGTCCGGTGGTGTTGCTGGTGGTGGGGTCCCTCCCTTTTCCTGTGTGCTGTGTTCCCTTGGGTTTGGGTTTCCTCACTGTGTGTGTGTGTGTGTGATCGACACGAGT
The DNA here is from genome assembly GCA_020466265.1 of Siphamia tubifer. Lineage (NCBI taxonomy): Eukaryota > Metazoa > Chordata > Actinopteri > Kurtiformes > Apogonidae > Siphamia > Siphamia tubifer. Next base: position 53,625,398 of record CM035794.1, on the reverse strand, counting down.
GTCCGGGTGCGTATTATTTTAGTGGCGGTCTGCCCCAGTTTCCCCTCCTGTACACCGGTATACCTCAGCTTGGTTTTTTCCCTTTTGTTTTCAACCCTGAATGAATGGTTATTTTTAATGATTATTTTAATAGTGCTTTTATAGACTAATAAAATGTGTTTTAATCTGAGGAATCATGTCTCTGCTCTTGCTTATTGAGTGACTCGACCTGCGTGCTTTAAACTATCCATTAACTATTTCCTGGGGCGAAATCCCCCAGGTGGCGTTGTTGGCAACAATTTTTATTTAGTTTAATCTCACACACATAACCTCACACCACCCTCTCGCCACAATCTGGCGTTGTCGGCAGGATCACTCAAGTATCAGTAGAGACATGTATTCCTTGTTTTGATTCATTGTTATTTTGTGTATTTATGATATATAGTTGTATATGTTTTTATTCTGTGTCTGGTTCCTAATGATTGTTTTGTAGGTACATTGGAACAGTGTGTGTAAGGAGACAAAGCAGCAGTGGTTCCTGGATCCCTCACGTACAGGTTTCTTTTTTTTTTTCCTTTCCCTTGTGGTTATAGCCCTTTTTAACTTTTAGTTTATCAGCATTGTGAGCTTCCCTGTAGTCATGGAGGCTGAGCTGCAGGAACTTAGGGAGCTGGTTATACAGTTGAAAGCTGATAACGATCTTTTGCGTCGTGAGCGGGTTGATCCTAGTGCAGTGCCATCTACTTCCACTGTGCCACCTAGTGCCCCCTCCATTGTTAGTGTCCCTGTTACAGAGAGACTAGTTTTTGTCCCTCGAGATCGGAAATGTCCCATCTTCAGGGGAAGGACGGGGATAGGTTTTGCTGAGTGGGTTGAGGAAATGCAGGCCTGTGTGCGGGCCCGACGTTTGTCTGGGGCTGATCAGGCATTCTTTTTATTTGATCATTTAGAGGGAGAGGCTAAGGAGGAGCTTAAGTATCGTTCCAGTGCAGAGAGAGGAGACCCTGACCAGGTATTGGCCATCCTAGAGGAGCTCTATGGATGCTCAGAATCCTATGTTGCCTTGCAGGAGGCATTCTTCTCCAGGAGGCAGCAGGAAGGAGAAACTCTTCAGGAGTTCTCCCTAGCTTTAATGGGCCTCATGGAGAAGGTGAAGCAACAAGCGCCTAGTCGCATGCCAAATTCACAAGCTCTGTTGAGAGACCAATTTGTGGAGCATGTATTGGATGGTTCCTTGCGTCGCGAGTTGAAGCAGTTGGTGCGCAGGCAGCCTGATTCCACCCTACTTGATGTGCGGGCGGAGGCAATCCAGTGGGAGCGTGAGGGTTTGCCTGGTGGTGCGAGGGGTCGCAGTCTGTCTGTCCCCTCGGTGACTGGTGTTCAGTATGGGGTGCGGGTTGGTCCACACGATGGTGCCGTTTCATCCCCAGCATCCGAGCTGGCGGAGCTGAGAGAGATGCTTAAGTGTCAGCAGGAGCAACTTGGTCAGCTTACTCGAAGTATTGCTCTCCTCCAGAACTCTCGTCAGCCCAACCGTCCACCTCGGAATGGCCCAGTAATATGTAGGCGTTGCCAACAACCTGGCCATTTTGCACGGGAGTGTACGGTGCACCTTCCTCCCTTGCCCGTCCATTCCAATTCTGTGGCACCACCTCGTTCTGCATCACGGTCGGAAAACTAGTGCCCACCGAATTGCAGAGCCACAGTTTGGATGGGGCCGCTACTGGCTCACAAGCAGATTTACATGGTTTAGAGACTTCTAAGCTGATTTCTTCTTGCCCACAGTTGGAGGTGGATATGGGTGGGGTAAAGGTGCCCTGTTTGGTAGATACTGGTTCCATGGTTTCTACTATGTCAGAGAGCTTTTTCCGCCAGCACTTTGAGCCTTGGGGTCAGGAGCGCCTCCATTTATGCCATTGGCTGCAGCTTAGAGCTGCTAATGGTCTGGAAATCCCTTACATTGGTTATTTGGAGTTGGATGTGCAACTATGTGGCAAGCTGATGTCAAAGTGTGGTGTCTTGGTTGTGAGGGATCCCCCTGGTGGCATACCCTCACAAGTGCCTGGTGTTTTGGGTATGAACATAATCAGTAAGTGCTATCAGGAGCTTTTCGGGCAGCATGGTCCGGCCTTGTTTTCTCGGCCTTGTTTTCTCAGCCCTGTGTGGCTCGGTCACCAGAACCGGTAGTACAAGCACTGCAGCAATGCCATAATGCTAGCGCAAAGGCCCCTCTGCATGGTCCAGGGAGGGTAAGAGTCAGGGGTAAGCGAGCTTTGCGTATCCCTGGAGGTGCCATGAAGATAGTGGCAGCCACCTGTTCTGAGGTGTTTTCGGAGTCTGCAGTGCTGTTTGAGCCCTTGGGCACTGGGTTACCAGCTGGCCTTCTTGCGTCTCCTGCTCTGGTCCAAGTAAGTCAGGGAACAGCATACGTGCCAATTGTTAATGTCGGTTCCATAGATGTCTTACTGTCCCCTCGAACCACTGTTGGCACCTTAGATACCGTGAAGGTAGTCAGTCTTCCATCTGGCATTACTGAGGTGGCCACAGTGTCATCTCACATAGCTTCCCCCACTCTGACACAGCAGGTGGATACTGTGGACCTGTCACCATTGTCACCGGAGGAACAGGGCCAGGTGAGATCCCTGCTTAGGGAGTACACCAATGTCTTTTCAGCTCACGATGGAGACCTAGGCTGTACCAACCTAGTCTCTCATGACATCCCCCTGGTTGATGAGGCTCCAGTTCGACAACGCTATAGGCGTATTCCGCCCTCTGAATATGAGGCCGTGAAAGAGCACATCAACCAGTTGTTGTCAGCACAGGTAATTCGTGAGAGCAGCAGCCCCTATGCGTCTCCTATCGTGCTGGTGAGGAAAAAAGATGGTAGTCTCCGCATGTGCGTGGACTACCGGCAATTAAACTGTAGAACCAGAAAAGATGCTTTTCCGCTGCCACGTATCGAGGAGTCCTTAGACGCCTTATCTGGCGCCCGCTGGTTTTCCACCCTAGACCTCGCCAGTGGCTACAACCAGGTGCCAGTGACTGAGGCTGACCGTCCCAAGACTGCCTTCTGTACACCATTTGGGTTATTTGAATGGAACAGAATGCCTTTTGGCCTCTGTAACGCTCCTAGTACGTTTCAGAGGCTAATGCAGCGCATTTTTGGGGACCAACAGTGTCAGTCCTTGTTGTTATATCTGGATGATATCGTTGTGTTTTCATCCACTGTCGAGCAACATGTGGAGCGGTTGAGGGTGGTGTTAAGCCGCCTCAACACCGAAGGCCTCAAGGCTAAGCTCAGCAAATGTTCCTTTTTCCAGAAGGAGGTGCATTACTTGGGCCATGTGATCTCTGGTGATGGTGTTTCGACAGATCCAAGTAAGGTCGAGGTAGTCGCCAAGTGGCCAACCCCTGCCACGGTTTCAGAGTTGCGGTCTTTTCTCGGCTTTGCTAGCTATTACAGACGGTTTGTTGAGGGTTTTGCTAAGCTAGCAGCCCCTCTGCATAAGGCCGTGGCTGAGGGGAACCGAAGACCAACTAAGCGGCCAGGGCAGGGTAGCATAGCGTGCTGGTCCAAGGAGTGTCAGGAGGCTTTTCAAGCTTTGAAGGATAGGCTCACCACTGCTCCAGTGCTGGCCTATGCTGACTTTTCTCTCCCTTTTATTTTGGAGGTTGATGCCAGTCATGGGGGCTTGGGAGCTGTACTATCACAGGAGCAAGACGGTATGGTACGCCCTGTAGCTTATGCTAGTCGTGGTCTTAGGCCCACTGAGAGAAACATGTCAAACTATAGCTCCATGAAGCTAGAGTTTTTGGCTCTAAAGTGGGCCATGACAGAAAAATTCCGCGAGTATTTGTTGGGTCATAAGTGCATTGTCTACACAGACAATAACCCCCTGAGTCACCTTTCCTCTGCCAAATTGGCGGCCACAGAGCAGCGGTGGGCAGCACAACTTGCCGCTTTTGATTTTGAGATAAAGTACCGGTCCGGGAAAAGCAACAGAAATGCAGACTCTCTGTCTCGCCAACATCCACCTGGTTCTCAGGAGGTGGAAGCTATGCTTCCAGGAACTCCTATGCCAATGGCGTTACAGCAAGCATTGGCCTCCAGCAAGGTTGAGGTGACTCAAACTGCAATGTCTGTTTTGCCCCAGCACTCCCTCCCTGAGATCTGTGCCCTTCAACAGGCTGATCCTGTTATCCAGACCCTGTTGAAATTCTGGCGGAGAGGGCAACGTCCCAACCATGAGGAGCGGCAGCAGCTGGTGGCACCTGCATTGGCTTTGCTCCGGCAGTGGGACCGCCTCGTGGAGAAGGATGGAGTGTTGTATCGGCAAGCCTTCCGCCCAGATGGTGGTGAGGCAGTGCTGCAGCTTCTGCTACCAGTGGTGTTGATAGATGAGGTTTTGACTCAAGTTCACCAGGAGCATGGCCATCAGGGAGTCGAGCGAACACTAGCACTGTTGCGGGTCAGGTGTTATTGGCCTGGTATGTCTTCTGCGGTTGCCAAGTGGTGTCAAAGCTGCGAACGGTGTCAGGTTGCAAAGGACGTCCATCCGACGGCTCGTAGTTTCCTGGGACACCTGTTGGCCTCACGCCCTAATGAGATCCTGGCCATTGACTACACTTGTTTAGAGCCCGCCCAGAATGGTATGGAGAACATTCTGGTGATGACGGATGTCTTCACTAAGTACACCGTGGCTGTCCCCACCCGGGATCAGCGCGCGTCCACTGTAGCAAAGGTTCTAGTGTCTGAGTGGTTTTATAAATTTGGTGTACCAGCCCGGTTGCACTCGGACCAGGGCCGTAATTTTGAGAGCTCTTTGATCCAGCAGCTTTGCAATTTGTATGGCATTGTCAAATCACGGACGACCCCATACCACCCTGCTGGCAATGGACAATGTGAGCGATTTAATCGCACTCTTCACAACTTACTGCGCACGTTGCCAATATCTCGAAAAAGAGACTGGAACTCATGTTTGCCCCAGTTGTTGTATTGTTATAATACTACCCCCCATCAAACCACTGGAGAGTCCCCCTTCTTCCTGATGTTTGGCCAGGAACCTAGACTCCCGGTGGATTTTCTTTTGGGTCGGGTCGAGAGCCCTGTAAGTGGTGGTGTTCACGAGTGGGTTCAGGAACACCAGGCTCGTTTACAGGTGGCCTTTCAAGGAGCCAGAGAACGCTTACGCCAGGCAGCCGACCGGCGAGCGCAAAACCACGACAAACATGTGAAAGAGGTATCTTTGAGTGAGGGTCAGCTGGTGTTTTTGCGTGACTTTAGTGCAAGGGGTCCCCATAAGACTCGGGACCGGTGGCACTCTATCAGGTACCAAGTGGTGAGGGCTCCCAAGGAAGGTGGATCTGTATACACCATCGCCCCAGTAGAGGACCAAACTAACGTTAGGCACGTCCACCGGTCAATGTTAAAGGCTGTGGTCAACCTCGACATGCCTGCCTCCGCTACTGGCCCAGAATTACCCTCAGCCAAAGAATTACCCTCTGAGGAGGAGTCGCTGGACTATGACTTGTTAGTCGTGAGACAAGAACCCTCTGGGTTCTGTCCTGTGGAGCCCTCCACCCAACCAACCGCACTGACCCAGGCTACACTTCCCATACAGAGACCCTGCTCTGATGGGGTTACCGGTGAGAGTGGCTCCTCTGCAGCACCACCTCACACCGTATCAACGGCTTCCGTTGTTCCTTCAGCTAGCTCTGCTGAGCCTGGTAATGTTGTTCTGCGAAGGACTACCAGGTTCACTGCTGGCCGTCACCCTAATCTTCACCACCTTCCACAGCCAGTTAGGCAGGAGGCTGCGCCTGCTGCGCCTGTGTCCAACGCAGTCTCTGTGTGGTTTAGGCCCTGGCGCTAGGGAAGGGTGTTGCCCTCATCGTCGGGGCGACGATGCAAACAGGGGGGATAGAATGTGGCAGTATAGATGTGGGTCCGCCTGGGCCCTACCACAGCCAACCACTGGGGGCGCATAGCCCTATAAAAGTGGCGATTCCTCTGCCACCAGTACTCTCTCTTCGCTCCTTGACTGGATGCGTCATTTCCCGACCAGAACTTCCGTCTTGGACAGGTAACAAGTCTTTGCTGCTCACCTGCTGCTTGTGATTCGCGGGGTAGGAGACTTAACATTTTGTTGCACTACTACAGATCTGGTGTTATTCTGTGGTCCATACTCCTGTGGCGGTTGGCATGGTCAGTACTGGTGAGTGTCTCCCTCTCTGTACTTTTAACTGGCTAACTGCAGCTAATTACTACGCGATCATTTACTTTTAGGTACCAGTAGCTCTGCTCTCTCAGCTGTGTCTAAATTGCCCTGCCCAACTTTAACCGACCTCCGTATCCACGGTGTGGAATTGCCGTTACGTCGGCGACAGGATCGCTCCGGCACAGCGCATGATCAACAGAAGGCTGCTGCTGTTTTGTCTCCTGGGGGGAACGACTTTGTCTCAGAGTGTGCTGCTCCGTTTTACAGCTGGGTACCGTTTTTTTCAACAAACGGCTTGTAGAACTCGGGGCTGGTTGATGGTGCTTCGTGCCGCTCTGATTTATATATTCCTTGTCTTAATCTTCTGATCCTCCTGTCGGACTGCTCCTCTTAGCGTGGACACCTGTCCGACATGGACTGTTTTAATGTGTGACTGAGTGAATTGTTGTTTGTTTTTGTGATTTTAGTTAATTTCTCTGTTTAGTGGAATTATTTGATTTCTTTATTTTTCTTGTGCTTTGGTTTACCTGGCCGTATTTGTGCATTGTATTTTCTGTTTCGTTTACTTATGTTAACCCACTAATTTTCCCCCTCTCCCGTTTTTAGTTGCTGAGGTCCGGTGGTGTTGCTGGTGGTGGGGTCCCTCCCTTTTCCTGTGTGCTGTGTTCCCTTGGGTTTGGGTTTCCTCACTGTGTGTGTGTGTGTGTGATCGACACGAGTGTCCGGGTGCGTATTATTTTAGTGGCGGTCTGCCCCAGTTTCCCCTCCTGTACACCGGTATACCTCAGCTTGGTTTTTTCCCTTTTGTTTTCAACCCTGAATGAATGGTTATTTTTAATGATTATTTTAATAGTGCTTTTATAGACTAATAAAATGTGTTTTAATCTGAGGAATCATGTCTCTGCTCTTGCTTATTGAGTGACTCGACCTGCGTGCTTTAAACCATCCATTAACTATTTCCTGGGGCGAAATCCCCCAGGTGGCGTTGTTGGCAACAATTTTTATTTAGTTTAATCTCACACACATAACCTCACACCACCCTCTCGCCACATATATATATATATTCAAGGATTCTTTTTTTTTTAACATGACAGCTTTTGCTTTGAAGGAAGCTATTGTCATGACTTTATACAGCATACTCAATGCGCAGCAGCAAAAAAAGGAAATTAATTTGGAAGCTAATAATATTCTTCCAGTTGGACACTCAGCAAAAATTAGTCTATGACATTGTGTTTCAGAAAGACGGTAGTGGATTATTTTACCGCTGCAAAAGAAGCCATGAGATAAGAGCCAGACTGCAGACTGTGGGAATTAACAGTGAGCAGCCAAAGAGTGTAACTGTGGAATGTCACATCGGTTCATGCAGCTTCTTATGGATGTGTGGCTTGTTGGGCTGCGAGTTCACTATTTAATTTTTTTTTTTTTTTGCCTCTTTTTAAAACAGTCTCGTACACACGTATTGATGGTCTGTAAGCCAGTACAAGCCACGTGAGGAACAAAGGAAGCAGTCTTGTGCTGATTACAACCTAAATCCCATTGCACATTTTGTGCAGCATGTGGGTGGATAATAGCCTATATGTGTATTGTTAGGGGGTAGGGCAGCAAGGAAAACTGCTTGCCAATACAATAAACATTGTTTGGAAAATTGTGTGTGAAAATGCAACCGTGTTCTTGTCATCCTTTCATCTCATATTTTGTCATTTTACTCCAATAATTCAATGTATAATATAAAACTCCTCAAGTACAGCAGATGTCGTAGTTATATTAAAAACTAAAAATGTAAGCATCTTTTGATTCTTGCCATGGAGCGGCTGTAAAATCCAGAGCACTGGTGTTTTATTGGTATGGATATTAGTGGTGATATGGTCATTACATCATGGGGATGTGGTGTGGTGTTGTGTATTGGCTTAATCTAAGACAGCACAGACAACTACACCATTTATTTCTACTGATGTATATTCACACACACACACACACACACATTATCTTCCAAACCCACACAAGTGCCAGTACATATTGAAGATGTACACAACATAACACTGAAACACACATTAATTAAGAATGACAGGAATAAAAACATTTTCCATTTGCAGTATGGTACTGATCTTGACTTGCATGGCCAGATAAATAAATGTCCTTTTTTCCCCACACTTTCTACCACTGTAGCAGTAGAACATAGCAATAAGAGCTGGATAATAAAGCAGCAGATTGAAAGGTACAGAAAAAATTATGATGAGTTACAGTGGGAATAATGACGAAAAATGCTCAGAACTGAATTCCACACCATGTGAGGTCAAGTTCAGTTTGATTGGTTACTTCTGATATCGTCAATTTAAAAAAAAAAAAACTGAACTCTGTCTAAAAATCTTGCAGTAAAAACTATTTCACTGCAAATAATCTGGCAATTGCCTTTGAGCAAGACAGAGACCCTGGCAGTCACAGGTTTTTTTTCAGCTGGTCCTCATCTCTGACCTTTCTGTAGTGACAGGGTAACTGAACAGAGAATTTCTCTTTTGAGGGTTAATTGAATGTCACTAAGTGTGGAGTAAAATTAATTTGAAGCTTGACCGTAACCATCAGAGGCAGTGCTCAGTATACAGTATTGTATCAGTTGTAATTGTACTGGACCTTGTGTTAAAGGTATATGGTAGTAAAGCAAAATGATTAGTTCAGCCATCAGGATGTCTTTCAGGTTAGATTACTAATTCTAAATGAAACCCTCAATAACCTGGAAAGAAGGAGCTGCCTGCCTTTATGTAACCACATAGCATGTCTGATTAATACCTTCTACATTTCATCATTTAAGGCTGATATTAAGTCCAGTCCAGTCTCACATGTAGAAGGTGACAGTAATAGGAATGCAGTTTGCCAGAATTAAAGGTTTACTGTCTAAACTTATCCGAGCACAGGACTTTGGGGGACCAAGCTTTCACAATTGCTGCCCCCCAGTTCTGGACCTCATTCCCACTACCCATCAGGAACTCAGACTCACTTTCCACTTTCAAATCACTCCTGAAAAGTCATCTGTTCAAACTGGCTTTTGCTTAGCATTTTTTTTTTGTCATTGTTTGTCTGTTTATGTAAAGCATATTTGATTGTCAAAAAGCACTATATAAATTAGAGGTATTTTTATTATTATTATCATCATCATCATCATCATCATCATTATCATTATTATAATTATACATGTATTTATCTGTAGCAACTTAGACTACAGTAATGAAATTATGTCTGGACTCTCTAAACGAGCTGTAAAACAGCTGCAGTACGTCCAAAACGCTGATGTTCGCATCCAACCATATTAGTACTGTGGTCTGGTCTAAGGTAAGGTAAGGTAAGGTGACATTATTTGTACCTGAAGGTAGATTTGGTTGCAAGTAGAAGAGAAGTAAAAACATACATGAAACAGAATATTTTTAACAGGGACAGAAGATGGTAACAACGGGTTAAAACCCGGCCCATAACAACTGAAAGGAAAATAAGAGCTCCAGACAGGATATAAAAATAAATTAATGTATAGGGCTGCCCCTAAAGGGGCAATAATTCTGTCCAAGGTCTAGCACCAAAGTACATCTGTGACATGTCGGTCCTATATGAACCATCTCATACCCTGAGAACCTCAGAAACTGGCCTTTTCCTGGTGCCCAGAGTCAGGCCTAAACATGGTAAAGCTTAAACTCAGACTGAAAACAGCTCTGGTCAACTGTGCATAGAACTGAGACGGTTGTATCTATGTGTGTCTGTGTGTGTGTGTGTGTGTGTGTGTGTGTGTGTGTGTGTGTGTATGTGTGTGTGTGTGTGTGTGTGTGTGTGTGTGTGTGTGTGTGTGTGTGTGTTTGTGTGTGTCTATCTGTGTGTGTGTGTGTGTATCTGTGTGTGTGTGTGTGTATCTGTGTGTGTGTCCGCAGAGACATATGCTATAACTCAATGAATACTTTACATTACATGAGAAGAGCTAATGTACATCAGATGCAATGAACCATTTGAGTAAAGGTCAAAGAAAAAGGTCAAAATCACATTATCGTTTAGAACTCAAGAACCAAGCATCAAGTCGTAAGGTCATATTTGAGCTCTGTTTGTTAAAAATAGCAATTGCACTATTAATATTTGCTTTTCTCTTTGCTAATTTCTAAGCACGTTTCTGTGCCTTAATAGAAAGGGTGTATGCACGCAAAAAAAAAGGAACGCAAAAATACTTTTCCTGATAACTAAGTACTTTGCTAGTGGGGTAACACAGTAATGCAATTACTTTTTTGGGCAAGTACCTAATAATTTTAAAGTAACTTACAGTACCCAGCAAGCCAAAAAGTTTTGGGAACCACTGCTTTACTCTATTCTAAACTTTCTACAGCTGTGCAATATTTGGGGAAACACTTCAACCCTCAAAGTAAATAATTCTAATATGCTTCATGTTTGTACCAGACAAGTGTTCAAATCTACATCTATATTGTCCATAGGCCAAATACAATTAAAGAGAGAAGTGAGGGAAAGAAAACTGTCAAATAACTTCACTGCTTATTTTCAAATATCCTCTGATAGGTGACCCTGACATGTACAAGTATTATTATCATACATATAATTAAGCCAGATGTAGTATGCAAACACACACACACACAGTGACAAAGATGAAAGAAGGAAAAACAGTATAACTGTATGTGTGTAGGTGTGTTATTATTATGTAAAAATGGTATTGGTGTCACCTCTAATTTTATGTTTAAATAGCATGAAAAAAATTATAGAAATTAATGTCAGTACATATATGGATACATAATATGCAAATGTTGCTTTTGTTATTTAAAGTAGCTCGATTATACCTTTGTGTGTTGAATTAAAGTAGAAGACACTGAATGTTCACTTTAAGGCAGTGTGTGCGTGTGTATGTGTGTGTGTGTGTGTGTGTGTGTGTGTGTGTGTTGGGTAGCATTTTTTGGTCAGCATGTGCAACTAACATTTTGGGGATGTACAACAAATCCACTGCCATGATGATTTGGGAAATTCCTACCTTTTTAAAGACATTTTGTTACTAGTTGCTCTACTGAATTATATGGAAATTGCAGGTTGTTGGGTTTTTTTTTACTGTTATCATATGAATTTGTCAACAGATCAAACTGACACAATACCACTACTGCCCACTGTGTGTGTGATTTTTTTTTTTTTAATCAATTTTAGAAATATTCCCTTAAGCTGTGAAATTCCAATTCATCCACTCCCATAAATAACAGGATGGAGGCAGAAGGCAGCAGTGAGAGTTGGGAGTTTGCAGAATGAATGTCTCTGCCTCTGCATCTTCTCGTCCCTAGGGGTAGACCATGGGGCCCAGGTTGTTGTGACCCTGTTTGGTCCCCTGGGCTCACTGCCTGCTAGACATTGGTCCAGGATGGGTTTGCAGTTTTCACCTTGTTCTGGGTGGTTTTGAAAGGATGGGAGGGTGGGTTGAGAAAGGTCTGTCAGTTATTTAATCTTTGCTATTTTTTTCCCCTCTTCTCTCCATTTCACCCTCATCTCTATTTCATTTCACCACATTGTAACGTAGATAGCTGCAGCAACTTGGGATGTAGAAAACCTACTATTCAACACCAGATTTCACAAATAGATAAGAAGGTTAAATAAATGACTGACGGCAGTAATTACCAGTCATTGATCTGATTCTATCAGGTATGACTGGGATGTGACTCTACTGCTTAAGTCCATGTCTAAACACATAAGCTTGGAAAAGTAAGCTCACTTTTTTCTTTTTTCTTTTTTTTTTTAACAGCACAAATAAAAAAAATTATATATCACACATTACATCACCATTACTGTCCATAAGGTTTGACCTGCGCCGGCCATCACTATCATTGCGCCGAGGGGTTTCTGGGAGACCCTCTGACCCGCGTACGCATTAGACTTCTGTGTTAAGAGGGTGGGTGGGTTGCTGACACTATAGCTGACACCTGGCGGCTGTTGTACGCAGGCCGGTCCCCACCCTGGCAATGTGGTTGGTGCACCGGGTGAAAAGGGGCCCCGTTCCTCCCAAGGCCTGGGGAGAGAAGGCATAGCTAGTCCATGGCCCCGGGAAGTGGTGAAGTCTGGGCGGAGGGAGCTGTATTAAACTCTCCGCCAGAGCTGTGAGCCACCCTCACACCCTGACCCTTCATGGCTGACCCAGAGCCAGTCGTGGCGCACCGGGCCCAGAGGGGCACGAGTCAGACCTGTGGGGAGGTCCCGTGACCCACTGAGGTTGAATCCTGGGGGAGACTGCACGGACCCCATCCGTTTACCTCAACAGTTTCACACCCTCTTTAACTCTCTCTTCAAAGTTGTTTTCACCTTTCCCTTCAGTCTGTCAGTATTTAGCCTTAGATAAGAGGTTACCACCTGCTTTGGGCTGCATTCACTAACAATCTGACTCAGAGAAGACCAGACTCCAGCACGATGACCACCCGGTAAGTGGATCTTCTGAACGCCACATTTTCCATGCCCAACCACGGGACAGGGATCCGGGGCTTGGCTCTTCCCTTTTTGCTAGCTGCTAGTGAAGGAATCCTGCTTAGTTTCTTTTCCTCTGCTTAGTAATATGCTAATTGAAATTTGCACTTATTGTTTGAGTGTCATGAGTGTTATAACATCCAATGCAAGCTTTTTTCTGTGGACCCCCCCCCCCCCCTACACACACACACACACACACACACACATACACACACCCCTCTCTGTTATTAATGTAATAATCTCCGCCAAACATTGGTTAGGCGAGATTGTTATCTTGTGTGTGTGTCCACAGAGACATATCATGCTATAACTCAATGACTACTTGAGATTTCACCAATAAATTACATGGGCATATACCTATAGCTAATCTGTATCAGATGCAATGATCCATTTGAGTAAAGGTCAAAGGTCAAGGTCACAATTAACTAAAAAGTCAAAATTACATTATCAGTTATAAGTCAAGAACAGAGGGTCACAGAACTTTCAGATTGGTACCAAACTATGCTGAATTAAGATTTCTATAATTCTCATGATTGTTGTTATCACTTATGATCAATAGTTTTTGAGATCTCAGGCGGTCAAAGGTGACGTCGCAAAATTAACTTTTGTAACATGGTTTGTGTGCATCAAGCATAGACTGTGATGGAAATGTACCTTGACTGTGTCATTAAATGTCAATGATCACCATGAACCATAAACGTTAAGCTTATGATTATTCAGCAGCTGATGTATTTAAATCACAGGTGGTGTCTTCAAATGGAGGATCAGCGATGGGTAACTCATAATTGATTTTTGATGGCTTGACCAAAGCTCATCAAAAGCAAATAACAATGGATTTTGTAACTCTGAAACAGTGAATAATGATGGAAACTTGATATCAGAAAGAACAATGAGAAGAAGTACAGAACAATAATTATGATTCATGTCAAATATAGTCAGGGAGACCAATCATTTCTTGGAATGTCTTATTTTACAACTGAAATCACAAAATTATATTAGACTCAGACAATTTATGAACATTCTAGCAAGCCTATTGTTCGCAAGCACTTTCAAGCAACAGCCGAGATTAGACATTCTCTGAATACTTGTTTTTTGTTTTGATTAGAGAGGGATAATTGCTTAAATCATGGTATTAGCCTTTGTTATTGAAAAATATAAAAGGCTGCAATCTAATTGAATTAAAATGAGACAGTGCAGTGACAGGAACCTATGGTTTTTTTTCTCCACAATCTCATTATTGTCAACACAGATCATCAAAAAAATCATTGTTCATTTTTGTTTATGCAAGTGATGAACCTCATATGTATAGAAATTATCTGTCTTAAACGTTTACACCAGTAGCGGCTAATGGATAATATGAGGCTCTAAACTGAAAATATTGACTATGAGGGATAGCAATTGCTCAAAAGTCACTCATAACTTGATGTTTTATATATTAATGTTCACTATCTCATATATATATATATATATATATATATATATATATATATATATATATATATATATATATATATATATATATATATATATATATATATATGGATTAATTATTCAATGGTAAATTAGTGGTGACCTACAGCAGTGATTTATAATCCCTGAAAATGTTATTCAACCTACGTTCATATGGTATAACAATCAGTACTTGAGTTAAGAGGGGATGAGGGTGGATGGAATCCCCCCTAAAATAAAAACAATGAAAATCATCCCCCCTGTAAACCTGCCCCTCCTTCCATCCCTTCATTTTTTACAGTAAATGTTGGAAATATCACTTATAATTATATTTAATTATTTCATCATTAGAAAGTAGTATGCACCTTGAGTACAAGAAATAATAAAAAAAAAATTACAACTCGACTACTGATAACAATATATATTGATTTCTTGCTAGCAAAATAACTTTTATCTGGATAAGCTGATTGTGAAGTGAATAATCTAACATGTGTGTATTTTATATTCCTAAAGCTTAGTACTTTTCCACTGAGGAACAAAGAACTAAGAACTCCTTTGTTTCAGCTTAATATTTTCCCGCCAGGAAAAAAGTCACTCCCTAGAAGTAATTTAACGAATGAGGTGTTCTTATGAAACTATGGAATAGATGACACTCTCCCAACTACCAATCCCATGTCTTTTATCTGCCCAGTGAGTGATGTCACTGGGCAGAGCTTGTGTGTAATAAAACTCTTTGGCTGTGAGGTAAACCCCCGGAAGTGAGAGCCATTTGAATTCAGAACTAGGAGCCACGTTGCTTGTCTGTCTTCTCCTGGTTGTCATCCCTCTCAGCTGAGATAAAATGACATTTTTCTGTGTCTGTTTTCTGTGTCTGTCTTTCAGTCTGTCTTTGTTTAAAGTAACTTAGACCTTACACTGATATGGGTGGTAATTATGCTGAAAAAACACAGTACCAATCATAAAATTATTGAAGAAACATGCTTCCTGTTTTTTTGTTTTTTGGGGGTTTTTTTTACTGAAAGTAGGTTAAAACATTCACACTCTGCACCTTCGGTAATAATGACTTTGAGACACCTGGGCTTTTATTGTGGCAGACCTGTAATGGGTCAAGCTAATGCATGTGAAATGCATCCTAAAAAAGCTGCTATTGCATAAGCTCCCTAATAGCTGTTATGGAGCTGACCTAAAACAAATCGACCCCAATGACAGCAAGCAAACAGGAGGTACAAATCATGGGCAACACTTCAGTTTGAGACTGGGATGTTGTTTTAGTTAAGAGGTTTGTGAAAATAAATCAGCATATAGTTCTTCATAGTCAGGCCTACACCTCTCCAGTTCTGCTCAACACACATGGGACTACAGTTTTTTGATCCAACACATAGAAGACTAGGTGTAAGACCTGGAACCGATAACCCCAAGGCTGCAGAAAACTGCACATTTTTCGTCTTACCTTTTGTTTTCATCATCCACTCCCACTCTCTGACCTGTTCTTTATATAGTTATTAGTCACAAACACACTAGACACTAGCATATGACTAGCATCTGCATATTACAAGAGAAAAAGGCTAAATCAGCAAGCTTAAAGTGCAGGTTATGAATACACACAGACCCACAAAACTAAATGCACAAAGCTAATTCAGCAGCTTTGCCCTTGTGCCTCCCATCAGTGTGAAGTAGAGGATGAGGTCAAGGGAGACATATTCTCACAGAAGGAGTGGGGAGGGGAAAAAACGATGATGTACAGAAGAGTAAGAGATGCAGACAAAGGTAGGGAACGGCTTGTTGAACAACAGATGAAAATTTTCAAAAGGTGTGTGAGAAAGTATTGGAGGGGGAGGAGAGGAAGGAGGAAATGGGAAGAGGTCAACATTAGTCATTCTGTCACTGTTAATTGGGCTGCAATTACATGGCTTTCGGCCTTCTTAACTTTACTATAGATAGACCATCAGGTCCATCTATCAAAGTGTGTGTTAAGGGCTGCATGCGCGATAGAGAATGTTCACAAGGAGAACATCAGAGTGAAAAACGGTGTGACTCGTATAAAGGAAGAAAGAGGGTCTATCTGATAGCAGGAGACCAGGTAAAAATGAAATAATGGACTCTGTTGAATGAGGAAATAAGTGTCTTATGTTATATGTTGTTACCCCACAGATGGGGCAAATCAGGAATTTCCTATTCATTCCTGTATCCTCAGTTTTACATGTAGCTTCTTTTTGCTCTCACTGTTGATGTGCATTGACATAAGAAACTTGAAGGACAAATTATCTAGATCAAAGGTTAAAATTACAATAAAGGTCAAAATCAGATTTTGGGTATAAACAAATATGCTGGTCTTTCAAAACTGCATCTTGTGTGTATAGATTTTGACCTATTGTTTATCCAAGAGGTCAGGGGTCACTTGGTTCACAACTAAAAAACTAAAATGGATTATAACAGAAAAATGAGTCGAGATAGAGAATTAGTTATTATTGACAGATAGGAAACCTGGCTTTAAAATGGTGTCATGAAATCTGACCTGTAGGGACCTTTATTTATTTATTTTAATCTCACACAAATACAAGACTGAACACGTACACCAGTGTTTGTCAACCCTGGGGTCAGGACCCCATGTGGGGTGGCCTGAAATTCAAATGGGGTTGCCAGAAATTTCTAGTAATTGATTAAAAAAAAAAATAGAATTTAGTAATAAAAAAAAATAGATGATGAGTTGACAGAGACACTACCAATCCATCTGACGAACTGTGTACTGTTTATCTGTCAAATGTTCATTGTGGTCATTTTCAGATACTGCAGCTCTTTCATAATTCATAGTTTGAGTTACTGTCTGTTCAGTATTATCAGGCTTGTGAAGCTGGACTGTATGTATCCTGTATATACTGTATATATCCTGACCAAGGTAAATAAAATTCTCACTTCATGCAGTAATCTACACCTGACTTTTCTGCCTCCATTCATAATAATATACAAAATATAGACTCAATGTAATCTAAAATGAACCTTTATTTGCAACACAGTATAGCAAACTATTACATGATTAAACCAAATATTAAACCAAAATCCTAGCAACAAAAATGTTTGAATGTCTGTGGTTGCCAGAAATGTGTGATGTTAAAATAGGGTCACAAGCCAAAAAACTTTGGGAACCACTGTTATGACAGTATTTTTGCTCATATAGAGCCTTATGTTGTGGTTATCTCTGAACCCCTGCTTCCACTTCCTTCTCATTTACCTACTGACTTCATCATCTGTCGCCTCTCCTCTTCACCCCCCCCCCCCCCCCCCCCCCCCCCCCCCATCACCACCACCAGCCTCCTTCTGTTCTCTTTATCTGAGCACTCCGCTGGCCATGGCGGCTAAACAGAGACCAGCCAAGGTGAGAACATGTCAGCTCTGATCCTTCTCTGTCACCTCAGCATGTGATCTTATCTTAGAGCTCGGGCGGGAATAGTGGCCATCGTCTTTATCATTCAGCCTGTGATCCCCGGGTTCCCGGAGCCCCGTGAGCTAGGACTTTTGAATGACTTTGATGAGAATGAGCTGTCAGTGTGTGTGAGGGGAGCAACACCTGCCAGCATCAATCACAAGACTCCAGCTTTGAGACTACTGGAGACACACCAACGCACATATACGCATGTACTGACGCATGCCTGCAAACACAAAACAACAGTCACATCACTCATAACAAACTGCTCCTCGCCACTTACCTAGGTAAGATATTTATACAAAAATTGCAGAAAGACACAGAATAAATAAAAACCCAAATCAACCGACTAGACACCATATCTGTCTGTTCACAAAGCTTCACCCGCCTGGGCAAATAGCTGCCTTTTAGCTCTTAGAGTGCACAGTCACAGGGTTTTGACAGCAAGTGTTCTCTATTTATGTTTTATTCACACTTTGGTCACCTTGAAAGCGACAGCTGAAAAACAAACAAACAAACAAACGCTTTAGGGAGCCACAACAGAGTGGGGAATGGTTTTCAGTAACCATAGGCTTTACACTCAACTGAGTGAGTTGTCAGATGGACTCTGCACCTGAAGCCTCAATCAGAATGTAGATGTAAGAGTGATGGGCTCAGAGCATTGATCGGTCCATGCATACCAAAGGAAGGATAAGGGAAGAATCAAGGGCCAGTAGCTGCAGGATGAAAGTGAAACCAGAGCAGAAGTGTCTTAATACCATTAACTGATAGTTACTGGCTCCGACTGACAAACAGGTAACATCTGTACATTGGTACATTTTTCAATGGGAGTTATTCTAATGTCTTAAAGTGTGTTCACATGCACTTCAGTGGTTGGGATACAACTGGGTTTTTGGAGTATCCCATCTTTCAAGTGTCAAGATTTTATTGTTAAAGTTAATGCATTTGCACTGGGAAATACAATTTCCCAATTAGAATATCCATATATTCAGATACTCTAGCTGAAGTATTCTGATAGAGTCCAGGATACTTAGCCTGTTTACATTCACACTAATATTCCAATCAGTGTGGCCAAATGGGAAATGGCAAATTATCATTTCAGAATTATTATTTTGTGGGGAAAATATTATGCATATTTGATTTAATGTTGCTCAGGACCATCTGCTTCAGTCTCTTCAAACAACACTTTACCAGAGTGGCTGAACCCTTTAACTTTTAAAATAAAAAATTTCAATCACAATCATCAGTCCCTTCAAATAACGTTGCACCTGAGGTTCTGAAACCTTCATAAAATTCTGTTTAGCATTTCATTTTGCTATGCTACATCATGTGTTACTCGTGCTAAGATGTGTGTTGACTGGCTGTAAACACACATGTGACACATCAGGTGCAGTGCAGCATGTATCCAATAAAAGGCTACCGTAGATATGTGCCTCAAAGAAGACGGAGGTTGGCGGGTTGAGAGAGTGAGAGAGAAAATGCCGAAGTGGAAGATGAAATCAAGCGGAACAAAAAAATACAAGCAGCTTACTCTGGCACAGAATTTGTCTGGCAGTGGATCTGCAAGTAAGAGTGTCGTGATCGCAAATGAAAAGGGTGAGGTGGCAGATTCATCCCCACATCTCTGGGAATCCAGCGGAGACCGTCACTCTGGGAGTGGAGGCAAACGTGTTATAACACCATATTATTGTTCATGTGTGTGTGTATGTGTGCTGGTTTGGTACATAGTAAAAGTTGTGAACATCTCATGTGAACACCCATGAACGAGGCAATACAAGGTGTTGGGACACCTATTTTTTGGGTCTTGAAAGTTCAGTGAAAATGGCCAAAAACTCTGGCAGTATTGAGCTCTCTATTCTGCACATAGCTGGCAGTCAATGAGTTAAGCTAGCAACAAGATAGGTAACTAACCGTAGTGATTCATGACCACATATGCGTGTATTTATTTGTTTTGTTATACATTCAATTAAACAATATGTGTAACATGCTCTATACATCTATGTGCTTCACCTCTTATTGTTTTCACATGTGTTTGGCATCAGTGTCAAATGAGGACAGGGCCAAGTCTGAGATAACAGTGCAGGCACTCTGATATAGATCAATGAGGAAATCGGAAAAGACTCACAATGTAAATGTAGGGTTGCACTTAACATTTTGTTCATTTAAGGGAGGCTGTGGCTCAGTTGGCAGAGCGGGTCGTCCAAATGATTGAAGGGTTGGCGGTTCGCGTCCCGGCTCTGGCTATCCACATGTCGAAGTGTCCTTGGGCAAGACACTGAACCCTATGTTGCGCCCAGTAGGGTCAGGCAGCGCCGGTGTATTGGCAGCAGCCGTTTACTGGTGTATAAGTGTGTGTGTGAATGGGTGAATGTGAGGAATTGTAAAGTGCTTTGGGCACCTAGTGGTGTAGAAAATCCACTATATGAGAAGAGTCCATTTACCATTTAAGTACAGGCTGCAAACCTTCGTATGGGTTGTGGTGAGAAACGTTTTGTGTCAGATGTTGACCAGCCATTTCTTTCTTGGCTGTAAACCACTAGAAAACGTGTGAAAGCTTAATATACCATTACATTTTGATGATGAATTACACAGCAGCACACAACAGTGTTCATGGTATTGTTTCTGTTGCTTTTAAAAATTTGTCTTAAAAGGGACCACTTTCATTTTATAGACTCATGTTTCCCGTCAGTCGTTATGGTTGAAGAAAACAGTAAACTGAGAAGCCACTGCATGAAGTTACGGATGTGACGTCATGGCGTTATGTGCGAAGAGTGAATTGTTTTCTTTTCACGGTGACCGACTTCAACCGGTTAATGAGGCTTAGTGATTGGTCAAGATTTTTTTTATAAATTTCACCATCCCTACTAGAAAGAGCGTCACAAAGCTGAATGTTTCAAGTTTGTAGTAAAATACCCAACACAACAGAAATTTCTCCCAAAATGACCAGTTGAAACATGTATGTGAATTAACATGAAAACAAGGCACTGAACTCTGTCATGATGACCCCCTGCCATCAGTCATGGCTGAGGATCTCCACCATCCTCCTCGTCCTCAGTGGTGACAGTGACAGACTAACACCTAGAGGACATGTGTACTTGTCTCCTGTTAGCAGTACATGAATACCTCTAAATATGGTGTTGGCAAAACTAAAGATGCTTCAGTTTCTAGAATCAGTAACATTGACGTGTGACAGAAGCTTTTGAGGTTAATTATTATATTGTGCATGTACGAAAAGCAGCAAATGTAAACAGGGATATGAATATTCAGATTTGTCTGTACATTGCATAAAAATCCATACCATGGCTCCTTTTACACAGCACTTCTGAGAATATTTCACCTTTATTCCGGAATCACATGTATAAAGAAAATAGAGGGGTAATTTGGTCCTACCTCAGTTGCGGCTTTGTAAGGCTTCTGAAGTTACTAACAACCATGATAAAGGTAAATGGACTGCACTTATATAAGGCTCTTCCAAATTTTATGGTGCTGAAAGTGACTTTCAAAGCCTCACATTCACCCATTCATGCACACATCAGTAGGCAGCTGCTGCCATGCAAGATGGCAGTATCTTGTGACCTACTTGTAATTTGACATTGTCTACAGTCAAAGATAGGATTCAAACTACCAACCCTTCAGTCATTGGACAACACACTAACAACTGAGCCACAGGCAACTGTCAGGTTGATGGAGTCATGATTCTGGAACACTATATAAAATCTCTCATTCCACAACCAAGATGTGACATTTTAATGATGTGACCCCCACACCAGAAAGATTTACAAATGAGCACACATCAAGCACAGAGAACAAACATATCAACGTGGCTAAAAAGATGTCAAACTGGGGAGATGGTGAGATCCACAAGCTGTTGTCACTACGAGTGAAGGTCTCTATGCTAGCTAATGTTTGTAATAGTGAAAGACAGGCAGACTCTTGAGAGGTTCACTTTGTCGTGTCATGCTATATTCGGGGTGTTTCCAATGTACATGTTGTACAATACATTGCACTGCATCACTGCCCCTGTAATTCTGGAATGCGTGCCCATTGTTTAAACATCCAGCCTGTCTCACTACTGTTCCTTCTTTGTCTTGGCTGTGGAAATCAGTCTCAGCTCAGCTAGTCAGTATTCCTGAAGTTCCTATATTACATGATAGTACTAACTTTACAGTACCTGGACATCATAGCGGTGTGGCGCATTACTTCCATGTTGTCTGCTCAGAGAGTTGCATGTTGTCTCATTTGAATTTTTACATCTGCCACCAAAGACTGAATCTCCCAGATTGACCATGGTGTACTGTCGTGTCTGACCAATCAGTGGTTTGTGCATTTTAATATCACTTGAAACATCGGTGGAGGTGATACCCAAAAACTAGCAATACCAAATTCCAGTTCCTTTTTTATAATGGAAATGCAAAAAGGTCAAGTCAAGTTGAGCCAGTACCACATAGTAGAAATGCCATAAAAATGACTCATGAATACAAAAACTGGAATGCACCTCATAACCACGATAACAATGTACATGTAAACACAGTTATTTGCTACCAAATAAATATACTGGTCATCCCTTGTGTTATTTTACCTTGTAAAATTTCAGGGTCAATGATTATTATTTCACAAAGGTCACCTCATCCACCAACCCTTAAGATCCCCTACCTCCACCCTTTTGCCAAATACTATGACTTTAGGCTCCAAGAAGCCAAGGTGTTAAAAGTCATAATGAGAGTTCAGAGCTTCATGGTAACTCATTGTTACTTTCTTTTTGAGTCTATGTAGAGAACCTGTGTTTGCAGTTTGTGTGAGTGAGTCAAAGCAGATTGGTATGCTTGTAATGTAAATATATATTGTTATGTATTTGCACATTTCTTTATATTTTTTATTAAAGTAAAACCATGAACAAATGCAGAATATATATCTGTACCCTGTGTGAAATAAATGCTTTTTGTTCTTCTTTAAAGAGCAGAGTAATTTTAATCCTGATGCTTTGGATGAACCTCGGATGAATCAGTAGATTTACCTTAATCCTTAATGTAGAACTGATGAAGCACTTGAATCAAATCATACGGAGTGAGACATTTGCAAGTGTGAAATCCTTGTGCAATTACAGTTGTTTTCACTTCATTTTACTCAAAAATTCTCTTTCCCCTAGTCCTTTGTCTGTAATGGACTTCCATATATTATGCTCAGTTTAGCTCTTAGTCTATGCTCATGTGAAGTAATCAAGCACTGGCTCAAACTCAATGAATATTCCTTAGAGATTGTGTGTGAAATGGGCATTATTCATTGTCAAAACACTTGTGCAATTAGCATGAGTTTGGCTCAGAACAGAATTATTCTGACTGGACAGAAATTAGTCCTCGGAGTGATTTAATCAACTAAATGAGCTTTCTATTCAAGATTTTCTCCCATTCATTCTCATTTACAGAATATATTATGCACATATGTGTGGTTGCATACCATCACCGTTACACAATGTGTGGGCATTAGATCAATTGTAATTGATTTATAAAGACCACTTAACCCTAACACTGCTGACGAGTGCAAATATATGCAGAACAGAACAAAGCATGCTGATGATGTGAGTCAGAAGATGGAGGGAGGAGCAGGAGAAAGCAAAGACGACAGGAAAACAGCATGCAGGACTGACTCTCTGTTCACTTAGGTTCACTTTGTATGTGTGTGTATGGAAGAGGGAAAAACAGACAGCGACAGAAAATGATAGTGACAGAAAAATGATGACATTCAGTTCATGATTCACATCACTGTCAACCTCTTCAAAATATCTTGAAAGACCTAAACCCATTTTTAAAAAAGGCCTGTGTTCACAAGAAACACATTGTTCATACAAAATCTTTTTTTTTCTCCACTGTGTTCGGAGTGCTGTGTCATACTGAGCTGCAATGAATGTAGAAAAGGTGCACGTGTTCAGTCATGTATTTTTGTGACATTACAAAAAAAATTCTTGACAAGTGTCAGGAGATCCTTGGAGGTGAGGGGAATGTCAAATGAAATTTTCTTTTAGTTTAACTTTACTATGAGAGAGATCATAGCAGTGGAAGTGAATGCCAGTGAATGCATTCATTTGTGTACCATGGTGAAGAGTCAGCAGAATTGTGCAGACACAGCTGCATCAATTTTCATGCCACTTAATGGAAAGGAAGGGTATAAAGTACAGTGGAACGCATCAAATTTGGCAACAGATACCTAAAAAAAATTGGTTGAAGCCTCTTAGCAAAAAAAAAACTTAACAAGTGGCACCAGGCACAACAAACCCCACCCCTTGCATGTATTATAGTTTATTTTGGCATCGATCCAGCTGATGTTATCATATCTATGTATGTGCTGATGTCAGCATATCAATTACTTCTATATATGTGCCAAGCACAAGTATGGATTAAAGGTCGGGTAGGTTGCAAGTAGCTGTACTTTTCAAACTTAGTATATATACCTTTTTAAATGCCTCAGTACCACGGCACGGTACTAGGACCAGTATTCATGACAACACTAGTAAAGCACTGATCCTTATCTTCATGGACTTGTGTGAAAATGGATCAATTAGTACTGAAACTGTGACGAGGACAACCCCTGTCCAACCTTTCACTTCCGCAAATGAACTTTTGACACCACAGACCACAGATTTACTGAGGAACAATTCAAAAATAATGTCAGGATTGGTCAGACCTTTTCAATAATATATTTTAATAGTAGGAGTCTCTGACTGGCAGCACGGTGGTGCAGTGTTTAGTATTCGTGCCTCACAGAGAGAAGGACCCTGGTTCGATTCCCTCCAGGTACTCCAGTTTCCTCCCACCACCCAAAGACATGCACTGATTGGTTCATTGGTTCATTTAAATTGTCCATAGGAGTGAATATGAGAGTGATTGTTTGTCTATATATGTTCAGCCCTGAAATGAACTGGAGACTCATACAGGGTGTACCCTGCCTTCACCCATTGTAGCTGGATTAGGCCCCCAGTGAGGATAAAGCATGTTCAGATGACAAGACTAGTTTCTGACTAAATACCTCTAAAATCCAGGACTGTCTGAAACAAAACAATAAGAATTTCTCTGCTATAGTTGTCTCAGAGACTTGGTTAAATGATGGACAATATCATATCAATATCATTTGTTTAAGAGAAATATGTTGAATGAAAGGGGTGGAGGTGTTGCGCTATATACATACATACATATATATATATATATATATATATATATATATATATACATTTATTTATTTATTTATTTATTTATTTATATATATATGTACACACACACATATACATACATACATACATACATATATCAAGTCATCTTACCAGTGTGAAATTGTTAAAAATGTCCTGGAATGTATTACAGAGAAATCAAAAAATATAATTATAAGTTGTGTGTATAGAGCTCCTGGCTCTAATATCAATATATTTAATGATAAATTATCTGAAATTTACATTTAGATAAATAAAAATAAATTGATGTTTGTCTGTGGGGATTTTAAAATTGATGTCCTGAATCCTCATGGACAAACTCAAATAACAGATTCCATAAATCCAATGTAGTGTTTGGGTTTATATCCTGCAGTCACACATCCTAGCAGGATAACCGTAAACACAGCTACGCTCATTAACAACATGTTTTCAAATATTACTGAAGGAAATATAATTGGGGTTTTGCTTATAAATGATGTTAGTGATCATGTTTCTGTGTAAGTAGCCTTTGAATCTAGTGCTAAAAAGAAGAAAGGAAAAAAACCCAGTTGTCAAGTACTAAGCCTCGGCTCTGTTAGTCAGTCATGTGAGGTGTAAGTATGTGTGTAAGAAAATATTGACTATTTTGCAGTCTGTATTTTTAGGCATTTATTCAAATACAGACATGATGAGGGACCAGTTTTGGGATTTTTTGGTTTTTCTTTTTTTTTTGTTTACATTTTATTTATTATTTTTACCATGCTCTCCAAAGGAGAGGTGAGTGTATTGTTTTTTGGTTTGTTCTTTTGTCTGTCCTTCTGTCTGTCAGCCTGTCTGTCTGTCAACAACTTTATGCAAAAGCTACTGGACCATGAATTTTTCAGGAAGGTGCAAGTTGGTCCAGAATAGATCCTGTTAAAATTTGGTGAATGAAGGTCAAGATCAAGGTCACCAAAGATGCGTTTTCGCAATAATGTGAGGTAGGGCAAATCAGGAAAAATGTTTATGGGGGCGTGGTTTGTTATGCCTGCCACCACTTGTTTCATTACACAATGTTTATTTTAGCTATCTTAAAGCACTTATACCATCTGAAAGGGGCAGATGTTTGTTCCTTTTTTGGGATGGCACAAAAACTATGTTCTGATGCTGGATGATTCAGGGAATTTCCTTGATATATTGTTGTGCATGAATGTGAATATATAACTCATACTGCTATTTGGGACCGTGGCTCAGCTGTAAAACAGAATACAAGAGCATATCTTTTGATTTGAGGCAGCAGACATAAGATGAAGAAGAATCACAGAGTGGTGTGTAAGCCCACTCTACCCTAACGATACTATTTCAGACCCCATGCATTTCTATGTTCAGTGTATTTGTGACTAAGTGGCATTAAATAAATATTCTATAGTTCCTGTTGCTTTTGTCAGACCCCAATAAAAGCAGCAAACATATTAATTGTACTAAGACCTTCATGTTTATTGTGCAACAAAAACATGTCTACAGACCATGACAAAGGTGGTGAAAGCAACCACATGCAGATATTGTTCTTTTACCAAGGCACATAAATTAAACAGCCAGTGTGTTCTGCAGAGGCTGAACAATACTTTACACCAGGTATTTAAAAGGGTCAGCGCACCCTCATTATGAAAATTTCCTTTCCTTATCTTCAGTATCTCAGTGCTCACAGGAACATTGTGGAATACTTCCTTTTGCAGTCACATCCCAATTATTCTGAGCAAGCTACATGTTCTGTACAGTTTTAAGAACTGCTTTTAGTCTGATAAACAGTCCCATTAAAAAACAGCCCTAGAGAAATACTGTGAATACTGAATCTGCACCAAACTAAATGTACTGGACTGGGGGGATGGCTTTTTTTTAATACAGGGAAAGTTAAATAAATAAGCTTTCTGAATTGTAGGCTAGAAATGATTAAAAAAACTTACACAAAACTAATTAGTTTGGATGCCTGGCTCTGCCAAAATTCATTGTAATATATTGTATAATGTCATAACCTTCCAACTCATGTAAAATTGGTGTGTGTTGTTTTCAGAACAAAACTGTTACGGACATAGAGATCAGTCTTTTCCTGTAAAATTGTAAAACTGAGTCTGTGAAAACAGCTGTACATTGTCTCCTGCAGCTCAAGAGTTTAGTCAGTTCAACTTTAGGAAACAGTTTATCCTGAAGGCCCAAACAATGTTTGGTAAAAATTGTAACTTGTCATGAATGGGTGAGGTGTAGAGAGGCCTCTGATGCTCAGGGTTGAAGGGAAAAATAATTCAATAACAAACTGAACCAAAATAAAGACAAAGACCGAGACTGAAACAGAAACAAAATTAGAACCAAACAAAAACTGGGGACAGATTAACCAGAGTCTGAGGTGGTGAATGAATTGTCCAGGTTATGATGCAAAGGGAAATGGCTGCGTGTCTGTGTTATGAAGGTGACCAAACTCACGGTCCCACACTAGTAACTGCACGCCTCACTGCTTAAATAGTTGCAGATCAGCAATGACTTGCAGCTGTGCGGTGCGGGTCAGGTGTAAGTGGAGTGTAACTGGGGCAAAGGTTGTGGCAGGTCGTGACATAACTGTCAAAACAAGACCAAGTTTGAAACTGATATCTGATCCTTTTTGTGTAATTTATATCTACACTGTATCAAAAATGAAAATAAATAAATAAATCCTGTTGTTTTCACCACAATTCTTTTTAAATCAAATAAAAAGTGACAGCTGTGGTTATCAGAATAATCCTGTAAAAAACACATCAAACAGTAAACATTTACAAAGTAACATGTAGATTTAACATTTTAAACATGTAGATTTAACATTTTAAACATTTAGATTTACCATTTTAAATCTACATGTTAAAAATGTTAAATCTACATGTTTAAAATGTTAAATCTAAATGTTTAAAATGTTAAATCTAAATATTTAAAATGTTAAATCTACATGTTAAAAATGTTAAATCTACATGTTTAAAATGTTAAATCTAAATATTTAAAATGTTAAATCTACATGTTTAAAATGTTAAATCTACATGTTTAAAATGTTAAATCTAAATGTTTAAAATGTTAAATCTATATGTTTAAACTGTTAAATCTACATGTTTAAAATGTTAAATCTAAATATTTAAAATGCTAAATCTACATGTTAAAAATGTTAACATTTTAAATATTTAGATTTAACATTTTAAACACATAGATTTACTTAAATACTTACATACTACTAATACATACTTAAAATGTTAAATGGTTAAATATTTACTTCTTTATCACTTTTTTTTTAATCTTTTGTGGATAATAGGCTGTTATTTTAAAATTATGGTCTTGCAATTTAAATGGAATCAAGTTGTTTTTCAATATCCAGTTTTATTTTCTCAAAACAATAGAAATACATGGTTTCTACATACTTTAACTGTAAAAACTACAGCTACATTTGATTTAATTAGCACAAAAATATTCTCAAATAAATAAGTTTGCATTGCCTTTTCAGTTATATTTCTATACTGCAATTTTACAACTGTTTGCTGTTAATTCTATGTTGTTGTTGTTTTCCGTTTGTTTGTTTTTAACAGTGACAACGTTATATGGATTGTGTAGTTCTTCCCTAATTTCAAACGTCCTGTGTTACTGTGCTCACACAGTCAGAACATACAGAACATTCTACACTGTCTATATCCAGTTGCACAGTGCATTCTGTTATTAAAGAACAATAGTAGCCGTATATATAGAGAACATAGAGTGGCTCATGCTGACACATATGACCAAAGGCCCCCCCCCCTCCCTCCCCCCATCCTCTGGACTCATCCCCATGCCCTCCTTAAAGGGACTTGTTGATTTCATGATGTTTCAGCACTTGTCAGTTGACTAAGACTTTAACCTTGTTCTTGTTTCTGTAACAATCATGTCATTGTCTGGAGCATACACGGCTCACTGCTTTTGTTCCACATCCTCACCTCACTCCGATAACTTAGCATCAGGATTTTGTTATGGGGAGGGGGGCATCCATGAAAGACGTGTATAAACACAAAAGAGGTATTTATTGACAGTTTTCGCCACCACATTGTACATATGGCACAGTTTACAATCAAATATTTATCTAAGAACTGCAGCTATTGATTGTTTTCAAAGTCAATTAATTTATGAGTTTGTCCTGGGGGGGGTCAGAGGGGTGCTGGAGCCAATCCCAATTTGTGTCACCAGTTCAACAATCAGTTATTGTCTTCAATTCAATTAAATAATTGTTTAAGCGGGTGAAAAGAAATTCATAAAAATGTGGAAAAAGTCTGAAAATAACAAAAAGGTAAGTATCATCAAGTAAAAATGCATGTAAAGTGTAATTAGGCTTTCGCCGTGTCCCACGTTGGGTGCAAGACCTATTGATACTACTTGTAGTTTAATCTGATTCAGCCCTTTGAGCTCTAATTTGACCCCCTGAACATGCACGAAAACTTACCAAATTTTGCACACACCTCAGAAGTGTGAAAAATTTTGAGCATTTAAAGGTTTCGTAAAAGTCTGTAAAGAAATGTGTCTACAGTGCCCCCTAGGAAAGTAAAAATAATTTGTATTAGGCCAGATCACACCCAAGTGAAGTTAGAGCCATGAAAATCGGTACACATGTTCAACATATGATGATGAACAAAAACGTTATGATGACCACGCCCATAAACTAACAGGAAGTCCGCCATCTTGGATTGAAGTTAAAAAAATTCTGAGTCTTCATTTTCGCTGTCATTGGAATTTATCTATCTCCTCCTTGTCCGTTGAGCCAAATGGGACATCAAAAGTTATCCACATTTTTTTGAACAGTTGCATCGTTTTTGTGCTATGCTGTCACAAATTTTGCAAAGTTTTTGGGAAAAATTACCACTACATAAATTGCTTCAGCTAAGACATACAAACACCGATTTGGCTGAAATTTGACACAGAAATCAATCTGCCAGGTTTACATCCATTTAGTTATAGACATTGTGATTTTGTACTATAGCACCCCCTAGAAATGTACTTGTATTAAAATGGCTGTAGTTCGGACATACGAACACTGATTTGGCTGAAATTTTACTCAGATGTCAGATCTCCCGGGTCTACACCTTTTTGTCATATGAAATTCTTATTTTGCTCTATAGCGCCCCCTACAAAATCACCTTTACTAAAATGGCTGTAGATTGGGCAGAGAAATGACAATTTGGCTCAAATTTGACTCGGACATTGCGTGGGGAGGCGGTCGCGAGGGAGAGCGAAGGCCTTTGAGACTGCTTGCAGTTTTAATTATTTATTTTTAAGCCTTCGCTGCGTCCCACATCGGGCGCAAGGTCTATTGATATTGCTTGCAGTTTTATCTGACGGACGTTGCATGGGGAGGCGGTCGCGAGGGACGGCGAAGGCCTTTGAGGCTGCTTGCAGTTTTAATTGGAACTGAGTCTATAGTCACTGGACCTGGTCAAAGGCTATTACTGACGTAAAGAAGTAGGAATAAAGAGGAATGTGTCTGAAAATTATACAATTTCTATGTTCAACATGTAATTACATCAATATTAAAACTTAATTAGAAATTATTTATTTTATTATAATTTTTTATCCAATTTTATTCACAACAGTCTATATTAAAGCATTTAACTTTAATGTAACTGATGTCACTGATTCACAACTTAAATGTAATTACGTATTAATAGGAATGAAACTTTAAATGGGTGATTCTGAGTGTGGAAACTGAGACAATGTGTCCACTGAGAGTTTGGTCAGAGAAGTCATGACAAACTGTGAAAAGGTCACAGTAGTTTTACAGGGTGACTTTTCTCACCTCCAGTGGTGCAGTTAAGCCTTAGGTTTACTTTTTTTTTTTTTTTTTTTTTTTTTTTTAACTCTGGCTATTTCCTCTCACCCAAGAGATTGCCAAATCTTTCTGGTGAAAGTTGTTTGGGCCTCATGCAACCCCAAATAAGTGAGAACTGCCTGTGGGCACTACTCACAGCTGAAAAACAAAACAAAACTGTTGAGTGTTGTTTTTGTTTTGTTTTGTTTCTAAGGACTGTGCAAGTGTTACAGACTAGTAGCATGGAGTAAACAGGATAACCTAAAAGAAAAATCCAATTTGTTGAGTTGTGAGAAAAGTAGAATCAGTAGGTTTTTTTCCAAGTGTGGTGTAAACATGTGAATAAGACATTGCAAAGCATTTTATAAAAAAAAAAAACACCTCTCTCTCAATTCACAAATGAAGACATTAGAGTGACTTTTTCTCAGTTTCAATGTCTCAGAGCATACAAGGCTAAAGTTAAGCTGCTCTATTTTAAAACCATGCCAGTATGATATGTCCTCGTGGTGGCTTTCGTAAGTTTTTAAAGTGTGAGTATGGATCAGTGGTTTTGGGGAGAAAAGAAAAAGGAAGGGGAAACCAGAAAGGAGGACAGCATTGTAGCAAAGGGGAGGAGAAGAGGAGAAGGAAGCAGAGTGGAGGAGAGGAACCCATGAATTATCCAGGGATATCTGATATTATGTGTATGCCTTCTTCTTTCAGCTGCCCTCTTTCTCCTCCACTACACACACACACACACACACACACAGATGCACACATGCACACACACACAGAAACACACACTCCATCCCCCTTCATTCTCGTTTGCAATCTGCTCATTTCTGTTAGTTTGTTCTCCTAACAAGCCCTCATTTGCTGCTGTGTCCCTCGGGACAGAAGCAGGCTCATGTTTGAATAATGACAGAATAAGGATGGATAATAACCTCCAACATACCCAGCTGTGTGGTTATGCATGCATTTGTGCCTGTGTCACACAAATGCACACGTTTGAGTACACTTTTTGCTTGGTTACTTTCTTATGCATTGACCAGAATAGGGAAGTTTGTCTGAAAATATGTCTTGTACACATGTGGCATTTAGGCTGCTTGTCACATACAGATACTCGAACAAATCCATGAGGCAGAAACACAGTAGATAGAGAGTTCAAATGGATTCATCCAGCATATGACAGATACTGGAAATGGATTTCAGTGCCTGTCAAAACAAACAATGCTTTTCTGCTTGAGGCTCAGAGAAAGACAGCCAGAGGGGGATTGGAGATGGATGGAGGATAGCGCTGGACTGCCCATGACTTTCTTCTTCCTTGCAATAACCTTCTAACTCTAATGCATACAGTTCACATGCAGGCCAAGTCATACACATACTGCATGCACCAACTGATAGATGTATGCAAACACACATACTGATAAATAAAAGCACTTATTAGGCAGCAGTTCCATATCAGCGCTCTTTGGACTTCACACGCTCACATTACACCACATCATCACTGCTGTAACTCTATCCAGTCATCTGTGACTAATACAGCACAGACCAAAGTGATGTGACCTCTGCAGACAGATATCGACTCTAGTTCTCAGTGTCTGGCACACACTGAGAGTCTAAACCACACCAGGAGGAAAGGAACCAGTTATGATTCATTGCTGCATTTTGGGTAAATGTTGGGATTCTTCAGGGGATTCTAAACCAGCAGCAAAACAGGAAAAAGTGTTGTGTATGATAACATTGTTCGGTATCATAATCGAGATGCACCGATATAGTACTCCAAGCCCTCCAGTTATTGAAGGGTCAACTAACCATAGAGACACAAACATACGAGTGACTCAGAGCAGGCAAAACTTAGCAACTTCATAACTTCATAAGCATCACCCTGAGTCATGTATGGTGTCGCCCATGGGGCTCATCCCACAGGAAGACAAGTTGAAGTTGAAGAGTGGAGAGAAGCTAGCTGAGTGAAAGAGCTAATCGAATTAGCAACATGACAGAACAAACACACTCGTGTTTTAATTGTGGCAGCAAAACAGTTTCAATGTACCATCGAAATTGGTTGTTCGTCGTTGTCTTCATCCTCATATAATTCAGGGTCGTAGATGTATGGTTGTATTTCTGAAGACATGATATTCAATCCACAAACTTTCTGTGAAGCAGTGAAACAACAGAAAAAGTCATACACAGGCTGCTGTGGTCTGGCACCACTCAGCTGGGGGTTTGCCCTTTCCTGTTTTTTTTTTTTTTCTTGTTTAGAAATCAATCAGAGTTTCCTTACACGTCACAAATATTCATGAGGAACACCGGAAAAGTCAGTCATTCAACCACTAGCCCTGTTCTAGCTCACAGAAAACAGCTAGGAAGAAGACAACTATGACGTCATGTTTCGCAGAACTGACACACAATGCATTCAACCATAGTGTTGACCACTGCACTATAAATTAAATAACACCAGAAGCTGACCTTTAATTCATCTGACTGTAGTTGTGAAAAAAGGTACTTCCATTACAGTTTTGTATAATTTATCATTTGTGCTACGCCCCAAAAAAAAACGCCTCTTCACAGCGCAAAAACTTTTAATCAAGAAATTAGTTTTGTTGAAATTGATGTTTTTCCATTAGGTAAATTTTTATACACAAGTTAAATTCGAAGGTTAATGTAAAATCAACTATTGAATCTGGTCAAAGATGTAGAAATAAGAGTAAAAAATAGGAATGTGTCTGAAAACCAAATTATTCCAACTCTATGGACAACGGTGCATAATAAAGGCTAATTTAAAATATTGCACAACTAATACAAATTTAGAAAGATGTTATTATTGAAAAAATTTATTTTACAGAAGGACAAAAAGCACAATTCAGCTTCATGTCATTCCAGTACATTTGCAGGAAACAGGTCATGAAATATCACTTTTTGAACCTTGATGGAGTGCCTTGTACTGAGGCAAAAAAAAACAGACCTGCCCCCCCCCCCCCTACCTGCATGCAGTTTGTATGCTAATGCGGCTAAAAAACTTCAGTTTAACATCATATTTGTACTTGTAATCACATAAAGGCACAGTTTCTTGGACTATCTGTCAGACCCTCTTTGAATTAGGCTGTTACCCAGCCTCAGGTTTTTCAGCCCTTTGGTTATGTCAGTTATGCCTATTTTAATTATTTATTAGTTATTAGTTTGGTACAAAAATCTTTACTTTAAATTTAAAGCAGAAATGGTGCATTACCTTGATTTTCAAGAACTTGAGTAATATGTGCAATTTCCATCCAATGAAAAACAATAATGTTTTTCTTAGACTGTAAACAGGATGTGTCCTTACAACATGATTTCTGTGTTTGGCATCAAGGAGGCCCTTCAGTGCAACATAATTGTGGTCTTTTACTCTTTATACACATTAACTACACTTTGATGACCATCATTTCAAAAATACATGTTTAATGTCTTGAAATAAGATTTTCAACATCTATTGTCTAAAAGTAAGTTGAGGTACGTCACTGAAAAGTTACTCTTTAGACAATTACGTAAGATTTGGATTCTTTCCAGTGCAGCTTTCATTTCCATCCTGAAGAAATGTTCCTGATAATTCTAAATACTTTTTAAAAATCTAATCTTGCCAAGTGGGGCGGCACGGTGGTGCAGTAGTTAGCACTTGTACCTCACAGCAAGAAGAACCCTGGTTTGAATCCCACACCAGACCTTTCTGTGTGGAGTTTGCATGTCCGCGTGGGTTTTTGCCAGGTACTCCGGTTTCCTCCCACCATCCAAAGACATGCACTGATAGGTTAATTGGTTAATCTAAAAAAAAATTGGCCATAGGTGTGAATGTGAGAGTGATTGTTTGTCTATATATGTTCAGCCCTGCGATGAACTGGCGTCTCATACAGGGTGTACCCCACCTTCGCCCATTGTAGCTGGATTAGGCCCCCAGTGACCCCCGCGACCCTAGTGAGGATAAAGCGGGTTCAGATAATGAATGAATAATCTTGCCAAGTGTCTTTTCTCATTTCTTGTCAAAATAACCCATTATATGTAAAATGACATATAATCACTTAAATAGTCATTTTCAATGAGATAGCAGAACTTATTTCTGAACAATAACCTGGAAAATCTTATATCAAGAAACCTTACCAAGATAATTTGCACTTGTTCCTTTGCCAGATTCTTTTTTTTAAATCAACTTTAATTAAGCAAAAAAAAAAATCTGCCAATAGCACAAATTAAATTTATCATGGTAAGAATTCTTGAAATGAGAATTTTGACTTTCAATATCTGTTATCTAAAAACAGGTTCTTTTATCTCACAAAAAAATTATTCGAGGTGATTATAACTTATTTTAAGTGTGATGAGATATTTGGACTAGAAATTAGAAAAATACAGATTTTGATTTTTGCAGTGCACTAAGCGTATTTTCTTGTTGTTGGTGAATAACTCAAAAAATGTCACCCTACTGAGCATGAAAGGACATGTTCCAAATGAATGCTGCACACTGTCATCACATGACTGATTATGAATACATGACATTTGACATCTGCTCTGGGGATGTATGACCACCGGCCAAAAATCCAACTGGGCAATTGTGGCCAAGTCACCTTCAAATGCACACTCTGTGGATGCAGAGAAACACAGAGGCAGTAGACTCCATGCAGATAAAACACAAAACAACTCGATCAATCTGCACAGAATACTGCCATGGCTGGGAAGATATGGAGGGAAAAGCTGCCTGCTGCAGGCACAGCTGGTGGCAATGGTGAAATCTGTCAGTTACCAACCCTGGGCCCTTTGTTGCTCCTGACATCACACTGTGAACGAATGTTGATTTTATCAATTGAAAATCTCAGGAACATTTCTGATTGTTCTCATTTCTTTATGAACTAAAACCTCACTCATTCACTCGCCATTAAAAAAAGAATAATAGGGAATACTAGTTCAACTAAATATACATTTGTTTGGACAAATCCAATGAAAGGAACAAAGATATCTCATAGGAGT
Source organism: Siphamia tubifer (assembly GCA_020466265.1). Lineage (NCBI taxonomy): Eukaryota > Metazoa > Chordata > Actinopteri > Kurtiformes > Apogonidae > Siphamia > Siphamia tubifer. The sequence goes on along the minus strand of CM035794.1, from coordinate 53,589,900 downwards.
TGAGTTTCATTGCTGATATTTTGCCATTTTCTGTGATTTTTGTGATAACCCAAATTCCTTCATTTCCTACCTCATTAATATTTATGACATTATACTGAAAAAATAGTGCTTTAAGACATTCCATGTTTTCTTTTCTGTCAGTTTTAGTCACATACTGTACACAGAAGCTAGTAATTGATTGCATAATCATTAATATGTTTTCAATAGGGTTTGTCTCTTTGATTCTCTGTCTATCAGCAAGATAACTCAAAAAGCTATGAAAGGATTTGATGACATTTTCAGGAAATGTGTGGCACAGTGAACACATGATTACATTTTAGTGATGGTCAGGAGATGGGGTTGGTGGAGGTTGCCTTGGCGGAGGACTGTACTTTTGTAGTTTTTGATTACTTTTAACAGACTAATAATTATATACGTGACTGTATAAAGACTATTTGTTTTAAAAAAAAGTGTGAGCACACTAATGCACATAAAGTCTGTAACAGTTGGAGGGGCCCGGCGGTGCCTTGGCTGTCTTACTCCCCTGTCTTTAATTTAATGAACTGCTTCTATATTGTAAGAGAAAAATAAGAAACAAAAAGATTACATGTTCTGACAACTATTAAACCATGAATTCTTTCACTGGAGAACATCTTCTACCCCAAGTTTCATGACATGTAGAAAAAATATCGCCTCGAGGCTAATTATTCCTTTTAAATCAGTGCATTTCCTTCCATTTGAATTTTCAATTTGGGCATAAAATCCAAACCACAAAATAAGGGGAAAAGGGTTTTTACATGTTGTAGAATTAGGATTGACAAAAGTCCAACATGAACAAACATAATGTGTGTAGTGTTAACAACAGCAGTCATTTAAATTAAAACAAGAAACAGAAATAGGTAATGTAATTCATGGCAAACAACAATGAATTAATGAAATGCAGCAGAAAATATATTAAACACAGGCTTGGACAAACTTTGGAAGAAGCTGAAACAGTATGACATGTTTAGACCAGTGGTTCCACTTGTGTGTTATTATGTCAAACATGAGAACAATGTTGAGCTTGTAATATTCACACAACAATATGGAAAAGCACATGGATTTGCATTGTATTTTTCATCATTTCTAAAAACTGGATTAAAATGTGTGATACATTTCACAAAATAACATAAAATAATACATTTTGGAATTGATAGGTTTGGATGTCTGGATCCACGAGATGATATATTTTACAGACATTTTCATACTCAGTAAAGTTTGCTCTATATGTTCTGCCGTGTGTGTAAGTACGATACAAGTTATCGAGTTAATATGACCCATATTAACAGGAATGCATGAGTATTTTAACATCATTATTTCAATTATTTATGTGTTGCGTGGTTTGGAATACATTATGACAGCTCATGAATAATTTCAGTCCTGTGCAGGAAGCGTGTGTTTATCTACCCTTTAGACTGCTTATTGATGCGCTATCGCACACACATACAAACACGCACACACACACACACACACACACACACAGCTTCATCAGAATGATAATGCCACTGATAATTAAGAGTGATACTGAATTACAAAATGGATGAGATAGTCCCAGTTTGAGTCTAATTAAAGGTTCTTCGACCCTAATTTGGGGGGAAATTAATATGAATGCACAATGAAACATAATGTCATTTTTCTGTTCTTTTTTTCCCTGTTGTGTACACAGAAAGAAAGAGGAATAAATTATGTGTTTTAGCAGAACGGAGAGGCTGCACCTACTGCTCAGTGTTTTGACCCATAGCAAGCTGCATTTATCAAACAGGCTGACAGAAAGATGTGCAGAAGAATCTCGTAAAGATTAACACTAGATGTATCAGCACAGTGACTGAAGTCAATTTAAATTCACAACAGTCTAATGCATTCAGTGATACCACACACATACACACACACACACACACATACACTTTAAAACCAAAACTAAATTATGAATGTGAAGCTGAGGTTTGAAGGCACTGATCATAAATGTAATGCAATAAACTACCCCTAAACCTCCAATTTTGTTTTCATGCAGATAGAAGAGAGTATAATCTTTTTTTAACTTGTAAATAAAGCAAGAGTAAAACTGTTAAAAGATTTTTTTTTAAACATAGACACATTCACAGTAAAATCATCAAACAATAATTCTACTTTTGCACAATATGAAGTCTTGCTGTGTGTAACCAGTGGTGTAAACAGGCATTTTTTTTGCGCTCGCGGAACATGTTATCATATTTGTTCAGGTTATTCAAATGTTTTGTAAAAAGATAGTTTAATATAACAGTTTCCATATAATTGAACTTTGTTACACTAAAGCAAAGATAATTTTTGCATTTGCATTTTTCATTATTTATATGTTACTATGATCATATAGGATCCAATTGAGATTTAATTGTTCCGCACAGAAAACCTGAATTTAAATGATTTTTAAATCATTGATGATTTCAGGGTAATTCATCCCAGGGTCTAGATTAGACCCTTTGGTGGGCAGACCTTTTGGCAGGCCTTATGTTTGACACCTGTGTTGCAGAGGGACATGACAAGAGTATTAATCCATAAAGCCCCAAACATCTACTGTTGAACCAAAAGCAAACTGATTTAAACTTCTGATCCACAAATCCTATCAATCCATGTAAATAACTGGTGTAAATGCATGTGACATCTACACCCGGGCTGAATTACACTGGAATGGACTAGTTCACTAGAAACATTTGCAGGTGTTGTAAGTTCATCCATGTCAATTGATTCTGTTATGGCTGAAAAGTGCATTAAGAGAGCATAAGTGAGGTACTGCATCTAATGTATTTATATTTATGATGTGATGCTGTTTACTTGGTGTGTTTGCTTGTTACTTGAACAACTGTCAGCAAGAGTTATTACTGTGACCATGTAATGCATTTGATGATAACTTGCACAGTGTTGTGTGATATACCTTAAGAAGATGTGTCATTTTTTCATTTGGGGTTGGCTCCTCTTCTTTTTTTCTGTTGTTACCACTATAGTTACTCATGTACTGTCTTTGAAGTAGTGCATTAATTTACTGTATTTAGTTTGGATTTAGTTTGGAAACCCTTCACTGGCTACCAGTTGAGTCTAGAATTAAATTTTAAATCCTCCTCCTTACATATAAAACCATTAATGGTATGGGCCCCTCTTATCTTAAAGATGATCTGGTTCTGTACCAACCCAATAGAACCCTTCGTTCTCAGAATGCAGGTTTACTGAAAGTTCCTAGGGTTTCTAAAAGTACAGTAGGAGCTAGAGCCTTTAGTTATCAGGCCCCTGTCTTATGGAATCAGCTTCCCTTTAATATTAAAAACGCTGTCTCTACATTTAAAATTAGGCTTAAAACATTCCTGTTTGAGAAAGCCTATGGTCAGGTTAGTTAAAAATTATGTGACTCATATATCATGTATACATGGTGTATGAGTCACAGTTCAGTCTAGGCTGCCCTAGGAGTTAGAATGCTGGGGGAAGTACAGACACTGAGTTCTTTCTTCTCTTTCTCTTCCTCACATCTATTTCTGTAATTTTTATAACAAATCTTTCTTACCAAGTCTGTTCATGACTAGTCCCCTGGTGTCCCCTTTCCCCCCTCCCCCCTGGGGGGAGTGGTGGCTCTCCTGACAGTGCCTGCACGGGAGCCATGGACGACAGGATCTGGAGTATCTCGCCTGTGCCGACCTGTGACCCCGGACCACCGCTCCTGCCTGTCTGGACCAGCCCCCCTTCCTGCATTTATACATGGACGTTCATCTATAGCCTGTCCGTCCATGGGAGTGGATCTCTCCTTCAATGTGGTTCTCCTCAAGATTTCTTCTTTTTCCCACTGGGTTTGGAAGTTTTTTCTTGCCGAGAAGGAGGGTCTAAGGACAGGGGATGCCTGGGACTTTTCATGTATTTCTGTAGTTGATTATGTTTTTGTAAAGCCCTCTGAGACGACTTTGTTGTGATTTAGGGCTTTATAAATAAAATTGAATTGAATTGAATTGAATTTTCACTGTAGTTATGTATTAATGTTATGCAGGGCATTTATGTATGTTCTGACTTTACTCTAGGTCCCTACAATTAAGAACTGTTGCCCAAAAATATAAACCACATTTACACAAAGGTCCCAGAAAAAAAGATTAGATGGTGATCCCTCCATTTTTTCACCAACAACCAATTTCCGCAAGCCAAAAGGAATTTATTTGCAAGTTTGTATTTTTGTGATGTCTCTGCTACCAGTGCCTGCCAATCTACCAACACAATTACTGCCAAGATGGCTATGTCGACGTTTTTTTCTGTCACATGACCAGCCTGTGACGTCAGCTGCTGGACCTCAATATTGAACATGTGTCAAAGGGAGGAGCAAATGGTTTGGATGCATAATTACACACACATGGAAGTGGTCAGTGTCTACACTGTTTCCATGTCACATTATATAATAATATCACTTGGAACCATTTAGAACCAAAAATCTAGGACCAGATGCCATGGGACCAAGTCCTTTTTCATTGTGGAAATGCACCAAAGTGCATAGAATCGGGTAGAATTGGGTAGAGCTAATACTAGTGGAAATGCAGCATAACAGTATGGGTTTTTGTGAAGACTAGAAAATAAGGAGTAATGTATTAGGTCTAGAAACTGTACCATCTGACTATACAAAACTAAAATGGTCTGCCTTTGTTTCTACATATAATTGTAAAGCTGCACCATTGATAGACACTCCCCTCCCTGTAAGAAACCAAGTCAGTGGGGCAACACCTACTGTTTTATTTAGCACTAATACTCTAAATTAATTAACACAAATGATTGTTGAATTACATTTGTATTTTTTTTCTCAACAAAGCATATGACTAGGGGGTTTTGTGAGAAAAAAATCCATCGAGGGCAATATAAAACAAAAAAGAAACTTTGAGACCCCTGCAGGAATGCTGAACCTTTCAACACCAACTACCTGCGGCAAGCAAAACCACAGTGCTTATAGTAGCCCATCCCCCCACAGAGACACACACACACACACATGAACAGTGACACTATGGCAGAGGACCAGTCACTGTGAGCAATCAGAGCTGTGTAGAGAGACAGAGATGCCACATACCTGCCACTATCCATTAGCATCACAGCCTCACACTCGTCCATTCACATTCCTGTCAATGGGAGAGGAGAGAGAGAAAGGAAAAACAAGGAAGAGGAGAAGGAGAGGAGGAGGGAGAGAGGAGAGGAGAGGAAGGAGAGGAGAGGAGAGAGAGAGGAAGGAGAGGAGGAGGAGAGGAGAGGAGAGGGAGGTGAGGGAGGGGAGAGAGAGAGGAGAGGAGAGGAGAGGAGAGAGAGAGAGGAGGAGGAGAGGGAGGGAGGGTGAGGGAGGGGAGGGGGGAGGGGAGGGGAGGAGGGGAGGGAGGGGAGGGGAGGGAGAGGGAGGAGGAGAGGAGGAGGAGAGGAGAGGAAGGATGGAGAGGGAGAGGAGAGGAGAGGAGAGGAGAGGAAGAGGAGAGAGAGGAGAGGAGAGGAGAGGAGGAGGAGAGGAGCGATATCATGACAGTATAATCTGGAAGTGACATTATAAGTCCTGTCTTCATTCTCCACTTATCCATTTTGTTGAATGCAATTAGAATGCAGTGTGGTGTTGTGTGTGTGTGTGTGTGTGTGCGTGTGTGTGTGTGGTGCAGTGTTATAGCCATAATTTGAATAGCCTTACAGACACATCAGAAAAAGTCTTGATCAGATTAAAGACATTCAATTGTGTGAAAATAAAGTCATTTCACACATCTTTACATAATGACTTGTAATTATTTTTGCAATGATGAGAGACATATTCAAGTTATGGTCAATTTACTACTCATTAGTTTATTGTTCTGTAATTGTTGATGCTGAAAATTTTAAAAAACTTTTAAAAAAGAGTTTTTTTCTGCTCAGGTTTATTTATGCATCTGTGTCTTGTCTCTTCAGGAAAAGACACAGCTGACCTTAGGGGATGAAAAAACCTGCCCCCTTTAAAATGCCAGCCCACAGGTTTGTGCTCTTCTCAGCTGGCAAAAACTGATTTACATGCAGCTCCCTGAGGAGCTAAAACTGACACACAAACTCAAAACACAGCATCGCAGGCAAGTGGACTGACAGGTGAAGAACTCTGTTTTACAAGCACAGACACACATAATGTACCAAACAGCCTACGTTAATCCAGACTCTGATGTTCAGAGGACCTTTAATTATAGTCTGAAAAGAAGTTTAACACCCTGCTATTGCCCCCTAGAGGAGGATGTGCTCATTATACCTAACTTTTATAACAAGTATAAATCATAACCAAGTTAAAATGACAACATCTTAATATTACAGTAGTCACAACATAAAATTGTAGGTGCATTATGGAAGATTTATGCATTGTTATATGCTTACATGAAGCTTATGTTGAATGTAGGGATGTACTAATTGGAAAGTTCTTGGCCAAATTAGTATCAGTAACACTTATTGGCCAATAGCCAGTGTTGATATAGATTTTATTTTCTTCATTTTCTTCATGCCTTAGTTATTATTTATGCACTTGTGTTTAAAAAAATCAATCACTCTTTTGAACAGAGATCTGTGTTGTTCTTGGATTCTACTTGGTATTTCTCAAGCTTATTATATTCTTTCTTTCTGATGTTGCTATCAGTTGGGACTGCTACATCAATCACTTCCACTGTCTTATGACATTTATCGATCGCCACTATCTCAGGGTGATTGGCCATCACCATCTTGTCATTCTGGATCTGGCAGTCCCACAGGATCTTGCCCTGTTTGTTTTCTATCACCTTGGGGGATTGTCTCCCATGTTGACCCTGGGACCTCTAGTCCATATTCGGTACAAACGTTCCTGTACACCAGCGGTAGGCCATTCCAGTCCTCGAGGGCCAGTATCCTGCATTTTTTTAGATACTTCCCTCATCCAACACCCCTGGTTCAATTAATGATCAGCTCATCACCAAGCTCTGCAGAAGCCTGATAATGATGTAATGGCTTCCAAGTGTGCTGGAAGAGGGAAGCATCTAAAACATGCAGGAGACCGGCCCTCGAGGACCAGAATTGCCTACCCCTGCTACACTATACCCACTACCTGATCATAACACTACATTTATGTTTTGCCTGCAAGCATCCTGCACCCTGCTGTGATGTGTTGGACTGTTTCAGAGGTTTCTCTACACACCATAGACCTGGTGTTTTGTCTGGTGCACTGTAAAATCCTAAAACTCAGAAAAAGTGTGTAAACCAATTACACAAGTAAATAGAATTAAACATTTTACGTTGTATTTTTTAAGAGAATGGAACCAGTTTTTCTTCTTCTTAGATTGCTGAAGTAACACTTGTTTTTTTAACACTTGTTTTCATGGTTTTAACAAGTAAGCCCAACTGCTGTCCTTGTAAATATAACTAAGAGAAAGCCTTAGTTGGTCTAACTTAGGTAAGTGTGTTGTAGGGACTAAAGACAGAGTAGGTTTCACATGCAAAGATTTAGTAGATTAAAATAACAATTCTACGAAGGAATCAGTAGTTAATACCACTTAACATATTTAGTTCTCTTTACTTGTTTTTTTTTTTTTTTAACTTTATTTTGCAGTTTTTCATCAACAAACATACAAGTATAGACACAAACAGAGAGTTATCCCCCCACCACTCCCCCCAAGGCTCTTAAACAAAAATAAAATAAAATAACAGAAGAATACACAAACAACACAAAAAGCATCAACAGGAATCAGGTGAAATATTTTGAGCATGTTATAAAGTGTTCCATACAATTAAGAGTCTTAGCGTATCATTGAAATGGAAATCTGTCAACAAATTCTATAAAGGGACTCCAGGTCAGGGTGAAGTTATTGTGGGATTTATATATCTTGTATCTTAGTTTCTCCAAAGGTAGAAAAGATAATACCTCCCTCAACCACTGCAGGAATGACTTGTTTTTAAAAGGGCAATTGGGTTGCATGCTTTTTCTGAGTAACAACAATTAATTGGATTTTACAGTGTATGGTAGACCCTGGCCTTTATTTATAAATATCATGTGTACTCATTGTATGAAACATGCAAACACCCCACTGATTTATGTAATCATTGTCATAACCCAGACATGAGCATGTTCTGATTCATTGTAATAAATGAGCTCAAAATGGGTGATTTAACCACATGGCTAAGAGACCATAGGCAAGATTTAAGTTCAACAAATCTTCTAGTTACAAATTGTACAAATTAAATATGTAATTAGTGACGTTTCTCATCTCATTCTTCATCCTCACTAGAGTCATGGGGCTCGCAACCCAGCTACAACTGGCAAAGGCGGGGTACACTATGGACAAGTTGCTGAACGTATACAGACAATCACTCTCACATTCACACCTATGGGCAATTTACATGAACAAATTAACATATCAGTACATGTGTTTGGATGGTGGGAGGAAACCAGAGTACCTGGAGAAAACCCACGCAGACACAAGAACATCCAAACTCCACACAGAAAGGTCCCACCCACTGGTGTTGGAATTGAACCTATGACCTTCTTTCTGTGAGGCATGAGTGCTAACCACTGCACCACCCAATTAGTGAAGTTTGTATTACAATTTTTTTGTTGCTCATGGAGCGATTTGTTGCCTCTATGGACTGGATTGACCTGTGGATTGTGTTTTTTCTTCAGACCGCAATAAATAAATGCAACATTTTCATCGTAATTCCCCTCTGTGTTAGGTGCAAAAGATGGCAGTGACAACAGAAAAGTCACATGACTGACCCCATTAATTGCTGTGGTGCTTAGGGCCTGTTCTTGAACACCCATGAGTAGTGCCTTTGTGCTGTCTTTCAGTTCAGTCTTTTCCAGCCACTGATATTCTTTCTCGATGTCGACTGCTTCATTGACACATGACACGTGGGGACTTGTCCATCCATGATAGCCCCTCTGGCTCCTCCTCCTTCCCAGGCTTCTGTTGTCTGAGGTATTCACTCAGCAGTTGGTCACTGTTGGCCATCCTCTTACTATGTTCCTAGAGGCTTGTTGTGTCCTCCTTGACAGTAGCTCTGACACTTACTAGTGATCTGTCTCACTCTTTTTATTTTGTACACAGCCTCAGGATGCTGGACTAGCTTACATGTCCTCCAGTGGACAGGACATGATACCAGTTGGCCACCTAATAACTGGCAGGACATAGGGGTTGTTTGCATTTTAGTCTTGCCGTTCAGCTGGCTTTTCTAAAACTGCCTATCCCTCTGTAGGCATTTGGTTGTGGCCAGGGCTGTTCCTTGCTATTGGTGAATCCTTAGGGGCCCCCAAACCATCAGAGGGCCCCAAAGCTGCATGTTCAGCCTTATCAAAGAAAAATTAATATGTCCTGTTTTTAATATGGCCTGTCTTTATCTATAGCTATATAAAATAATATAAAAAATATATAATAATATTATTAGAAAATATATCAAATAAAAAATCTAACAAAACAATGCTCTGCAGCCACAGCTTCTATCACCGAGTCATTGTTTATATACATCTGTATTATCGTATTATTCTGGTGCCTGATTATCAAAACAACAATACTTATACCTTTTATCACTTTGTCACTTTGTCACTCTGAACATTGTGTCTTTATGGTTCTCATAATATCTTGGCATCACTTTCTGATGTTTTTTAAAGGTCATGTGATTCACTGCTCCCTCCACATAAAACCTCTGGATCATAGATGTGAACAGATTCACTTCATACCACTTTTCTTTGGCTTAACTTCAATACTACATATTTCTCCTTTATATGACACTCACAAAAAAATGCTAAAATTCTACCTTAGAATGTTATTGAAGGCCATAACAAGACTTTCTCATTTTTCTGAAATTTACCAAAATATTTTATTGCTATGTGGAAAACCAAGGTATTTGAAGTTACCGTATTTGTTTATTTACCTGTAAGTGGCAAAAATAAATGAATACAAATCCAAGAAATGAATATAAATAAATATAAGAAAGCACACTCATAAGGTGAAAGGAACATGCATTTTAGAACATTAGAACACATGCATGTTGATTCAGTCATCATTAGGTACCATTACTTCATGGTACCTAACAAAGCAGGTACACTCACTGTTCACGCAGAGGTCGACCTTACAGACCCTGTAGATCACATTGGAACTGACATCGTAGCATCACTAGTTTGTTGCTTTTCCACTGACTCTCAAATTCCACAAATAGAAAAATGTATCTAATGGAAAAATGACTATTTTGACAAAACCCTAATCTTACAATTTAAAGTATTTGTGCTGGCAAGAGGTAATGTTTTGGGTGTAGCACAAATGATATGTTGTGTAAAATTGCAATGGAAAGGCAGTTAAGTGAATTTTAAAAAAACACATGTTGATGGAAATTATAACAAGCAAAGAAGAAGAGTTATCAAAGAACCATGGTGCAGTATATGTGGACACACCAGGAAACACAATATGTTTAATAATGACCGTAAAACAACATATTTATCCTCATTGGCATGTTTATAGAATAATTTCTCATGTCATTTCTGTCATGATGGGTGAGGTGAAGGGAAGGAGTCAGATGCACAGTGCTGAAGGGAAAATTGTTTAATAATAAACAAAACAAAATCATGACACAGACAGAAGGGGGGGGAATCAGCCAGAGTCCATGGTGTGAAGATTGTCCAGATTATTGAGACAAGGATAATGGCAGCGCATCAAGGTTATGGAGGTGACAAAGCTAAATGGTCCTGCCCCAGCAACTGTAAGCTTCACTGCTTATATATATATATATTGCAGATCAGCAACGACTTGCAGCTGCACGGTGCGGGGTCAGGTGTATCTGGAGAGCACTGGGGGAAAGGTCACTGGAGGAAAGTTCATGACAATTTCACAATAAATAAACAAATCATCACATTTAATGGAAAAATCAACATTATACACATATGTTATTGTTATTTTTTTTTAGTAAATATCAGTCAAATGTATCCAATACATCCAATGGAAAAGAGAATACTGTCCTCACTGTAACTGTTGATGCCACTGTCTTGTAATATTTATGTGGAAATGACCAAAAATAGTCACTTGCACAATAAAAGGTTAAACGCTGCAGCTCTTTCACACATATATTTTTCAGTTTTAGGGGCTGGGCTAAACCCTATCTCTAAGCCTTTATGGTGCAACTGAAATGTTTATATTCTATTTACTCCTGACAGCAGACTATTCCACAAACCCAGATATAAAAACTCAGTCATGCATGAAAGGTGACATACTGTGAAAACACTCGAAGCATAGTGATATAAAATGGTGATACTGGCCAGGAGTCACCCTCATTACTATGCCTGTATACAGTATACATATTGATATAGAGGTTGCCCACTGAGCTAAAAACTTGCTTTTTTGGCAGTACCTGAGCTCATTGGAATAATACAGCAATGACAATGTCCTTTGTTGAGCAGCATTCCCTTTTAATGACAACTACAAGCAGAAAACATATTTTACTGTCAGATCTTTGAAGCCTAGGTAGTGACCATGTTCACAGTGAAACAGTAAATCTACTTAGTCTGGACCTGAGCCAGACACATTGCAGTGAGAGGAGAGGGAGAGGGAGAATGGGAACAAGTACTGCTGACACACATTAAGATAAATACAGCCACAGGGGAGCAACTGAAGCCAAGACCAGCCCTACGCTGATACTGATACAGTAAGTTCATTAATTCAGTCTAACCGTGTTAAAAATATTGCAAAGGACAGGTGTAGCTGCAGTTTTTTTTTTCTACCACCAAATAAACTTAATTAGATTACTGCTGTATTGAAACTAAGTTGTTTTGCATCACCATGACTCCTCGGCACATGTATCTAATGCAAATATAACAATAACACAGAGAGAAACCACATCAAAACAGCTCAGATGAGGTTTTATTTCGGCAGCTTTGTGTTTCATGCTCCACAGAAAGTTTGCTGACGAGTGATTGGGTTTATCTGCAGTCCAGAGTTTCACTTTCATCTTTTGTAAACTTCCTCAGAAAAACACTGGGCTAAGTTAGACGCTGCCAACACATAACCAAGTCTGACGCTCATCTTTAAGTTGAACTTTCACGCATGACCTACTGGTATTTCAGAATAACAATGACTCATCTCAACTAAACCTGAAGTGAATTTTCCCCACCTCTAATTTCATTACTGGATGATAGAAGGGTGAGGAAGTACTGCCAACAGAGGAGAAACTAAAGGATGGCTTCAAATTCACACAGTGTAACAGCACCTTCTGGTTGTCATATACGGAACTGCACTTTTTATTTTGCGCACCCCTCACATTGGGTCAAGTGACAATTAAAAACCTCTTAATAACAGGAGTCTCAAACATGGGGCCTGGGGGCCAAATGTGCCCTGCCAAAGGTTACAATTTGGCCTGTGGGATGAAGTTGCAATGTGTAAAAAATCCAGTCAATGCTGTGCAACTCATTTTAGTTCAGGTTCCACATACAGAGCAATGTGATCTACAGTAAAAAAAAAAAAAAAAAAAAAAAAAGACAATTTTTTTTTTTGCTTGGTTTGATGTGAAAAAAGTATATTATGAAAATAAATGAAGAAACATTTAATTGAACCAAAAAATAAGATTCTCATATCTAATTTTCTGAACCAGGTTTAATAATTTTTCTTAAGATATTTCAATGTTCTCAGGTCGTTCACATCTTTTTTGTTTGAATTGTTTATAAAATGATTTTCATAATTATTCCACTAAAATAAAAACAAAAAAATGGACATATGTTTATGCAGGACACAATAATACATTCATATAGGCTAACCTCTACATAAGAGCATCTTGACAAATCTGAGCAAAACATTTTAAATTATCCACATCCTGCATTAAACTTTTTTGTGGATTGTGATGGAAATTTACCTTGACTGGGTCATTAAATGTCACTGATCACTATGAACCACAAACATTAAGTTTATTGTGTGTTATGAACTGAATCAACAATATATCATCTTAATATATTTAAGCATGAGTGGGGAAAAGGGTTTCTGATATCCAAGGACATGTTTTGAATACAAGTGTCTGGAAAATAGTTCTGTAAACGGAGACAATATTTTGAATTATCCTCTGAGGAAAAGGTGTTCAGTTCACTATAGTGTCTGTGTTTTTTCTCTATGGCAAAGCATCTGACAACAGCTTGTTCTGTTCATGTTCTCACTTGCATGCAGGTTCTAAATGAATTGTTCATCTGATCAATAAATGGTTATTCTGATTAGAACATTTTCTCTCTAGTTGTGAAAGCATCTACCACAGGATCTACTCTAAATGAGCTACACCTGTAATTTTTCATGATGTTGAAAGTTTAATTCTCAAGTGTAAACCCTGACATTGAGTTTATTTAATCTTGCATCTGATGCTTGCCTTTTTACTGATTTTTCACACATAAGTAACCCCTTGAGAAGCACAAAGGGGTCTTAAAATAATCTAAAATTACCCTGATAATAGCTCCTAGTGGCTGTCATTATGTTTTATCAGTTTATGTATGTATTCATCAGAATAAGTGTAGACGACAATAAGAGCATAAACCATGACAGGCAGCAGCTTTTATTTCATATGACATGAAACTTGAGGCACCAAAATGAAACATTCAGTAACAATACATGCAATGCCAATATACACATACTGTTTATGCAGAAATATATATTTTTAAAGACTTCAGGCTGAGGGTGTAATGGCTTTTCCTGTCAGTCAAGGCTGATGACTTCATAAAGTAGCTGTTTGACAACTTAAACCATCAGACGAACGGAGAAAACTAAGGAAATATCACAAAGTAATCATCACTTGAAGCTTTTGGCACTAGAATAAAAAGAACATAAACAAAGGATGGGCTTCAGGGTGTAAACATGAGACATCTCAAGAAAACACAACATCAAATAGTAACAGACATTTCATTTGAAGCACGTAGAATACTCTGGAATTATTCATAAAATTTCTTCCGTTTTTCACACAACCAACATGGCTTTCCTGAAAGGCAGGTGCTCTGTGAGTTTACATCAAAGCAAAGGTATAATGTCAGTATCACACTCCTCCTAACAAGGCCTCAGAGCTTGTGGTAGGACATGACCGTCTGCCAAAAGGCTCCCAGCCGTATGGCAATGAACAAGCCCAGAAATATCTATTGACCACTCAAAAACTGAAGTTTAATGATACTTGCAGGGGTCTAATGAGCGTCAGAACACACACACACACACACACACACACACTTGTCACAACACCTGTACAACTAATCTTCAGGCTTAAGACACTTAATCATGCATGTGACTGAGGCTGCTGTTTTTAAGACAGATTATGTTCACCAACTGTAGATTTACCGAACAAAATAATAGCTGGCGGTGTTTACGGGAATGTAGCTTAAGCTTTTATGTTGTGACTTCTGACCACAAAATAAATGAGGCTTTCACTTGAAGACAATCATCCCTTCTCTAAGGGCTAAAATGCCTCAGTAAGCTTAAATAAAAAATACAGCCTATTGTTTAGAAAGTGGAATGTTTCTTCTGGAAACAATATCCGAACAGTTGTTTAGGTCTAAATTAAGGACATATGTGCCTAGAAGATCTGGTATCGTCCCACTAGATATAGTTTGGCAGATAGTATTTTAGGAAACAGATTGTTTCCTAAGATACCGCAGTGAAAAAAGTAAAGTAATTTCATTTGGATGGATTTGTTTGTCTCTTAGCGTATTATAACTTCTACTTGTTTTTCCTCTGACATCATGTTAATCTGAATGTAAACAGCTGAACATATTTAACTTTATAAATCAATAAAAACATCAGTCATTGAATTACTGCACCACATAGTCACAGTTCACTAAAACCAACAATACAGAGGCAAAACCTACTAAATAATAGTAATAGTTTGTGATCACTGATATAGAAGTTGACCAACTGTAACATAAAAGTACTGCAAAAATAGTCATCACCTTCAAGCATTGAAAATCATCTACTTTTCCACCTGTAATTTGCCCTTTAGGTAATGTATCTTATTGAACAACTTCTTCATTTAATCTAGTATATTTTATCTCATAATCTCATGAAATGTAAAATCATGTAAAATTTCCAAAACTTTCAGTCATTCATGCCAATTATTACAATGGCAGTAATTAAATATGTTAATTTGAACTCATATTTTATGCAAATCATATCATTTTTGCATTCTTCATTTTGTGTGTTTGAAAATGGATCTTGTCAGCCCATGTAAAAAGACCATATTAATAAATATAACAAATTAAAGGCATTTCAACATCTTCATCCTCTATGTGGAGGACATTCCATTGCTTTCCCTGCATTCACTTGTATAATACCTTCCCTATCCTTTCTGCTTGTGCACATTTTTAGCAGGAATGGTGTGTAGTCTAGGCCATATGAATATCATGAGTGTCAGGACTGTTACAGCATCACTTCATATGTACCATGTGACAGCACAACACCACATGTGGACAGTGACGTTTCACTGAAACAAATGGAAGCAGCAGGATTGTGTACACATGAGTGTGTTACGATCTTTGGGTTCTTAATGTTTAGCTTCTCGAGGATAAAATTCAGCTAAAGTGCTCTGTGGGATCCTCTTCAGCATTTCTTTGGGGAAGATTCTCATGAGCTGCCATCCGATGTCCAGAGTTTCAAACACACTCCTGTTCTCATAGGGACCTGCATAGACAAAGATGTGGACATCTGAAATGTTTGTAAATGATGAGCTTTTGTACAAATCTTTATTGCTTCAGTACTTGACAGGACTAAGTATGAGCTGAATGCATCGGTTTCCAGTGTCTATGATCAGTTAGGCTCATCCTGATGTATTTACATTAGTTTAAGTGGGAACAGAATTATATTTTGGGCAACTAAGAATATCAAATCTCTTCAGCACTGTAGTGTGCACACTGCAACATGGTGTGCTACCATCTGGAATGAAATGTGCTGTATAATTAAAATTTTCCTTGTTATAGTGTGACATACTGTGATATTTATAAATTAGTTATACATCGTCCGAAGTGAGGGTTGGATTGGAGGTGTTTGGGATATACCCCTAGCTCACCAGGGGTATATCTCCAAACACCCCCAATCCTTAATGATGTCATGACGTGAGGGATCCCAGGGTCATGACCTTTCATTTGCACTTGATTTGAAGTCAATTGACAAATTGTTCTAGAGATCTTTTGCCTCTTGTGAGCAATCTAGAAATGATAAATCATCCCAAATCGCATCAGTTCTTTCTCCCCATGATATTTATTGATATGGAAAACATTGAATTTCTAAACAGAATATTTTTAAAATTATCACATTAACATGAAGGATATTCAACCGACCAAAAACATAAAATCCCCAAAACTCCGCTCAGGGATACAATAAAATGTTGCTTTCTATAGTGTGACATACTGTGATATTTGTAAATTATTTTGGTCATAATTAAATATATTCCCAATTTTACCCAAAGCAATAGACAGATATACAGCTCTGAATAAATTAAGAGACCATTTCAATGTTCCTTTGAAATGATCATGTCTGCATGTATGACAGCCACTCCATTCCTGTGTGTGTTGAATTCCACAAAAGCACACCTTATTCTACTGAATAAACACCTGATCCATGTCCTATTGAAGAAGAAGTAAAAACCACTACTGTGATCATCACTATATTTTTACAATCGGACTACCTGGGTGAGAAAAGAGTGCCACTACTACTGCAAAAGTAACTATAATCCAAAAATAATTATTGAAAACAAACAGACTTCTCTTCTGACAATGTTCCCAAACTCTAAGGAGCTCTGACTGGCCTGGACGCTCCCCCTTCCAGACGTCACTAGAGACGTGGAATGACAACATGCAGCTTATATGTAATACAACACATATAAAATGTCCAGAGCCACTGCATCATTGTTGTCCATGTCCTCAATCAGTGGTGTTGTCCTCCTTCTACTACGTCTGCTTCAAATCTGCCACATTTGTTTACTGATTGTTCTTCATCTATGGTGCCAACTGGAAAAATGGCATCATGAAAGGGCATGTATCACCATATTGCACTTTCCTTCTCAGTTTTTAACCCTGCTTTCAGATATGTCAGTTATGGTCAAAAGCATCAATGAATACTGGTCTGAGAACTGTTAAAGATGCATCACATCGATCTGTAATTTAATCCCTCTTTTTATGGAAAACCTATGATTTGATTTAAAAAGAAAAAATAATGTTGACAACAATTGTGTCAAAATATGTTGTGTCTCACTTTACCTTGAGAGATGAAATTCTTCTCAAACTTGGTCAAGAACTCCAGATAGAGCAGGTCGTCAGCTGTTAGGGCCTCCTCCCCCACCACTGCTTTCATGGCCTGCACGTCCTTCCCGATGGCGTAACACGCATACTGCACACAACATATTAGGGCTGCATGATCTTGGAAAAAACTGACATTACAATTTTTTTAACCCTGCTAATATGAAAAAATACTCAGGAGGATATAATCACTATGTGTTGCTGAAATAAATGATTAAACAAATTAGGTTCATTTACTCTCATTGTGGCGACAAGTGGAAGACACTGTCAACATAGAACAATATCATTTTTCTTGTAGTCCCAAAAAATTCCAGATAACCGACATCACTTTTCTTTTTGGGAATAGCTTGTCATTTTCTGTGATTTTTCTCTTGCTCATTGATCATTTTTCTGTGTTGTTACCAGGACTCACTCCATGTGCAGGGCTGTGGTCTGCTTCGGCAAACTGATTAAGAATAACTGTGATTGGTGGATGCAGTGTATGTCAGGTAGCCAGGTCAAAATTAGACGAGAACAAGTTAAGTTAATTTGCCTCCTACATTGCTGAACCTGCGATGTGACTACTGCGCACACATACATTTTGATGATGATGCTCAATCGATACATTGTGCAGCTCTAGAAGAAGTCACACAGGTGTTTGTGGACTTACAAGTTGGTTAGAAACATCCGAGTGGTCTCTGCGGGTCATGCCTTCACCGATGGCTGACTTCATCAGACGAGACAAAGAGGGCAGCACATTGATGGGTGGATAAATCTAATCAAGGAAAGACAGAATTGACCCATTTGAATCAGTAAAATAGCAGAATGTTCGTAGAATTGACTACAGCTGTTGATTTATTCAATTCAGTTCAATTTTATTTGTACAGCCCTATATCTTTACATCTCACAGGGTGTTACAGATTTAGTTGGATATAAACCAACAACAGTCAAATAAACAACAGATGAAGGAAATGGAATAATGTCCCAGGTCTCCCCTGTCCTTAGACCGTCCTTCTTGGCACAGAAAAATTCCAAAAACCCAGTAGGAACAGAGAAACCTGGGGGAGAACCGCAATAAAGGAGAGATCCACTCCTATAGATAGACAGGTTATAGATGCATCAGTGCTAATGGACATCCATTTGCAAATGCAGTATTTTTCACCCCACCCAGAATGTCACCAATCGCTCATAGCAACCATGAAAATGAACAGGATGTAATTGCTTTTTCATTTAATTTCTATTCCCTGCTGCTACAGTCCAGGTTTCATTTTGGGCCTTTTCCCTGTAGCAAAGCAATGCATAGGAAGAATATGTCGAGTAAACCTCAATTCTTTTGTTATTTATATTTCATTTTAGTGACAACATCAAGTGTGTGTAATCAAACCTTACCATCTGTTGATGAATTAAATTGACTGTTGGCAGCAGCAGCTGCACCTGCTGACTCACATTCCCGCAGAAACATTTCTGTGTGTTTTTCTCACTGAATCACCTCTCAGTTTCTGTCTTCAAAAACTAGAGGAATATTTCAATGCCTGTGACAGAAATGCTGTGTCTTAGAAAACAATTCAGCGCAAGTCAATGCAAAGGCCATAAATGGAAATGAGACCAGTCAGTTCACCTGAACTGCTTTAGGCTTCCTGTGAACAGGAGGCAAATGTATTATCGTTCGTTTGATTATTAACACTAACAGCAAAACTATTGGTTGAATTCATACCTAATTGGATGAATAAATTGCATGTGACCCAGAATAGGCGCAAGCAATGAGCGAGTCAGAGATGCTCCCTGTTAGCGCTATCAGATTTTAACTTAAAATTGCATTATAACAAAACCTGGTGACTGTGACGCAGTGCAACTTTGGGTAAACTGTTAAAGCCTCAGTAGGAGATCTGTAGGCTGGAGGAGACAGGTGGAAAATATCTAGAAAACCTAATCTGGGCAAGAATGCAGAATAGATCAGATTATATTTTGGAAACAATAGGTCAAAGTTAAAAAATGTTTAAATAAATTTGAATTTTATAAAATTCTAAAGATAAGTATTAGTTAAAATGTTTTAACAGACATGTGCAGTTTTTGTTTACATGCTTGACTAGTTCCAGCTACTTCCTGTAACATTCACCAGAAGCATCACATGATGTTGTTGTGACCTGTCTTAAAGGTTGTTTCAGGAGGCCACAGGTCACAACAACACTTCTGTGTGACACTTCTGATGATGGCTACAGGAAGTAGCTGGGACTAGTTACGCAGGTAAACAGAAACTACACCTGTCTATTAAAAGAATCTAACTTAGTTATCTAAAATAAGATATTCCTTTATTCGTCCCACTGGAGGAAATTTCAGGTTTACAGCAGCACAGAATAGAGTGGCACACAAGAGCAGCACAGCAACAAAAAATTATATTAAAAAATAAAATAAAATTAGATATAAAAAATATAGAAATTTGAAGACAGTATGAACCTTTACAAGATTTTATGATTTTTTTCTTTTTCACAACACTTTGCACATATATAGAGAAACTTTATATGCTGCCATCATCGTATACATAGACATGATGACATCAGCTGTACTGATGCCAAAATAAGCTATAATATGTGCGATGGGCAGGATGTGTTGTGCCTGGAACAAACCACTTGTTTGTATTCAAAGTTGTTTCACAATGGGGTTGAAAGTGTTTATGCAATTCCAACCACAAACATTAACTGTCTGACCTTTACTCAAATACTCAAAAACTGGATGTTAAAAAAAAGACGTTTAGTCATATTTACATACACATCCTAAGACAAGCTAGTGGTAATAACTGAGCTAAAGAGTTTCAGAGATAGATGAAGACAGTGGAATTACCAAGTGTGGTACAGTATGTTCGACTCAGACACTAGGTGGTGCTACACACCCTTTTGCATTGTTATTCTTCTGGTTGGCATCATGGACAAAGAACAATTACTGAACAAACAAGACAGATTTCAACCAGACGTAGTAAAAAGACGACAACAACACGGAGCAAGCATATGCATGACAACGATGCAGCAGCTCAGGACATTTCATACACACTTCATCATGACTTCTTCATTGCTGTTGTTCTTCTTCATTGTTCCACATCTTCTGCTACTGTGTTATTGTTATGCTGTGACTTTCATCGCTTCCAAAAGGGGGAGTGCGCAGGCCAGTCAATAGTCTGGCTAACCGTGGTTTGTGTACAGTATACATGCCGGAAAAGCTCAATTTAGAACCACATTGTCTGACATGAATAATCCAATTACAAAAACTCCAGTTTGGTTTAACTACAGTCCAACTAAGGTGTATATATGGCTTTTAAGTTTCTCATTCCACTGAAAACCACTTTTACACGCTCCTTTTGGAATCTGCTGGATCACCTTGAGTTACTGACACATGCTGCAAGGGGTGTGTCACCTCCACTGGCTTTCCCATTCATAGAAAACAACACAGACAAAGGAGTGACTCAGAAAAAGCCGGTCTACATTACTTCATGTGGACAAGGGTGTCACCTGTTTGGGATTAACCCCACCCACGTAATGCAGGTAACACCCCCCCCCCCCCCCCCCCCAACCTGTACCCCATTGCAGTGAATCTGAAGTAGCATTAGCATCTACAAGAGAAGACGGCGGGGGGGTCATGACCTTTTACCCCCAGGTCATGACCTTTTACCCCCCCACCCCCCGATAGGCCTGTTGGACGCATATCTGACCCTCCTGCGTTACGTTGCCTTTTGTTGCTGCTTGACATGTGAGAAACATTCCGAGCAGGAATTACCTTCACATGTTTATGTTACCGGATGGTAACAGAGCGAGAGTGGAGGGAGGAGTGTTCCTTCACACATTCATTCTGTGAGCCAATCAGAGACGCCTTATTACCACGTCATGGATATGTATGAGGAAGGACTGGAAAACCCTGTTGTTCAACCTCAAGTCATTTTTCTACCCTCCAAAAACAGCTTGAAACAAAGTAACCCGGATGTTTTTTTTTTTACATGGAACCAACGCACAATGTATTCAATAACAATGGAGAACACATCAGTATTAATGAAATGAGGTTGGAATGAGACCTTTAAAGCTTTGATATCAGCCAGACTAAGGCAATAAGTAGAATTTGTCTAAGTGCATGTAAACGTACTGACAATGTCTGTACATTTAATACCTGTCTGTTGTGCAGCTGTCTATCCACATAGATCTGTCCCTCTGTGATGTAACCAGTCAAGTCAGGAATCGGATGAGTGATGTCTGAAATCACAAGAAACCAATGTAAAAATACAACAGCAACAAAAACAAACGGGTATTAACAGTCCGACTCTATCCTTGCATCTGTGTGTACCATCATTGGGCATGGTGAGGATTGGGATCTGAGTGATGGAGCCGTTGCGTCCCTCCACTCTGCCAGCCCTCTCATAGATGGTAGCCAAGTCAGTGTACATGTATCCAGGGAATCCCCGTCGGCCTGGCACTTCCTCTCTGGCAGCAGATACCTGATAGGAGGTTTGATGTGTGAGTAAGTGATAGAGAGCAAACAGGAAATGTGCGATTTATTTCCAATTTCCAGCAGTTATGGCAGATTAGGTAGATTAAGTCTCACCTCTCGAAGAGCCTCTGCATACGAACTCATGTCAGTGAGGATGACGAGGACATGCTTCTCACACTGATAAGCCAGATACTCGGCTGATGTCAGAGCTAAACGAGGCGTGATGATTCGCTCAATACTGCAAAATAAAGTGAAGTTGCATGAAATAAACACCTGTGTGCCACACAGGTGTTTATGTTTTAGCCAATGAGTCTGTGGTGAGCATACGTGGGGTCATTGGCCAAGTTGAGGAATAAACAGACGTTATCCATTGAACCATTCTCCTCAAAATCAGACTTGAAGAACCTGGCTGTCTCCATGTTTACCTGGAGGTAGAAAAAAGAAAATGATTTAGTCTAGAGAGAAAAAACATTTTATATTTAACATCTTTGTGGAACAAAAATCATACACATTTTTTTCTATTTCTGTATTAACTCTGATGTGACATCTGTTGAGTTGTTGAAATGCTTGTAATGCATTTGAATTGCATTAACTACTTTGTCAGTCTTTAATGAAGTTGATGTTCTTCAAGATTTCCCACACAATTAAAGATACAATATGGTGCCAATACATTTTCTGCAAATTGTACATCAGTCTAAATTATGTCACCTTATATAAAGATTAAGCCAGCTGTTTCTTCTGCATTGGCTCAAACAAGTACAAACAATAACATCCATATACACTCATTTACAGACATGTCATCACATCTGCTCTGTATATCTATGTATATCTGTGGTTCTACCTGGGTTTCATTGAACCCTAGGGGTTTGGTGAGTCTGTCTTGGGTTCAGCAGAGGTCAAGACACACACCTGACTCACATGATTCATGACGACATGCCCCACTTGGCTATCACTGGTTACAGGTGATCACATTATATTGCTAGGCGAATCTGTGCTACAGGGAATTTGGGACGCTCAGTAGTCGACTTATGACTGTCGTGATGGTACATTGTGCGATTTCTTTAACATTTTAATTCATACTATGTCGAGCAAAAAAAGAAAGTGGTCAGAGGATGATGTAGAATATAGTATAAGGAACATAATGGGAGTCAGTGTCCTATCTGCATGATTTGCATTGAGAAGTTAAGCAATTCGAGTCCAGCATCAGCAAAAGTAAAGGAACACTTGTGCACCAATAAGACATAACTTGAATTTGAAAAAAAAAAATCTAATTTTACTTTTGTGACCCCAGTGACGATAAAGTGGGTTCAGACAATGAATGATAAATACAATATAAAATAAGTAAGGTATGTTATTCATGCAGTTCATGCATTGCATTGGCTTTGTTCTTTGAACACAGTGATGTTAATGCATAGTTCATTTTGTGCACCAGTAAAACATATGCCTGTATTTCCAAAATTAAAAAAAAAAAAGAAAAATCACATTTTATTTTTCATTAAAGAAGGGTTCAGTGACTGTGCATATGAAACTGGTGGGGGTTCAGTACCTCCAACAAGATTAAGAACCACTGATCTACAGTATATACATATAGCTGCCGAGACCTTTATGTTTCCTGTTATTTTGTTACCTCATGCAAACTTCATTCTCATTAATCCTGCTCCTACAGCACATAGCTGTAAAAATGAAACCCACTGTAAATTACCTCATGCATCAAAGGAGAAAGAAGTTTTGATTCAAAAAGCTGCAGTTTTCTTAGCTAAAACAATAATAAATGTTTAACTTGTATTCCTCAAGCAGCCAGAATTGAGTGTGAATAAAAGTGATGCCAAAGTATCTTAATCATCATCCCTTTATGAACAAACTATAATGAACACTACACAACTTTTTATTAAATTTGTTTTTTTAATGGAATCTACAAGCTTAATTTTTAAGTCTTCATAAATCTGGTGACCTTGGTGAGGATGAAGTTCAGTATGATGACAAACCAGTGCCAAACTCCATATGATATGAAAACTACATTCACTTTTCAATAGATTATAGAAGCAACACGTGTCACAGAACTAAGATCTACTGACATTACCTTCATATAACACAGACTATGATGGTGCAAATTAATATGGACACAAAAAAATAATCAACATAAATTTCTGGCCTCATCAGATTATTGACATATGTATATGTATATGTATATGTATATGTATATGTATATGTATATGTATATGTATATGTATATGTATATGTATATGTATATGTAAATATAATATGATATACTTTATCAGATAATGGCAGTTATAAGATTGTTTTCCAAATACTCCTAATTTGTATCTGTTAATGAGATTTATTTCATTCTTTATTATCTGTCAATGTGGAGACAAAAATCATGGAAAACCAAAATTATGAAATCATAAGGTGATCAGAAGACAGTGACGGGAAGTTAAAACATGTAAACAAGGGTTTTATTCTATTTCTGAAATGCAAGTAGACACGTCACATCTGATTGGTATGATTACCTGATTACTCCAAATCATCAGATTTGTATTATCATATAAACAGACTCAGTGTCAATATTGGTCTACAGTATTTCTGCAAGATAAAATTACACTCAAGGTCAAAGGTCATGGCACCAAGTCAAAGCCCACTGAAATCTGGACCATTATAAACCAACAGATTTTTAAAATGTTCATACAAAAAAAAAGAAATCAATATTTCTCAATTTCTTACCCCAAGATATTCCACAACAAATATTAAGTCATTCAATTTAGGAGAAAATAATTCTAGAAAAATAGCTTACAGACAGATGGATGCCATCTGATACCAATAAACCATCTGACCCTTCAGGATGTTGGGCTGAAAAATTAATCTGCTATTTATATTAATATTTATATACATTTAATTAACTATACTATAACACTATAATCAAAGCTTAGAAAGAAAAAAATCACAACTCTTTCCTGAATTACAGCAGCTTACATCAGCTTACTTTAGACTTCCATGATTCCAGATAAAACCAGGCTCACCCCCATAGCTGCAAAAACAATGGCGAAGTTGTCCTCACTGTAATCCATGACATCTTTGGACTTCTTCACTAACCCCGCCTGACGACAGATCTGAGCTGCAATCTGTCACAGACCACAGAGGAAATAAGCAAAACAAGACAGAATGGGGATGAGAACACAACTGTGCATTCATATTTAGCCTAATTTAATGAGAAGTATCAAAGGCTTTGTTTTAAATTAAATCAAAGATAATTAATTCAAATGAACTCCTAATTAACAAATGTTATTCATTACGTTTAATTAGGATTCAGCCTTAAGGGTCTGGCACACAAAGTTTACTGGTCAGGAAATTGAAATAGAAAGTAATTAAAAAATGGATTGGAGTACAACACACAGTGTTCAGCACATGTGATGATGACAGTGTGCAGACCTCATTGTGTGGTAGACCTGCAGCTGAGAAGATAGGGATTTTCTGCCCCCTGGCGATGCTGTTCATGCCATCAATGGCAGAAATTCCCGTCTGGATCATCTCCTCAGGATAGATACGGCATTGAGGGTTAATAGGCTGGCCTGGACAAACACACACACACGTGCATATTCATGCGCACACATACACAAGTAGGGAGTGACTAATGGTTACAGTACAATGGAGGCTTTTCATTTTTTCTATTTATTTAACACTTTCATGCATGACATGATTGCAGTGGACACTTAATCAGTCTTTAATTAAAGCTACATTATTTGCAGTAATATCTCTTAATTCTCTTAGTGTTCAGTGATGCACGGATTGATGTATAAACGACTCGCAACCGACCACTTTTGTAACTAGCCTGCCTGTCAACTCGGACATTTGAAAAGGACGCGTTCGACTTCACCTGACTGTCAACAGATGGTATCACATGATACCATCTGGGACCCTTCCAGAATCAGTCTGTTTTCAAAGGAGGGGCCTTATCTAAAATCCTTGCATGTGATTCGATGAAGAATCTGTCCATCATCTTGACTGACACGCCACTTCAGCCACTCACGTTGAACCGTGACTCAGAGCATATATCTGAAATGCCTTCACTTGGTAGGGAAACACCAGAGTACTCTGAGTACTATAAGGGAATGGAAAATAGCTGAAGAGGAACCGAGTGGCCAACAGACCACGGAAACATCAGCCGTGGCACAGACAGTCAGGTTAAGCTCGACCCACTTCTCGACCCGCATTTTGAAAAAGTAGTCAGTGGACTTTGTGAACATCAAATGACCTGCATTTATTTCCGGGTTAAAATATGATGTCATTGCTTGTAAGTTAATATGTTGAGAAAATATTTTTGTCCTGCTTCATCATTCAAAAGTTATCAACACGCAGCATTTAAACCTGTAACACCCAAAGAGCCATTTGAACCTGGTTTCCACAGAAAAGAAAACACTGATCATCATCTTTAAAAAATCTCACAGAATGTGTCCCAAACCTTCCTTTTTTTTATTTGTATGTTTCCGGAGCTTCCACTCTCCCAACTTGACTTTCTCTGTTACTCCCTCCATACTATAGGATACTGGCAACGTTGTATGTCAACTTCATGGAAATTCATTTAATAATAAAGTGGATTTACCAGGTTATTTTAATGTTTATCA
Organism: Siphamia tubifer; assembly: GCA_020466265.1. Classification (NCBI taxonomy): domain Eukaryota; kingdom Metazoa; phylum Chordata; class Actinopteri; order Kurtiformes; family Apogonidae; genus Siphamia; species Siphamia tubifer. The sequence goes on along the minus strand of CM035794.1, from coordinate 53,563,593 downwards.
CAAATGAATATCATTTAAAATATTTTTCAATGATCCGCAACTACGGGTGACCGCACACAGGCACCCTCTCACTTTGGGTCAGCCCGCACATCACTGGTCCCTACCATGCCGATGCAAACCTACGCCCTTGATTGTAGCTTATTTTGGCGTTGACCTAGCTGATGTCATCATGTATGTGTGTCTGCTGATGTCAATATATTAATTGCCTCTATATATGTGGCAAGTTTTAAGTATTTGAAACTAAATTGATGTTTTATAGTAAATAATTGTTTGCCCTTGATGAGTAAATGGGAGAAGATAAAATAATTGTAAAATTCATGAAGATGTTAATTTTGACCTACTTTTCCTAAAAATGCAATGTCATCTATTCCGAAGCTCTGGCAATCTATAAACCATATTTGGTATGAATATATTTTGCCCATTATAAGTAAATGGAAAAAAAAGAATTAGAAAATTAATTAGAAAATTAATTATAAAATTTACGTTGACCTACTGTTTTCCAAATGTACTCAGATATATTCTGGGTCATGGGCAATCTATAAACCCAACTTGGTATTAATTCAAACAATAATTTTGCTGTTAGAGTGTTAACAAACAAACAAAACAAAACAAAAAATATTGCCCCTTACCTCCCCTTCAGGGCACAAGGTAATAAACAGTGATAACATTAAAGGAGACATCATCTATGTACCCATAATGTCCAGGAAGTCTTCTGCTAAGACTGCGGGTCCTCTGTCAATAGGCTTACCACTTCCATTAAACACACGACCTGCAAACACACACACATCCTATTAAATGACACACATATGTTTCCTTCTACACATTCATAGCTGCTGCAGACACTGCAGTCACTTTTTAGCCATGCTTTACGATTAAATAAATGTCTCTGCTGTATGTGTGTGTGTTCATACCCAGCATATCCTCTGAAACAGGAGTCCGTAAAATGTCTCCTGTGAACTCACAACTTGTCTTTTTGGCGTCAATACCTGCAGTGCCTTCAAATACCTGCAGAGGGCATAGCAGAAAAAAAGAAGCTGAGACATAGTGTGTGTGTGTGTGTGTGTGTGTGTGTGTGTGTGTGTGTGTTGTTGAGCATCATCAGTGCGCTGGCATCATTGGAGAAGTGTAATTTCCTCTACGCATGTTTGTCCCCTGAATTTTACAAGTTTTTCAAGAGTTTTACAGTTTCACTTAGCAAACAATGTTATATTAATAAGAATTAATAGTCAAATGTAAAGAGATTCCAAAATTCTTCTTTAAATGTATCTGAAAAAAAAAAAGTTGTATCATGTTGTTTCCAATTAAGACAAATATTTAATACTAAAAAAAAAATTACTTACTTAGAATAAAATCTAAATGAAGGGAAGGAAGAAACATCAAGGATCTCAAATAACCCTGAATAACTCCTACATCTTCTAATAACATATTCCATCTCCTTACATCTTTTCTTCGTGTCTACTCAAGGAAAGATGTGAGTGAGGAAGTGAATACAATGAAGACATTAAACTAAGATGAGATCCTTGTCTTCTCCAGCCCTCTTCACTTTATGGTTTCCTGCATTTTCTACCACACAATTTAACAACCATAAAGATACTTTTGGATGGAAGGTGGTTTACAGTCATGGGAAAAAAATATTAGACCATCAAAAGTCATTAAAAGCAGTGGTTATGTAATCAAGTACTAAATCTTGTGTATATCATGTGACTAACACATAAAAGAAAACATGGAATGACTAAAAGCACTGTTTTTGTCAGTACAATGACAAAGATGTTGATGTAAGAACTGAAGTGATTTTGGTTATCATCAAGAAAACATGGAAATGGATAGATATCACCTCTGAAATTAAACTCTTATGAGCCATTTTTGTTGTTATTATATTTGTCCAAACAAATGTATCTTTATTTGTACCAGGTAGGGCACAACGACTTCAGTTTTTTTCAGGTCGACTTATCCGTCAATAAAGTCTAACTGGAGTCGACGAGTCGTGATGACGTCATCATCACATTGTCAGCGGAGAAATAACAGACACACGGCTTAAAAAAAAACCCCAAAAAAAAACATGAACACATGTCCAGCAATGAGCAACTGGTATTAAAGTTCACTGCAATGTAACAATGTCAACTGACAAGACACAAACAGCATTTTAACCCAAACAAATCAAAGGCTAACGTTAGCAAAGAGTTTTCTGTGAAATTTAACTGGACAACATCAGGAGGTGAACATATGTCTGGATTTGGTCTGGACCCACGGCTCTAAAACTGAACTGTCCACACGTCTGTCACACGTCCTCAGTTTTCATATTGCATGTAAAAAGTTTAAGGCAGCGGTTGATAACACGAATACCACTGTCCACATAATGTTTTTTTTTGGGGGGGGGGGGGGGGTTGTCTTAATGCGGGTTGTCTGCGCTGTTTATCACACAGGTTAGCTGATACCTCTTCAAATGGACGTGCCATTTTTTTTCATCTAAAATGAAGTATTTCCACACATGCGATGTGTGTCTGTCACTCTTGTTTTGTTAGCCCCTGGCAACTGTCTTACCTGCAGGTGTCTTGTTTATGTCTGTTCTGTGTTTACGCGCCAAGAGAGAGAGAGAGAAAGAAAGAAAGAGAGGCAGGGAGAGAAAGAATAAAATGCGACTTGTCGACTCCTCCAAATTTAAGTCGACATGTGCTACGGAAGTCGACGTGTCGACCTGTCGACATTTTAGTTAATGCCCTAGTACCAGGAATTAAAGTGAACAAGAAAACAAGAGTGGTCTAATTTCTTTTTTCCTTCAGTGACTGTCTGTAGCAACAGCAACCCATACCTTTAACCATTAATGCAAAAGACTATAAATTCATTATTGTCTGTGATGATCCAGTACCTGCACCACAGCTTTGGTGCCTGTGACCTCCAGCACCTGGCCGCTCCTCTTGGTACCATCAGGGAGGGTGAGATGGACGATCTCTGCATACCGTGGAAACTGTCAGGGTGGAGCAAGATCAGTGTTTGTATCAAATCTCATGGGTTCTTGAAACTGGATTTTTAAATCAGTTTATGAGAATAAATACAGGCCACAGTTACTGAGCCAACTCTTCATTTCTCCTTCATCTGAACTCAAAGATATTCTATAAATATAATTACCTCCACAAATGAGGTTATGTTTTACCTTGTGTTTGTACCCTCGGACATCAGATGAAATGACAAATAGGCTCGATGACGTCATGGTTTGACATCATATGACGTCAAGCGAATGGTATATCTGGAAAATGTATGATCTTTACAGACTTGCGCAGCTTCAGTCTGCGCTCTCAGAGTGCTCTAAGTTACGCTTTAAAATGTTGGAAAATATCAAAATCCAAATCAGCAAATTAACACAAGAGTCATTTCAGAAGTCTAAGTTTGACTAATTACAACCAGGTGACAAATTAAAGGAAAAACTAATATAAACTATGAAATGATAACTTTGCTCTGGTTTAAGCCTTTGTGATGATTTTAACCAGAACAAAGAGAGATAATCATATTGTGTCGAAGAGATCTCGTCTCTCAGAGTTGATTCAGTGCTTATAATTTCAATCCTTTTTAAAATGGAAAGTCAAACTTCTGAGATTATTCTCAGAAGTTTGAGATTCTGAGAAATACTGACTTTAAATACTCTCTTTAAAGTGAGTATTTGTTTCTTCCTCTCTCAGTGACAATCTTCAACTTTTCAGGGTGACATTTTTGGGCTTTGGGGACTCCTTACTATCATTTATGATTGATAACTGTGATATAAAATCCCCATCTTAAGAAATATTATGTCAGAAATACCATGGCACAAATAAAAATATAAAAGGCCAAGCTGCTCTTATCTCAAGTTATAACTTTATAGATTAGCAGAGAACTTAAAATGTACTCTTTAAGGCTGAGTAAGCTACTGTTACTGATATTGAAATCAGTAAACAAGTATCTTGAGTAACAATATTTAGTACAACTAATAATAACGCAGCAACCCATAATAGAATGTATGCACTTTGAAAATGAACACAACAAATAAAGACATGCACATATCTTCAAATACAAAGAGAATGAGACCAACATGGAAACCCTGCAAGTACTAATTCATAAAAGATATAATCCTCACCTTGACCTGGTCCAAAATCACCAATGGTCCATTCACTCCAGACACTGTTTTGTAGGCTGTGGATGTAGAAAAGAATATCAGGGTTCCCGCTCTTTCACTAAAATAATTTTTCAGGACATTTTCAGCCACTCCAGAGACAAATTATTACATCATACACTAATCCATTCCCCCTCATTCTTTGGAAATGTTCTTTTCCACAGTTGTAACTCCAGTGACCCCCATGTGAGGGTAAAGTGTGTTCAGACAATAAATAAATGCATCATATAAAATACAAACACAACCACAGATTGCAGCGCACCACTTCATTAACATCACAAACTGGAGTTACAATATTCAGCTGGACAATTCCCAACTCAGCTGTCTTTTTTCTCTCTTACTTTCTCTCCAAATTTCCTCTAAAACTACTTGTATATTTTCAATAAATCACTGAAAAACTATTTCCTTTGTTTCATCTCAGTTTAGGCACACAACGTCACGAGGCAGGAGGATGATAAATAAAGTTCCAAATAAAATGTATTATCTCCAGGACATCTGACCTTTTTCCCCCTCATTTCCCATTACTGGGAAAGTGGTCAGTCATTTTCCAGGTTTTCCAGGACACATGTGAACCCTGAATATATGGGAACATCAGTGTAAATAGTGTTCACAGACAAAGGCTCCTGCAGATGGAGTAAATAAAAATGAGCAGAGGCATCAGGACCAGTCTGACACACGCGCGTGCGCACACACACACACACAATAAGAAATGGCAGCCTGGGCTTCAGTTCAGTGAAATGAGTAAAAGTCAGTGTATGACAGTTGTTCACAGAAATCTTACACTATTTCTAACACTGACAGTTCAATGGAATTATTCAACAGTACATGGATTAATTTAAAAAGTGTGTCGTAGTTTTATCCAGTTTTCAAATCTATATGGACTGGTGTATCAGTAAAAGTATGACCAGACTCATCTGGAAGGTCCACTACAGGCTGCAGGGGGACTCACTGAGTCGAGGCTGGGATATATAATCCCGTTTCACGGCCATCACATGTTCCCGGGCAGCGGCGGTGTTGGCGGCCGGAGGGGCGGACGTCGGTCTGTTACCGCTAACGGCCGAGGAGAGCTCATTCATGGCTCCGTTCACCATCCCTCTGAGTGCCTTCATCGCCATGTTTTCACCTGCAACAGCTGCTGCAGCCTCCGAGTCGTGACAATATCAGCGCATGCGCACTCAGCAAACTTGCAGGCTCGTGAGCGCAAATGCTGGATGCGGACTGGTTGAGCATCACTGACTTACAAAGGAAACTGTGTGGAAATGATAGTTAAACGTGTCGATGCACAAATTCCATTGTGTAATGTTTATTGTCAGCTTCTTTGTGCCTGTACGTTTTCTTGTTGTTGAGTCATGGTACGAAGTTCTGGGAAATTGAGTTCGTGTAAAATGTGGAAGCAAGGTTTATAGAGCACAATTCAATTCACATAGAATAGATAGTAAAATAGAAGAAGATACAAGGCAAAACACGCAATTACAGTTAAAACATAATCAGTAAAACAAATATGAATTAAGTAAAAGAGAAGAGTGCAGATATAACCCTTTCAGTTTGTATATTATATGCAAATACAAGATATTGTATGTGCAAGATATTAATACTGTTAATGTACAAAGCCCATGACTATATGCTCCCCTACAGTTTCAAGCAGATGTTTGAGCCCAGCCAAAGTGATAAGTTATAACATAAGGGGACAGTTCCAATGTTTAGGGAAATGAAGTGTAGAACAAATGCAAAAAGCTAGTGTATCTCTGGTAGGGGGTACATCTATGGAATAATCTGGATCAAAAACATTTTTTAAAAAAGTGTTCAATTTGTGCATTAAAAAGGATGTATTAATCTAGATGCAGAAAATTATCTGAATAAGTGAAAATGTTATAAGAATGTACAAAATAACATAATGCAAAAAATTAATGCAGATTATCACGATTAAGAGGTGTATCTATTAAATATTTGTAGTACATTTGAAGTTCATAAATACTGTATAGCTCATTATAAAAATCGGATTGTATGAGGTGACTTACAAATAATGTGGATATAAATGGTTTGGATGTGTTATGTTAATGTTAGAAGTGTGATAAAGCATAGGAAGCATAATTAATTAGTCTGAAAAAAAAAGTTTAACTTCTTCCTACTCCTTTTCAAGTGCAAAAAAAATCGACCATGTTGGTTGAGGCCTTGATTTGATGAGTTTGTGTACTCGAAATGAAACTGAACTGATATTACATTTTTAAAATTAACTATTACATGTTGCTTCATGAGATTAAACTTCATCATGAACATATTCAACTTGTATTTCTAACATGGGGGTGTTGATGTAAATGAGGGACACACTTAGTGAAAAAGAAAAACAGATTTCCATGAAGATGATACAACTGGCCAAAAACAATTTTCAAGTCTGAATTTCCACAATAAAAAATAGTACAGATGATAAGGTTACAATTGCATTTTATTGAATCCAAAAACAAGATCTCATTCAGATTCTGTACATATCAATCATGTAAAAAAGACTGGTAGGCAAACCTTCAGTTATGTCAGAATACAAAACAATATGGCATCTCTACTGGCTTTACAGTCAGTAGAGATGCACGGTTGATCCACACCTGCGGGCGGTGCGGATCAACCTCGGATCAGGTGGATGACACAACGAAAAATATTTTACTTAAATTTGGGTGGGTTGCGGTAAAAAATAGTAAAAAATAAACATTTTGCGTATTAATCCAATGGTAAACAAACAAACGAAAGCGACACTAAAACAATTTTAATCAGGCAATAACCTGTTGATCTGGTCATTCGCTGGCTGCTGTCACTGCATGCATTGATGAACATTTCTATAAACGTGTCAGTATTAGCTTAAAAGTGCTATTTTTTCAACCGCTGTCCACGGGCCAGATGTAATATGCCAGCATCGATAAAGGAAAAACATTTTAAAATATAAAGTTATACGTTCATGTTCACGTTGTGCGGTGGGTGGAGATAATTTTGGAATCGATGGAAGTTAGTGATTTTTTTTCCCAACAAAGGCTCCAGTTTACTATCAAGACATCACTACTACTGAACTACACTGTTTGAAAAAGACGATAGGCTTAGTCCTAATAGCCGAGGAATCTTCACTTTTCACCTAAAAACTAATTGGCGGATGGCGGGCGGGTTCGGTTCTGAAAATTGGGGGGGGGGGGGGGGGGGTCATTCGTGCGAATAAATAAGAGATTTTAAGAAGCGTATGCGGATGAAAATACAGTGACACCTCTACTTACGAAAGACCCAAGTAACAAAACAACCTTGGCCTCGATTTTTCGTCTCTGAATACAAAAGAAATGTCAATTTATGAAAGGAAACCGAAACCTCATCACGTACTTACTGTATGTAGCCCCATCCCATTAGCTATGAGGGAGCTACCCATGATGCTTTTCGTTACCCTTTGACTCAGGCTGTGTCCGAAATCACTCAGTCACTCTACTGTGCGCAATAAAATACAATTTAATTAGGTCGCGAGTGTTTTACTGTTATTAACTGTTAAACAACTCATGTCTCACGTCTATCATTCAACAGGCAGAGTTAACATTTACCTTTACTGAACAGCTGTAGCTCTACCGGTGTGCCATCAGTCTGTACGTGTTTTTAACCATAAATCTCTCCGTCCTTCAGCCATTTTTCGATTCATACAATGCATGCTGGGATACAGTGCTTTGGTTAGTGACTATAGATGTCCACTATATTTCGCGGTGAATTGTGAGATACATTATAAATAGTTTACTAAAGATTCGGACACCCCTACAAAATGGCGTGGGTAGGGAGTGATTTCGGACACAGCCCCTCATTCATCACTGAGTTACTGTTGTTTCCAGAGTTTTTTTCTAGTGTGCTCATTTAAAAATTATTACAATACGTATTTGAAAATTACAGTAAACATGGTGATGGCGACGCCCTGTTTGGTTGCAGCTGCTGTGGCTCCCGTTAACACAACCACTTCAACTGTAATTTCTCCACCTAGACCAGCGCTTTTAGTACCAAGGGTTCTGCTGAATGCTGCAATAAAAGTATATGACTGGCAGACTATCATCAGCTTAAGAAAAATGTTAAAAACTCGCAAACCCAGAGCCCAGAACCTCGGAGCCCCCAGAGGTGGAACGAATTTGACCTTTTACATGTAAAATGTTGCTATTGACGAAATATTCACAGTACCAAAACATTTCTGGAACGACTTCATTTCGTAAGTAGAGGTACCACTGTATAGGCCATTCGCGCATCTCTAGAAGCCCATGTCATTGTTACCTTTTGTACTGGATACCTAAGTCACTCAAAGTATCCGCCATGTTGACCTGAGCACGCATTATTGATACTGCAAAACATGCATAACTGTCTGCAACTTCTTCAGACTAAACAACACAGAGAAGTTGGGTTCAATAGTATTACACTAAAATCTAAATAAAATGTGTATATAAATACCCGCAATTAAAAAATTCCCAGAACATAATATACTTATGGCAGAGTGGATATTTTCAATGACTGAAACATCAATGAACAAGGCACATTAACAGCTCCAATGAGTGACATATTTTTAGTAGTTGAGGTAACCAAATAGTGAGAAAGGGGGGAAAATCCATCTCCTTTTTTAGGCACTACATAAGCTGCCAGCATCTATTTTTATTGGAGTTTGAGCCCTGTGTAGGTTCTCCTTTGCCTGGGTCATCGTTGTTCTTGGTAGTTCTTCGCGCTTGTGTTTGAGACTGAATAAATCAGGGATTCTCAAACTTTTGAACTCACGACCCCCAAAATACTAGTATCAGAGCTGACTGACAAGGGAGGGTAATAGATAAATAAAGGAGTAGATTCAGTATGACAGGTTTCACTAGAGGATATTTACATACAAAAGAATGTTTCTAAAAATCATCTCACAACTCTTTGTTGGTATCCCGTGACCCCCACTTTAGTAAGCCCCGAATATTCCCTGAATCCACCATAACTTATTTAAAAGTACTTGCACCCATTCATCACTTTAAAATTGTAAAATTCACAAAAGCATAGTCCTTACACCTCAAAGAAATATTACACAGAAGGAAATGCCAAATACAACCCATCCGTGGAAAAGGTGGTAACTTTGAAGAACCTATCCTTTAAATATGTATATAACACAACAACAGGTGTGTAAATCATCAACTGATGGGAACATCATTCACCACTACATGTATTAAACTCAAATGCATCATGGCTTTCTGTTAAAGAGCAAGCTTGTCTATAGACCTGTAGAATGTTCTCAGTACTTACTGAATTCCATTTCATGTCATACACAGAATTTTTTTTATCCTGGGTAGCTATTATACGGGTGCACTCTGAGGTTGTATCTGTGGTGGGGTCTCATATTTGGCCTTTCCCACCTCTCAGGTCCATCACTGCCATAAGACTCATCAGTCCAATGTGTGTTGTAGCGTGGGAGGGGGTGATGATAAGGGGCAGGGGGCCGAGGGCCTCTCCTCCAATCTTCCTGGGTCTGCCGCGGTAAAGGCCCCCTCTCAGGTGGTGGGGGGTGTCTGGACCCTCTGTCCTCTCTGTGGGGAAGGCTCCTCAAATCATTGTCATGATGAGGTGGAGTCCATTGGTACAAGGGAAGAGGAGTGCCTGTGGGTGGACGATAGGGGGGTAGAGGAAGCAATGGTCGACTGCGGTGTGAAGCATCATATGGAGGACGCCGATGCGGGCGGTGGTCCTTTCCTCTTGACTGGGAATTTCTGGTTGGAAGGGGGAAAAAAAAGTTATGTTGAAAAGAAGCATCAGTGTCGTTGTGATTTTGTGAAAGTATAGTTTGCCAAGACATTCATCTGTATAGGGGGTCTAGGTATCATGGATCCCCTTCAAATAAAGCAGTTCACAGGATTTTGAGTAAAACTGGAATCATATAAACAGGGAACTTTATGCATGGAATTTGCATATTCTCTTCATGTCTGTCGGAGTTCTTTCCAGGTACTTCCCACAGTCCAAAGTCATGCACTAATAGGTTAACTGGCTGAGCTAAAATTGCCTACAAGGGTGAATGTGATCATGATTGGTTGTTTGTCTCTATGCATTGCGATGAACTGACAACATATTCAGAGTGAACCCTGCCTTTGCCCATTGGTAGTTGGGAAAGTCTCCAAGAACCTGAAATCCTCTCAAAGACATAATTAGTGATATTCTATAGTTCCCCACTCAATGTCTCTGAATGATTGTGTTATTACACCACTCTGAATGTACAAGTATAGAATATACAGCAGTGTCAACAGAATATATACTGTAACTTGCAAGGTAGCATCTAGTGCCTCCTTGTCCCCTCATCATGTTAGTGAACTCTTGCGAGAGCTGTCAGCTGAAATAAAGTGCTGTCATTGGTGAAAATAGTGACATGCCCTATAGTTGCGCATACCTGTCAGTCCATAACCGGGCATGCACATATATGCATTTTGGTCCATAACTGGGCGTTAGTTTCTGTCTTTTACCACTGATGTGGTAACAGGGCAGTGTGCCACTTTCTTATCTTAGGAATGAAAAAACTTCATGGTCATGGATCTTTCTTTTACCTCTTGAATCCTAACTTCGATTTGAGGAGCAGGATGTTTGTCCTGGTCTAACTATATATTATATATTATCATACATGTATATATATTATATATGTATACTCATATTGCACTACAGAAATTTGTTTGTTTTCGTTTATAGTCAGTTAAGCAGCTGTGGCTATTTCATGGCCAATACAGGTAATGGATTTCACTTGATATATTAAAAACCAACAATGAAATAAATAAATACGTTTGTTCACATCAATACAGTTTAAAACATTTAAAACCTTTAAAGGTTTAACTTTTTTAAAATAACTAATATAGTACCTTCTTTAAAAACCTGCTGCCTTTTTATTCTAAGGGCTGAACAAGATAGAATATGTTTAATTGATAAGAGATTACCACAAAGCTCACAAAGGGGAGGTTCTCCTCCAATGAACAAAAAAACATGAGTGAGTCTAAAATGTTAAATTCTACACTTTGTATAGACAACTTGATCATGTCTGCATGAAAATGCCTGAGCTGTCACTTGTTTCACTGTATTACACATTTCATACAACTTATTTCCAACACAGTTATCTAATTCATCTTGCCATTTATCACTTGTGTAAGAACAAAGTACAGGTTTAATATCAGGGTAGTGCCATGGCAAAACCCGCTTTCTAAGCGATGTCAGCTGATCTGTGCCACTTGATATTTCATGTCCTTTTCCTCAACAATATCTTTGTGGAATCCACAATATTTCCAAATGATAGTTGTTAAATTTCTTTTCAGAACAAGTACAACGGGACTCACCTTACTTGGTCTACATCCATTTCAGGTGTTAAGTCATTTCATCATTGCCTGTTTCCCTTCTGTTCAGACTGGATGGGTGGAGGCAAGTGACTACACTCGCTCCACACATTCTTAAAGGAGAATTAACATATCGCACTGACAAAACACAGTCAAACTGTACAAAAAAGTTTATTTTCTTTCTTATTAAAATGCCAAATTTACCAATATGGTGAAAAGGGCGGCAGTTATAGTAAATGTTGGTTATGGTAAATTTTTGGTTTATCGGCCAAGCCTACTCTGTGATTATGCCAATTGCTGTATCTGAAAATCTCAGGACAAGACACAGAACTGGATTCTTGCATAGTCCTACTGTTTCTACTGAAGAAAGTTTATGTTTGAAATATCCTGTGATCTGATTCCTTCTCTTAACACCCGTGTAGAGTCATTTTTACCTATGACTGGGGGACTGGTGATTATACGGTTGCCCCATCACTCTGGTGTTAACATCTGATTCAGTATACACTGGTCGTTGTTCAGCACAACCTCTTGCTGACTCGTGCTCCGACTCCTCTATCCCTTCATTACTGTTGAAGACAAGGCAAAATTATTAGTATCAAGCATAGACAAAAGATGTAGTAAGACAGAGACTGCCTGTTGCATTCTACCTCCTCTTAGGCCCACTCTGAAGGTCCTCAAGGTAATTTGATCTTTCTATTGCATGCCCTCTTGCCGAGTTGAACACTAAGGACAGAAAACATTTTAGATGCTGCTCTCATTCACATGTTTGTCTGCATAATGTGTAATAAATAATAGTAAACATTTAATGTTAATAAGTAAGTACTCACACTCAATAGCCTCCTTTGGATCCATCCCATCCACATCTATCAAATACCTACAGATCAGATATCCAGTGCGATTCAGGCCATGGGTACAGTGGACTCCTATCAGTTTATCTAAAAATGAAACAATGACACAACTTTTGATTACATGTTACTCATCGTATTGCCTCCTTACTTTAATAGCTATTGCACTGTAGTCCAACATCCTCCTTTCCCTGGACATAAACTGGGCTTTTCCACTGCACAACGTTAATATCTAACCAAACATCCTGTTACCTAATATTTTTAGAAGTCATATTGCAAAGATTGTAAATTTTGCATTGCTTATTTTCTACTATTTACAACACAGGAGTATTGGGTGCACAACTCAAAAAGGATTGCAATTTGGATGCATATCAGTGGAAAAGTGGGTAGAAATTTGGGTGTGATGGGTTGAAAATTGTGCAGTGGAATGACTGATGCAGGCTGTTTTTTGGTGTTTTTTTAACCTACGGCAGACAATTATGACCAGACCATGTTTATGCGGTCTACCATCGGTCAAACGGTTGTCGGTTAACATCCCTACTTTCTCCTGCTCCACCATGTGCGTTTCTCTAGATTTAAAATATCTAGGGTCACTAGATGACTCTAAACATCCAACATCTCTTACCATTATCTGAATTTTCTTTCAGGAACTGATGCACAGCCCGTTTAAAGCTCAGAATGGTAGCATCATTGGGAACCTCATGACCAGCTGTGAAGATCTTCACAAACAACAGTGACTCTGGTACATCCTACAAATAAATACAGCATAGTTGATTTGCTCTCACATATAAAATTACAATATGAAAACTCTGAAGTTCGTATTTGTGTACCTCTACTTTGTAGTAACGTGTGGTGAATGTCAGGTCAATGATCAAACCAAGTTCTTGATTTTCTTCCTTCAATATGTCCAGAAGTTCCCAAGGCCCAAAGACATCAGAACATGGAAGCCGACAATTTAAAGCCTGTAAAGTCCACAGACACATTTAAGTACACTGACAAGAAACATAAATCTCAAAGAATAAATTGTCAAGGCAGTTAATCTTTCAGCCTGGCAGGCAACTCACGTATTTCAGTGGCACTTTGAAGGCAATGAAGCGAGTCCCAGAAAGTCGTTTCCCCACAGGTTTATAATCCAACCACCTATTAGGGAATAAAGCAGATAACGTTAGGTAAAAGTGAATGCTTGTTTTTGTTTTATACTCACTTTTGTAAAACACATTAGGTAAAACCCCCATTATACAGTTACTAACTATAGTTATTAAAAGAAAATTTAATAACGAGTGGTGGTGAATTAAATAGGTGTTTAGTTAAGTCAGTTTGGTAGTGAATTGAGACACAAAGCACATTATTAAAGCATAATATTAAAGTTGGTTTTGTAGGGACATTAGCTTTCATAAATTCTGTATAATAATGTTATAAGTTCATGTTAAGTAACAAAATTCAGTGCAATAATTATGTCATATTAAACTACAAGTACCATTACTAAAGAACACTAAACTAAAAGGATCCTTTTCAAAAGAATAATTTGCCAGTTTTTATATATTACCATATACACAACACCATCTAATTTTAATAAAGTGGCACTAATAGCAGTCGATAACAATGAGGATGTCGTTTTTATTGCTTGGCTCAACTCCTGTAAACACACAGGACATGTAATAGGGTTTTTAACATAATTATTATCCCAATATTTCAGAACAACTTCTAATCGTGCCTGACCAAACCTATCATATGACAAAGTATTCAACACACAGGAAAAATTAAGACAAAAACAGGGTCATCATTCAGTAAAAACGACCGCCAACTTAAAGCAAACTCCGTGTACTTTACTTACAAAATGGGGTTGGTCTGATTCATCCATAAGAAACACTCAGGTCTCCACCAAAACCAGGAGTCAATTATTTTGTATTGCCATAATATTGTTAAATCACAAACAAGAGCAATATTTTCCTTTTATCAGTCGGTGACACTGGTTAGTTGGTTTGAATTAAACAAACATTACAGGACTCGTTATGTTAATCCTCTGTTTTCATTTACAAGTAAACGAAACCGAAAGTCTACTTTCTATCAACTTTTAATGGTCCGTATGTTTGTTTTGTTTTACAAATCTGATTTCCACCAAAATCAAGAGTCCAAATTTCTCTTTCCGTAATATTGTTACATCACAGCCAACCCATATACTGGGACAGTGTTTCCCTTTATTAGTCGGTTACACCGGTTAGTTTGTTTAAATTAACCAAACGTTACCGGACTCGTTCTGTTAATCAGGGAGTTCCTATTTAGCAGTAAACGAAACTGAAAACATATTTTCTATCAACCATTAATGTCCAGTATGTCTGTTTTGCTTACCTGTCCGGAATGCCGTTTTTCTTGTAGTGTGAAGACATTTTCAATATTTCCTTTGTTGCTGTTTGTCTTCACCTCTTTTATAACCTATGTATTAAACACTGCAAGTAAACGCCTAACGTTACCACGTGTAGCCAAGTACCAGCGTTAGCTACAGATAAGTCCAACTATTACTCTCTCAAACTGGATGGTTTAGGTTGACTAACTAGTCCGGACAGTGCCTCTATCTTATGAACACCCCCACATGTTCCAGCAAAATTCTATAAACTCGTAAACAAGATGAAAATGCAACACAGCCAGCCTCGTTCACAGTCTCGTTCCGGACAGTACCTAACTGTCTATTGGGGAACGACGGAACGACAACAGCCGTCGCTCGTGGATGACGTAACCAAACTTTGTTGTTGTTTTTTTTTTTAAACAAAATATGGCTGTGTCCGACATCACTCCCTAACCACAAGTGACCACGTCCGAATCTAATCAAACTTAAAATAAAACTATATATATATATATATATATATATATATATATATATATATATATATATATATATATATATATATATATATATATATATATATATATATATATATATGTGTGTGTGTGTGTGTGTGTGTGTGTGTGTGTGTGTGTGTGTGTGTGTGTGTGTGTGTAAAATAAAAAGTAAATTCAGACTGCCCTACAAAATCTCTCCCTAACCACTATATATAGTATATAGTACTATATAGTGGCTGGGGAGACGCAGCCTCTGAGATAAATTATAGGACCAGGGCCGTCAACAGACTTGCTGGCGCCCGAGACAAGTAAGAACTATATGCCCCCACCACACCACAGGTGCTCAGGAGCCTGACACAGATCTACCATAGACTGCAGAATCTGGTAAGAGATGGAATTGTCATTTCCTAACTTGGACCTGACCTGTTCCCCTTTTTAGTTTTGTCCCATCATTTTTAACTGTCATAGGCTACCTATAAGCCACTTTCTGCTAATGTATCTTCTAGGGCATTAACTAAAATGTCGACTAGCCAACACATCGACTCCCATAGCACAAGTTGACTTCAATTTGGCAGAGTTGACAAGTCACATGTTATTCTTTCTCTCTCTCTCTCTCTCTCTCTCTCTCTCTCTCTCTCTCTCTCTCTCTCTCTCGCTCGGCGTGTAAACACAGCCGAGACGTAAACAAGACACAGCTGCTGCAGGTAAGACAGTTGTGGTTGGCCCTAATACTCTGTCGTGCACGTGTGGAAATACTTCACTTTAGATGAGAAAAAAAACAGCACGGCCATCTGAAGAGGTATCAGCTAACATGTGTGATACGAGCAGCATCCGCTAGCTAACCTGAGTGATAAGCAGCACAGACAACACGCATTAAGACAACATGCTCTCTTTTCCCCCAAACATGATCTGGACAGTGTGGTGACTGCTGACTTAAATTTTTTGCACTTAATATGAAAACTGAGGACGTGTGACAGACGTGTGGACAGTCTGGTTTTAGTGCCATGGGTTCAGACCAAATGTGGACATATGTTCACCCTACTGATGTTTCCAGTTGAATTTGACAGGAAACTTTTTGCTAACATTAGCTTTGTTTTGTTGGGGTTAAAATGCTGTTTGTGTCTTTTCAGTGGACATTGTTACATTGCAGTGAACTTTAATAGCAGTTGCTCATTGCTGGGCAGAAGTGTGTCCATGTTGTTGTCAGTTGTCTAATTGCAATGACACCATTGAAAGTATGTCAAAATAACGTAAGATTGATATGTCATAAATGAAACTTTGAAATTTGCATCATCCACTTATATTTCAATATCATCAACAATGTAGCCCCTGAAATAACCAGAGTTTGACATCCCTGCTCTACTTCATACAATGCACCGAGTAATGTGACTTTGAGACTCGAATTCTGTGCCATGTGATTGTCAGATGATCATTATGCATCTATTTATTTTGAAATCCAAATAAAATCTCATATCCCTGTGTTTGTGAATGGAGACGTGTAAATGTAACACTGTAAAAGAAAAGAGTCATTCAATTGAGAGATTTCTTTTTATTATTAAGGAGACATGTTTCAATAAAAGCCAGCTCACTTTAAAACACTGATCGGTTTATTATATCCTTTAAATAAACATTTTAATTGGTTTCATGGAAGACTGAGGGAAACACATGAGGAATGGTAAACAATTGACTTATATAATATCTGACTGTATTTCCCTTTAAATAGTAAATACTCATTGAATTCTTCTCATAGAAATTAACCACATCCCTTTCATTTCCACATATCATGCAGAATTGGATTCTTCCTGAAACCAGTCCAGTATCTTTATATCCATGAATGAGTGACACACAAGCTGCTCATTGACAAACAGGCATTTTCAGCCTCTCAGTCCTTCTCATTACAGTGTTTTCATCATTTATTCCACCACACTGGGTCAGTATAAATAAAGTGCCACTCCTATTAAATTACACCCGGTCATGTCTTGAACGATTCGCTGCCATCAGCTGGTGCTGAAGTGTGAAGGCACAACACAAGCTTTCAAAACAGAAGCAGGTTATGTGAAAAAGCACTTTGTAAAAGAATAAAAACCACACCTGGCACTTTTACAGTAAAAATATACTTTTAACTGTTTCTAAAATAAGTGTGGAGCTCTGCTGATGTGTTATATTGTTCTATAATCATAACACGAAGAGGAAACTGTATAGTTTACACTGTATTTATAGAACGCCAAGTTTTAATTTGGCAATGAAATTGAACCATATTTAAGTAGTATTTGCAACATGATTGTGCAAAGGCTGGTATTTAGATCTGTTCTTTTTATGTATATTGTTGGGTTTTCAGAGTTTGCAGTTATTAGCAGAAATATGTAGGTGAACAAAGCAAAATAACAGTCACATTTTTTTATGCTGTTGTGCTTGGTTTAAAACACTCATAGCTTTGTGAAGGATTAATGCTACCCTTTTTTCAAATGATCTTTGGTTCACTTGAGTTCATCAACCAATAAAATGTTAATTTTATAGCATAATAACATTTAAATAGCAAGGAGGGTGCATGCTTTTCCATATATTTTTATTGCAAATGTGTCTGATATTAAATATTCCTGGATTATCAATTTAAACCTGCCATTATCAAGATTAAATTACTGGAACAACTGAGAGAAACCTAGCTCATCAAGGTAGCTAGTTTGCATTAAATATGTATTTAAAGGCCATAAGATATCTTACAGAAGATATAATACACCTCCTTTTACAAGTCTATTTGTGATGAGAAACGTTTGCCCATTACCAATGTGGATTGCTGAGGAACTACAACCTGTTTTGATTCAGTGCTGTTGCTGGAAAACTGTATATTTGCTTGACATGTGGACTGTCTGTTAAAGCACTAATAGATAGTGAAAGATAGTTTTTTTTCAAACTTGCTGTATTTTGTCTTATATTCTCAACATTCTTATTTAGCTGCATCATTTTTATTTTTAACAGTGCTGGTGATGAGAGGCTCAATTAAAGGTTCAGTGTTTTATATTTAGTGACATCTAGTGGTGAATATCCACCCACCCTCTGTGACAGTTTTGTCTGTGTGGAGTTTTTAGTTTCAGTTTATTTTTATTTGAGAGGGACAGTGCAACTTCATGAACAGAAACTGTGGACAAACACAGCAGTGTAAACAAGCCAGAATGTAACCATTGGCAAAGGGAATAGTAACTCTGGGCCAAACTTTTAACTCTAGAAGCCACATGCAAACATTAAAAAAAAAGGTGGGGAGGAAATCTATTCTCAAACTTTGCAGAAATATGGCAGGACATAAGCATCTTAGTAGCCTCGCCGTGCTAGGCACCCATAGGAGCAGCAAATCTAATTTGTTTCTGTAGACGGTCTAGTTAAGCTCAATGTAACTTTTGGCTAGATTTCCCTGAAACTGTCCAACGAATCATGTCAGAGGATGGGCGTAATTAAAATGACGCTGCAATGATTCAGAGAGAAATAACCAGAAACAACCATCAAAGAAGAACAATAACGACAATAGATGGCTGCCGACTAGAGATGCGCGGATGACGTATATTTTTATCCACAACCACTTTTTAAAATCTCTATCCGTCGGCAATCCATTTGCATGAACAACCAATTTTCAGAACCGAACAAACCCGCCATCCACTGATTAGTCTTTAGGTCTAATGAAGATGACTCGGCCATTAGGACTATGCCTATCGTCTTTTTCTAACAGTGTAGTTCAGTAGTAGTCTATATCTTGCCAGTAAACTGGAACCTTTGTTGAAAAAAATCTCTAATTTACAGTGATTCCAAAATTTTCTCCACCCACCGCACAACGTGAACGCGAGTGGGTATAACCTTATCTGTTAAAATGCTTTTAATTTTACGGTTGCTGGCATATTTCATCTGGCCCGGGGACAACATTTGAAAAATTGCTTTTTTATGCTAATACTGACACATTTATGGAAATATTCATTAATGTGTGCTGTGACAGCAGCCAGCAAATGACCAGATGGTTAAAAAGTATTTTAGTGTCGTTTTCGTTTGTTTGTTTACCTTTGGAATAATTTGAGTACTTCAACCGCAACCCAACCGAATTGAATGAAAATACTATTTTTTATCGTGTCATCGACCCAATCCGCAGTTGAGCCAGATTGGCCGAGGGTGTGCAGTTCAACCGCGCATCTCTACTGCCAACTGGGTGGCGATTTCCTTTTATCAAAGATGAGTGAAGAATGTGAGAAAACACCAGCAATCTTTAAATTCTTTTTACAGAAATGACAACAGTCGTTAAGATCCAAAATCCCTGATTTAATTTAGTCATTCGTATCTTTCTCCAGTCTCCCCCTTCATCCTAAAGATTACGCTGAGTGGTTGTAGTACCGTCCTAATGCATACAGAGGGATTTCAAAGACAACCTTTTAGCCTCGCCTCCCCTGACTATGAAGCACAACTAGACCCATACATGAAATGAATGGGGATAGCACAGCTAGGCTAACAGCTTATGTTAACATAATAAAAACACAACAATTCTCATTTTCATCTGATTACATTACACTCTCATTACACTAATGAAATCCTAAATATGAATATTACATTCTGCTGCTGCAACTAAATTCTACTAAATCCTCTAAAATCCAACACTGGACCTTTAATTGAGCGCAAAAGTATAAATCCTCAAAATTTGAACATTACAATCTGTAATGGCTGCATGTTGTATTTGCAGGTTTGCTTTTGAACTTTTTTTTTACTTTGCAAGTTTTTATGTACAAACCCCGAATCCTGAAAAAAAACCACATTCAAAACCCTTTAAGTATTCTCTAAAAGTGGAATATATATATATATATATATATATATATATATATATATATATGTGTGTGTGTGTGTCTTCAGGTCTCACTCAGTGTTTCTTCTGGATCCACTTTCCACTTTCCATCTTACAACTTTAGTTTACCCTCTCTTTACCTCTGTAAAAACATCAACATCTATTCTCTCCACTCTGCATGTGCCGTCAGTCATTGAGCTATGTGGTTCTTGTAAGTCTAAATAACCTTTTTGGATTATTTTAATCAACCTGGAGCCTCATGTGTGGTGCTTCTCTCACTCTTCCATCAGTCAGTATTCTCACCTCAAACACACGATAATGCAGTCGCAGTGTGAGTCACTAGTGGTGTTTGGGAGTGTAGTGGCCTCAAGTGATAGACATGAAGTGTTAAACAGTTTTGGCATTGGGGTAACCTTGACCAGTCCTGTCCAATGACTACATGTGCTGTAACGCCTCCTGGGCTTGTTCTGTGTATATGTCATCCTTCCCTGGCCACGAGCTGAAGCCTCCTTCAAAGTGCATGCTCTGCTGGGAGTTCCGCTGCTTATCACGGGAGAAGAAACTAAACCTGAGATGAAAGAAGGGATAGAGAACACAGCAATGGAAGAGTGAGCCGATGGTGGTTTACAATTGCATGTGAATATAAGTTATACAAAAAGCAGTGGTAGTTGCAGCCAACTACAATTTCCAGTGATTAAAAAAAGTGATGCATTTTCCTATGTATTTTTACACATTAACTCATAAAGACCCATAAAAACATCAACCACTAACTAACTAACATCTGCACCAGGGGTCTCAAACTAATTTTTTTCAGGGGCCACATTTAGCCCAATTTGATCTCCAGTGGGCTGGACCAGTAAAATAATAGCATAATAACTTATAGGTTATTATGCTATTATTTTACTGGTAATGATAATAATGACAACTCCAAGTATTTGTCTCCGTTTTAGTGCCAAAAAAAACCATTAAATTATGAAAAATCTTACTTTTACAAACTATCCAAACAAAAAAAGAGGTGAAGAACCTGCAAAAACTGAAATTCCATGAAAAAATAAGTGCAATCTTAACAATATTCTGCCTGAACTTATCATTTGTCCATGTGTTTTATTATGGATCAATTCTACAAAGACACTAAACTCTTAGAAGCAGAAAATGGTTTAAATTGTGCTTAATTGTCTTTTGACATTTCAGATTGTTCATGTTTGTTCAGGTTATTCACATTTTGTTGATACAAGATAGTTTGTCAATCTAAATATTTTCATAATTTAAATTGTTTTTTTTTTTTTTTTTAAATAAACGGAGAAGAAAATATGGAATCTTTTTTGTAGATTATTATGCTCTTCATGTCATGGACCACATTTGAACTTTTGGCAGGCCGCATTTGGCCCCCTGGCCGCATGTTTGAGACCCCTGATCTACAGATTTAAAAATTTTAATAACTGGTGATCCAATAAGCCAATCAGTATATGTAAATAATTCAGGCATCATCAAATATAACCCATTTAGATGTTCAGAGGCTCTGTATTGAACGTGGAAATACCATTTTCTGCAATATTGATTCACAAGTAAAAGGCATGTAGTTTGACATATGACAATGGTTGTGCATACTTGTTTTTATGTTCAGTTAGTGATATATTTTCTTGTAAAAATTTTTTTTTCCTCATTTGATCATATATTTTTTACATTTATTTTAAGATTTTATGAACATTTACTTCAGGGGTATCCAATCCTGGTCCTTGAGTGCTACTATCCATGTATGTTCTCTTCCAACACACCTGATTCAAATGATAAACCTCTGCAGAAGCCCGATAACGAAATCAGATCAATCCGTCAGAAATGTCAAAAAGGGGAAACATCTAAAACATGCAGGATAGTAGCTGTTGAACACTTCTAGTAGTTGAACACTTCTGATCTACAACATCAGTAAATTAAAAATAGGAAATGTTTTCAGCGAGAATGATAAAATGCAGAGAATAATGTAAATCACTATAGAAAGGCTAAAAAAACATATGTATTTCGGTCGGTGAGGGTTAAGCCATTGCTACAACCTATTTTTTTCTTAGAATTTCTGTTGATTTAAAAAAAAAAACTGACTTTGTAAGTAAACAGATGAGTGGAGGTAATACAGTTAAACATGAGTAAAGCTCTCTATTCATCAACAATGACAGAGTGATTAAATCCTACCTAGTTATTCTTGTGGATTTCAGTGCAGGTGCAAGGATATACAAATGGTAGCAGTGGTCAGTGAGGAAAGAGACAACATACTACACTTTTATTCTGACTGGCTGATGTTAATGATCCATAATCATCCCACTGATGACTAAGACAGCCCCACAATCAGCCAATCAGAATACTATACAAATGGAGAACACAAAGCAGCTGGCACATGCAAGCGATGGAGGCAGTTAGCTATATGGAAGGCCAATCGAATGTAAAGATAGAGTCATACAAGCGACATGAGACGTCTGATTGGCTGTAAAGTGGGGTCATCTGGGATCAAACCAGCCGCCACCATCGGCATAATGGCTGTGAAGATCCTGTTACAAAGAAGTAAAGACACATACAACAGGAGGACACACAAAGAGAGGGGAGGGGGACAAACAAGGACCACATCAACCTTTGACATCTAGTTGACTCAAACCTCATGCAAAGTTGAAAATGAAACCGAATCAGAGTAGTGACAGTGGTGGTTTAATCCAAGGCAGTTTAAGTGCCTTGGATGTTAATGAAAGAGAATTACTGTTTCGAGAAAAAAATGAGACATTAAAAATGGCAAAGCAAAGGTTTTCAATGTATTTTTTTCAGCCAGAACTTCTGCCCATACTTGCTGTTTCTGTCACTTTAACTGCTGGGATTACAATTTGTGAACTGCAAAAATACAAATCTTACCAAGTGTATTTTTGTAATGTCTAGTTAAAGTATCTCATCACATTTAAAATAAGACATAATTACCTAAAGAGTCATTTTTCAGTGAGATATAAAGAGCTTATTTTTTGACAGTATACCATAAAAATGTTATTTTAAAAAATCTTACCAAGATCATTTTCAGTTGTTCCATTGGTTAAATTTTTTTTTGCTTGAATTATGCCAAACAGAAGGCTTGAATTGATCAAAAAAAAAATCTGCCAATGGAACAAGTGAAAATTATCTTAAGATTTCTTGAAATAAGATTTTCCAGATCTACTATCTAAAAATAAGTTCTTCATATCTCAGTGTAAAGTTGCTCTTTAGGTGATTATGTCTTATTTTGAGTGTTATTGAAATTTTTGTAACCATAATGGTGGAACACATTGTCCTGCTGAAATAACCACAGACTTAGCACAGGAAAGATGTTAACTTAATGACAGCATATGTCTGTAAAAGTTCAAATGTCTCATATCAACCATGTGGACAGAACACTACAGATTAATGATAGACTGATATGTTGGTTGGCCAATATATCAGTCTAATATTTTTCCTTTTTGTTTTTGTATTGGCCTGTTTCATTGAAAGATAATCTCTTTTTCTCTGCCATGTCTTAGAGATACCTTGATGTTTAATTTAGAAAGAAATGACTTGAAGAATTAAAGGGATTATCCAGAATAAAAATAGGTTTAGCTCATTTTTAGATGATTGGGAGTACATACATATAGTTGACATCAAAATCGCACTATTTGGATGTACACTGAGAAATTTACATTTTTCCGTTTTGAGCCAAACTGTGTAAGAGTGATTTTTTTGCCAACACAAAACACTATTTTTAGACCTCTTCTAAAGTTCTAAACAACATCACACTTACATCATAGTAAGTAGAGGGTCCCTAAAGGCAAACCGAAGTGTCCTGAGGTCTTCGTATCATCAGATAGTTTATTCGGAGTTACTTTGTACCTCTCTGTATTCTTATAATCCTGGAAATTCACGATTTTGTTGCATTCATTTTTGAAAACAACAACCTGTTAGTAGGATAAGCTTTGCTCTTGCATACAGCTTCGTTTCAATTTCTAATGAAATACTGGACTATGGTTTTTAAAAAAGAATGCAACAAACTCATGAATTTCCAGAGTGTGTTGGCAATCGACTATATCAGGCTTCTTCCTAAGAATACAGAGAGGTACATGGCTTGAGATCAGTAACTGGATAAAGTATCCGACGACATGAAGACCTCAGAACACTTAGGGAACCTTTACTTACTACCACATAAGTGTGATATTGTTTAGAACTTTAGAAGAGGTCTAAAAATAGAGTTTCGTGTTGGTTAAAAAGACATGCCCAAATCACTTCTATGCTAAAATTTCTCAATGTACATCCAAATAGTGTGATTTTGATGTCAACTATATGTATGTACTTCCACTCATCTAAAAAATGAGGTAAACTTATTTTTACTCTGGATAATCCCTTTAAGTGACTGAATACTTTATTTTGTTTTTATCTGACAGTAAGTTTTATTTCGTAAAATATTAATGTCACCTGTTATACTTTGCCTTTCTCCTTTTTTTTTTTTTTTTTTTTTTTTACCATTAGTTTAATATTATTTTTAGTTCAATAAATGTTTCCTTTAAAAAAGACTTAAGAACATTTGTTATCATTTGACAGAGAAAAAAATCAGCAATGGCTTCAAATATCAGCTTATCATTAACTAAGGCTGATGTAAAAAAAAAAAAAAAAAGTTATCGGCCTCTAAATATCACTGCTCCAATTGGATGTAATAAACTCTTCTAGCAGAAACCAGCAAAGGAGAAAGAACAATTAAATAACCTAGATTACACTGATCAATTCAGAGCCTTTTAATGGTTCAAACAAACAATCAAACTAGTATTTCAACGCTACTATCTTCTTCAATAAGATCTGTATGGATCTGTATCTACAGGCTCAAGTTGTTTTTTTCTTTTTCTTCAAAACAACCTTGATAATCATTTTACACCTGTTTTAACAAATGTTTGTATAAACATATCCCATGTTTTCTGGAAATGGGATGTGTAGATGCACTCAACTTATGAATGTGTTTCTGGCACCAGGGCAAAATACACCAAACCCTCAACCATGCAATGAGAATTGTGAATATGTCTGATGGTGCAGAAAGAAAAAGGTGAAGCAAGGCATATTTTACCTATGTCACTCATGCAGTCATTTCGTGCAAATGTGGAGGAATACTGCTGTGCTTCATATTCTACATAACATATTATGTCTACACAGTGATACATAGCTTATCTATTTTTAAATATTAGAACAATGTATGCTTCATAAAGTGACTGTATAATCTTAACTATCAATTTGTGTTCTAAAGTGTTACCATTCCAGTACCCTTAATATTCCACACAGTGTGCCTCTTTTCATTACTATTACACACACACACACACACACACACATACACACACACACACATATATACATACATACATATCTTCATAACCACCAAAGTAGTTCAAAAATGATCTCCAGTTATCTGAAGAATTCAAAGTGAGGTAATCCTCAAGGTGGGCAAGAACTAAACTTTTATGACAGTGTACTTGGATGTGCACTTGGTGTACACAGAGTACTTGGATCCAGACTTGAGTTATCTGTGTGAATACACCATAAGACTTTGTTGGAGGACTGACATCAATTAGTTACATCTAAATCTTCAGTCAGTTTCTCTCTTTGTGACAGTGCAGAAGGTCTGGAATTTTCATCATTTAATCTGTTGCTATCTCCACTTTGTTTTTACAGCCTAAATAAACACAGGAAATGGGTGTATTGCGCCTTTCCACTCATGTTAGCCGGAAATACTTTTAAGAGTTCAGCTACACCAGATTACATTCTCAGTTTTGGTGGAGAAGTGAAACTATCAAGTGCAATGAAATGTTCTAACCTTTGTAATAATTGTAATGTCATATTTACAGTAAAACATTTAAAAGCTATTTCTCACAGTTGCTTACAGTGGTAGTAAAGTTTACTTATCAGATTAGAATATAGTAAACTCAACAGACACTTACACCTGACCAACACAGTTCCCATCCATCACTGCTAGTGAAGAAGAGCAAGCTTGAGACAAGGTGTCATTTGCGCAGACCCCAGAGGGCCCCTGGGCCATTAAATAGCTGCATTTGCACATGCAAAGCCAACTCAGGGTAACATTTTGACAAACCGCAAAGCTGAAGAGGAAATTGTGTGAGATTCTACAGGAGTGAGTGAGTGATTGTATTTGCAGACATATGAGCTCAACGTACAGGCGTTTGATTCCTGACTCTGGTTGAGCAGACGAACGGGAGCGACTCCTCAGTTCAGGCGAGGGAGAGGGAGTCGGAGGCATACTCTCTTCTTCTGTCTCTTCACTGCATAGACAAAACAATCATTATGAAGATGTTGCCATTCAATTAACCTTTAAAAAGACACACAACTATTTTTTTTTCCATAACATTGTTTATCTTTCCCAAGTTATTTATCACCATTTATTATGATATCTTCTGCATTTTTCCATTTTTGCTGGACACTTTCAAGAGGATGTTGGCTGAACTAGAGTTGTAGACATCTGGCTACAGATGATTCATCTAATGTACCTATCCTCACTTTGTGGACATTTTTAGCAAAGTTAACTTTTTAAGGTTTGACATGACTTTGTGTACTGTGATGTACTGAAAATTTGTGTTATTTTTATGAATGAAGGTTTGTATCTGTAAGTATTTAATGTACTGCTGCCAGTGTTAGCCATGGCACTCTTGAAAGAGAGAATTTTAATCTCATTAGGTTATCCTGGTTAAATAAAGGCTAAATAAAAATGTTTTCAAAATAAATCATTTTTTCCTATATTTAATTTACTGATCATGTAAATGTCCATTAAAGCTCAGTGTAAATTCAACGGTTATTATATCAAATAAAAATATGGGAAAAATTGACTTTCAACAAACTATATCATTAATTTAACATAATCTGAATCACTTTGAAATGTCACGTTTATGGTAAATGGATAATAAATTTCAAAGTGATCCAGAGTCCAGGATCTCTTCCGGATTACCATCAAAATGTAATCATTTGTTCCTTGTGACACTCCCAACACATACTGAAAATATTATCAAACTCCATTCAGAACTTTTTGCATAATCCTGCTGACAGACAAACAAACAGACTTGAATTAAATACCTCCTTGGCAGAGGTAATAACAGTAACACGTAATCTGTAATAGATTACAGTTTAGAAGTAACTTGCACTACACTGCTTGTGAGTACGTACCTCTTGTAGTAGGCAAGCTCCTCCTGCAGCAGAAAGACTTTGGACTTGAGCTCGTTCCTCTCATGGAGGACGTCCCTCAGCTCCTGCAGTGTGAAGCGGGGTCGGTTGGGGTCCTTGGGGTCAATGCTTCCTGCCTCCTCCTCACACAGTGCCTCCTATTAAGAGAGAAATGCATCAAAACAAGCAAAGAAAACATGGGAAAAAAGGGACCGAAAGAAGCAAGGTGGGAAGCAAGTGAGGATACCTTGGTAAAATATTGGAACACAGCAGGCATGTCTTCATCACACATCGCCTCCTGGTGACAAAGGTTGGACTCAGGCCTTGTGCTAATACATTTGTTTACACTTCCCTCCTTTTAAATTACAATAATGACCTTTTCTTTTACCCAAACCATTTTATTCTTTTACAAACACCCCAAACACATGCATTTGAAGTCAAACATGCATTGAGTAAAAAACAGACCAGTACCATTATTCTCACAGTGATATGACCAGTGCACTGTGTTAATCTAACATTTCTATTTGTGTTTAATGCATGAAGGGAAAACTTCATGCTGTTAGACACTGAACTGTCAGTGCAATCTATATTTAGAGAGGTCATCAGTGCAGTCATCCACTAAAGTCTCACCCAGTTGGCTGAAGAATGAACAATCCTGCCAACACTGTTAGTCGTCAAACACTCATACTAAAGCCACTTCACTTCTCCAGGGCCATAAAACACTTTAGCAGCAGAGACTGGGGGTCACTAAGTGTACTATGACTTTCAGCTAGATGTTTTTGTATTCATGTTGGTCTACCTACAAGGTTTCTTTCTGGGCTGGGAGGAGTGCAGGCAGGGCTGGAGTTAGATTCACACACCACAGCGACTCACTAACTAGCACAACTGCATTACCCAAAGCAACACAGCTTCGTCCTCAGCTTCCTCATCCCCATAATCATGTCCTTCAGTACTGAGGGAACCAGGCAGAGGGCACAGGGCAAGGTCAAACCCTCCTGACATCGACTCAGGGGGATCAGGTCTGCATGACCAGCCCTCAGCCACCTTGGCAGCTTTACCAGGCTAGTGGGGTAAAAGACAAATTCATCTGTTTACCAAACCCAACCAGTGATACATCTGTTAATATTAATCAAAAGTCCTTCATAAATCCACTACTACATAATTTGAAGGCAGCTAAAAGGTAATCCTGAGCTAAAGAAAGTTAGATGATGATGGAATATAAGTCAGTTTAGCATTTATGAATTTGTAAAACAGCTGATGAAAAGCATGGTTCTATGAGGAGGTCCTCCTTGCACTTTGTTTTTATTATATTCTTGCAATGGCTTCAAATATTTTAGGATTCAGACAAGATAGAATCTGCGGTTTTTTTGAATTAACATCGTCTCACCTTCAGACATCAAATGGGTCAACACCTATTATTCAATCACGTGTGAATGAAAAATCAAGCCTTGGTGGAGATCTGCTGTCTCTGACTGCCTTGTTTAGAGACTGTATTCATTGGTACAAGCACATCTAGAAATGTGTTTAAAGTTGGCGACAGTGGGAAATGTCACATTATGCTAAGCTAACATGCTAGTGGAAGAGTTAGCTCCCTGATTTTTAGTATAGCACACTGTAATGTAAGGTATATTTTTTTATTTAGTGAAATATTATTTCAACATTTCCTGTTTTCATCATTATTGAACACTGTAATGAAATGTATTGGAAGAAAATACACATAAATGATTGTATCATTTGTTAATTTGATCCATCTGTTAAGCTCATTTATATCAGTAACATTTCTCATTCAACATAGAAACTAGTTTTTAGTCTCAGTTTATTAATTTGTGACTAATTTTAGGACATCTGTGCTAACAAGATAGCATTAAAATCCTTTATTATGTGGCATTATTTTTCTTATTTTTATGATTTTAATACAGTATTGTTTACATCACTCCTGTTCATTCAGAAGTCAAAAATAAGAAAGTAGGTTCCTTCCTGCACACATACTGTCTGATTTCTGTATTACCTCTGCAGGTGAGGGGGGCTGAGGTGGGGAATCCTCAGGCTGCTGGGCAGGACCATCTCCTTGCAGTCGTTCCCTTAAACGTGTAACTTCCTGCCGTAGAGCGCTGACTTCCTGTCCTCGTGCCTGGGCACTGGCCTCCAGTTCCACCTTCTGCTCAATAAGAGCCTTTCCCTGGGCTTCCACCACTGAAATTTTATGGCGCAGGTCATGGTTGATTTTCATGAGGCGAGACTGCTGTTGTTGGAGCTGCAAGCAGAGAAATAAAGCAGGAGGGTAAAATAGTGTCCAAGAGAAAAATTAAATCTCTAACAGTGCACACTGCTCTGTTTGGCTGCTTTAGGCACAAAACAGTCCAGACAGTATTAGTCTTCTTACTGCTTCTATGTCCTCGTTTTTTAGAGTGAGCTCACGGTCCTTGGCTCGAATCTCATCTCTCTGTTTGTCCACCACTTCTTTGAGCTTCTTCATCACTTGTCTCTCTCTCTCTGACATACCTGTAAACAAAGAAAAAAAAAACAGGGAGCATTTTGAACAAAAATAATTAGCATTTTGAGGGGACACAATCGTTAGACAGAGTTGTACAGAGTGAACTGTGGTTTGTTTTTGCATGTATGCAGGTGTGTGTGTGTACACTGAGGCTGGTCTGTCCACAGTGATGGTGGTGTGTATGTTGGGGTTGGGGGGGGGTGACTGTGGCCTCTGTGTGAAACCACGAAAGAGCCTCTGATGCAGAGAGAAGAGTCTGTCACACACAGAGAAGGAACTCTTTGTGTGTGTGTGTGTGTGTGTGTGTGTGTGTGTGTGTGTGTGTGTCAGAAATGGACAGAATGGAAGAAAAATATCCAGTATGGTGAGATGCACATTCAGCCAAGACAACAATACTAAAGTGACTATTTAAGGTAAGGTTCTTAAAATTTATATTTGCAGCAGATATAGTTCAGGGTTTGCTAAGTCCATCACATTCCTACAGTAGCTCTGAACTGACTTTTATTCTTTGCTCATTTTCTACCAGGTATTATCAATTAAGGATGCCCTGTTCACAACCAATATCAGATATTGGTCCAATAATAGGCCACTCCCAGTTTAAATGACGCACACAAAGACAACAATAATGATCCCCAATTTCTAATATGTAACACTGACATATAACACAAGTATACAATGGTTTTCTTTATCTTCTTTTCTTTTTTGGAAAACATCTGCTTCAGAGATATAACATAACTAATCTTTAATAATTTGATAAAATTAATTAGGGAAAAAATGACAGAAGTGCTGGTTGGCAGATTGAAAATGACAATATATGTGTCATGACATGTATATACGTATACTATATGTACATATACATCTATCAAGATTGTGCAACATGGAGGTAATTTAATGTACAGAAAGTATTTTGAAATTTAACCTATAGCTCAGAGACAAATATTCCTTTGGATTAAAATGTATTCTCTCAGTTATTCCTATAATTTCACATTTTAATCCAGTATCATGTCTTGAAACTACAGCCGAATTTTCCTTTACTAGTGACACAAATTTTGGTAGTGTTTAACACTTATATTATTGCAATAATTTGCTTATACACTAGTGTGATTCGGGGCAGCAGGGTGGTGCAGTGGTTAGCACTCGTGCCTCACAGCAAGAAGGACCATGGTTCAAATCCCACACCAGACCCTTCTGTGTGGAGTTTGCATGTTCTCCCCGTGTCTGTGTGGGTTTTCTCCTAGTACTCCGGGTTCCTCCCACCATCCAAAGACATGCACTAATTGCTTGATCTAAATTGTCCGTAGGTGTGAGAGTGATTGTTTTGTCTATATATATTCAGCCTGGAGATGAACTGGCGTCTCATACAGGGTGTACCCCGCCTTCACCCATTGTAGCTGGATTAGGCCCCCAGTGACCCCTGTGACCCCAGTGAGGATAAAGTGGGTTCAGAAGATGAACTAGTGTGATTCACACATGTATATTGTCTTCAACATAAATCCTTGAACAGTCCCCTCACTGACAACATAGTCTATAATTATTTGTTACTGTAAAAATCAAGAAATGTCTACATGTGTATTTGACACTTTTTGTTGAATAAAGTAAAAAAAAAAAAAAAATATATATATATATATATATATATATATATATATATATATATATATATATATATATATATATATATATATATATATATATATATATATATATATATATATATTGTGTTTAGTTGTTTGTCAGCAACTTTCTGCAAAAACTACCAGACCAATTTCCACAAAATTTTCAGGAAAAGTGTGAGGTAGTCCAGAATAGATCCCATTAAATGTTGGTGAATGTAGGTCAAAACTCACCAAAAATGTGTTTTAGCAGTAATAAGAGATGGAGTAAATCAGTTAATACATTTTCAAGGGGCAGGGTTTGTTGCGCCTGGAACGCCTTGTTACTTATGAATTAAATAGTGATATCAGTTCAGTACCAGAAATGAGGATCTGTATCAAAACAGAAAAATTCAGATTGTTGCATCTGTACCATTAGTGTTAAGGTAATTACGTTACCTACTATGTTTGGGTGGGGAGCAGAGTTATTATCCTCTTAACTTCCAAACCCAGAGTAGACAAAGCAAACACAAGCCCTAATGAAGGATTACATTTTTGTGGCCACTTAGGATGAAGAGGTATTCCCTTGGTGATATCACACATTAAACGTTATAACATTCTAATAATATTCCAAACGTTTGTAATATTACAGTTGAATATATTCTGACTGTAGATCAAAACCTCCAATCATACCTAATTTGACATTTTCTCCAATAAATCCATTCATCTCCCCAGTCTTTATCATTTAAATATAGTGATAGTGACCTCTGCTTTCAGACTTTGTGTGCAGTGCAGACCCTTACCTTCATGCCTCTGCAGGTCCTCCTCACTTATGGGGTCTTTGATGGAAAGGTTAGTGAGGAGGGATTTGTTCTCTTCCTGAAGCTGAGCAATCTGAGAGAGCAGGTCCTGGGCTTCTCCTCGCCATACGTCCTCCACCAGCTCCAACTCCTGTATCCACATAGTACAAGATACATTATGTATTATTACTGACCTGGAGTACAATAGAATAGAATAGAATAGAATAGAATAGAATAGAATAGAATAGAATAGAATAGAATAGAATAGAATAGAATAGAATAGAATAGAATAGAATAGAATAGAATAGAATAGAATAGAATAGCGTTATTGTCTCTGTCTAATTTCTCATTTTTTAAGAAGCTCCCCAGCATCTATTATTTCTATGGTCATTGTTTATATAATTCTTCTATATTCTCTACAGCTGTGCAAAAAAACCCAAGAAACCAGTGCGAAATTATTACTTTCTCAGATTTTACCATTTACAGGAATATGTTTGAATAAAATTAATATTTTTATTTTGTTCTCTAAACTACCCACAGCATTTCTTCCAAATTCCAAGTTAAAATATTGTTATTTAGAGCATGTATTTGCAGAACATGATACATGGTCAAAAGAAAAAACAGATACAGTTTTTTTTTTTCAGACTTAAAATAATGCAAAGAAAACAAGTTCATACTGATTACTAAACAACACTATACTAATGTTGGAACTAAATCATTATTTGGTGGGATAACGCTGATTTTCTCTGACAATTTTCATGTGTCTTGGTTCTCTACCATTACTGTTGGATATATTTCTGGAGGTCCTGGTGTAGAAATTCAATAAGTTCAGCAATGTTTGATGGCTTGTGACCATCTGTGTTCCTCCAGAAGTTTTTTAAGTTTTTCAAGGTCTTCATCTGGTGGTCTGTTATCCACACCTTTATGGACATCACTGAGGTCAGGAGCATTATCAGGTGTTTATTACATGGAATAAGGTCTGCTTGTATTGGAATTCAACAGACACATGGATGGAATGGCTGTCATACTGCAAAAATTAAAGCCTACCAAGTGGATTTTATAACTTATTTTGAAACAACAACTCAGGAAAACCTTATTTTAATGAATCTTACCAATCTCACTTGTTCCATTTGGCAGATTTTATAAATTTTTTTGCTTAAATCGACCAAAAAATATCTGTCAATGGAACAATTACCTTAAGATTTCTTGAGGTATGATTTTCCAGATCTACTGTCTAAAAATACATTCTTCATATATATCACTGAAAAATTACCCTTTAGGTGATTATGTCTTATTTTGACTATGATGAGATATGTTTTTTGCATTGCATACATTAAGTCAACTCACAGGAAATTGTAATAGTCCCTACATTTTTTTCCAGAGGTGTATATATCAATACACTAGGAGAAAGCATTATTTCATGTTTTACTGTGTTGACTGGTGACAATAAAGGCCACACTATAAGATTTGCATCATTTTCATACAGATGCCCTGACCTCCCCATGAACTGTGTCCACATGAAAGAGTCTCGTTTCCTTTCATTCGTCAGATGTCCAACTGAGAATTAAAGCACTCCTGTACCTCAAAATCTGATTCTGCGTTAAACTTAGCATGTTTCAAATGATGCCTTTTACCATGTTTGCAGCGACACACTGAGTATGTCTGCTTAAACATAATAAAATAGAGGAATATGTCATCCAAAGCCTTATTTTACCAACCTTAACATATCACTTTATATGCTAAAATCATATTACTTTAGACTTCAGACTCAGTGCATCACCTCCATAAACATACACTGTATCAGAGTCACAAGGCCCATGGTTAATCAGTCAACCAGTCACGGTCACGAGAAGCTGACTGTTTGTTTTTTGTTTGTCTTTTTAACAATGTGTTGCAGACAGAGGCTTGAGGCTGCTGAGTTGTTATCCTGGATTACATCTACATAATATTCCTACACTCAGTCTGTGACTCTAAAGGTAATATGAAAGACATTATATCAGAGATCACACCTGGTTTATTTCTTTACAGCCTACTGTGACTTCTTATCTCTAATTGCTTGATTTTTGCAGAACTGAAAAAAGCTTGCAGTTTCCTGTGTTATGAATTGGGAAATCTTAGACCAACATAATAATACGATGAGTAATTGGAAATGACTACACATTACTTAAGAGTCTTACATGTTCCATTGGCTGCAGAACCAAAACAAACAGCTAAATTAGGTATTAGATTAAGGTTGCTAAACTCATTGTAGTCCAGGGGCCACATTCAGTTCAATATGATCTTGAATGGATTGGAACAGATGAATAATAATGTAATACTGTAACTTATAAATGTCAACTCCAAAGTGTTTGCTATGTTTAGGGTTGAAAAAAAGTTTGATTAAATTATGAAAATATGTAGCTTTATAAACTATTAAAACATGTAAATAACATTAACAACCTGAAATGTAAGAAAATTGTGCAATTTTAACATGACATCCCAGCTTATCATTTACACATGCTTTACTACATGTTACAGTTTATCTACGACTGCACAAGATAATAAAGAACATAATATTACACTTGGTTCTCTTAATACATTTCAGATTGGTTACGGTTGTTCATGTTATTCACTTGTTTGTGAAAGGAAAGTTTGTAAATAACCTCATGAGATCTTGTAATGCATTTATGTCCTCTGTTTGAGGGTACGAGTTTCACACCTCGACTTAAATAAAAAGTTGTCCCCAGCCCATAAAAATAAATAATAATAATAAAAGTGTCTAAAAAACCTGTTCTGCTGTTCTCAACCAAGGCAAGTATTTAACGTTAAAAGCCAAAATGTTAACTTCCTGTGTCTCAGGAAGATGTAATCTAAACATTCACAAAAATCTGTACAATATAAATATTATCAAGTAATTTAACTTTTTTACACTACAAAGAAATACATTTGAAGTTGTCATTATTAATAGTTTTTCATGATAGTATTTTACTGGTCCTTCCCACTTGAGATTAGATTGGGATGTATACACTGGAAAAAAATCTAAATATTACCAAGTGATTTTTTTTTTTTTTGCATTTTTACTCCAAACTTAAAACATTTATATTTACAAACTTATATTTAAAATATGTCATAATCATCTATTGAGTAACATTTCAGTGGCATATGAAGAACTTATTTTTAAACAACAGATCTTAAAATCTTACTTCGAGACGTCTTACCAAGATAGTTTTCACTTCTTCCATTAGCAGATTTATAGCTCAATTCCAAAAAAAATGTTTTTTATGTACTTGTTTTTAAGGATGTTTTTTCCCAGTGCGTGGTCCCTGAACGGAACTATCAGACAAGTTTCATAGATGTACCACGGTTCTTGCAAGAATCACCACGTTAAATTTTAGATCTTTTTTAGACCATCATGAGAAAAATTTTAGCCCAACATCGAGATCCCCTCAAATAAAAGGACGATCGTATTTGATTCTCAAAACCATGTCACTTTGCATTGTAAATGAAAAAGAGCAGGTTTCTTATATTTATGGAATATAATAAACAATATTACATTGAAGTAATGCAGTCAATAAAACACATGCAGCAATGGCCACATATCTGAAAAGTACTATTTTGCAGAAATTGTCAGGCAGGAAAATAGATGCCACACAGGATCTTTAATTAATTTTCTCCTCTTAATCAAGATTCAGTACTTGCACAAAACCATTCTGCAAACTGTAAACAATCATGAACTTCTTCAGCTTACATTGTCAACAACATTTCAGCATTCAAATACAACCGATATATATATATATATATATATATATATATATATATATTTATTTATTTTTTTACTGTGCACAGGACATGGTAACTTGGGATGCATCGATGTGAACATTTTGGCTGATACCAATATTGCTTTTCTTATTAAGATGATAAGCAGGAGGTTTTCTAGTACTGATTATCTAATTAAACATGATAAAAATGCTAATTTTTATTTATATTTTTTAATCACTTATCCAACAAAGTCTAAAAATTAAGAGATGTAGCACTGAATAGAATACATGTCTGTGATAAAATAGTCTGAGAAGTGTGAAAGCTTCTTAATATTCTTTTCCTGTAGGTAGCAGACATGCTCTTCTTCATTCCCAGTTCTTCTGTAGAGTCCACCAGCGGTGGACACTGGACTCTCGAGCTAAGATAGCTAGTAAGCTAACAGTACAGAAACCAAATGGACTATTAGATGTAAACATTTACTTGGAATAAAAGCACAAAGGCAACCCAAAAGATAACTTGTCTCAGTGGTTTTTGCCATATGGTCATATATTTTGCTCCGAAATCAGCGCAAATGTTTTCAGGAATTTAGTATTTGTCTCAGATTGCCCATTGTTCTTATACGTTTGTACATCCAATGGCAAAACATGCATCAGTGACAGTGCAACAGAACACCTCATATCAAGGTTTTGCCAGGGCCTGTACACCTTGAAAGGGTATTTTTCAGCAGGTGCAGCTTTTCAAAATATGATAACAGCCTGTAGAGGAAGAGCGCGACACTGCTCTGATGAAGGCTTAGTTCCAAAACGTCAGTAAACCAAAAATACAGTGAGAACCGTAAAGAAGCAGTGTCGTGCCCAAAGACCTCAACTGTAGATTTTTTTTGTTGCATACTTTGAAATGAGCCGAGTGCCTGACATCGACTACCTCTTCCAACCAGTTGGAGAATTTGTTACTTTCAAGCCACTTCTTGTCAAACTAACATTTACCCATTTTATTAACACATGTCCTCACTATCCCGTCTGACTAACCTACCACTCTGCATACACTAGCTGTTATAATAATATGAAAGGTACAGAATGAGGTAGTGGACACACTAAGCCACCAAAAATGTACTTTTTAGCAGCTGACAGTAGAAACGGCAACAGGCCCTTTTTTTCATCTACAGACACTTCTCTCCGAATGGACAGAGCGGACCTAAAAAACATTAAGACTTCAGTAAATTACATTTTAGACCTCAAATGAAAATATGGGTGTTTTAAGACATTTTAAGGCCTAAAATTTAAGTTTCTGAATTTTAGAGTTTTTAAGACTTTTTTTTAAGACTCCACAAGAACCCTGGTATACTCAAACTATGAAACTCTTCTCACCTACAGAGGACAAAAATGCATCTGTGTACCTGAGGACCATATCTTCAGTGTAATTTTTTTCATTTCACGAATTATTCCCATGGACCAAATTTCAGCCTTTGCCCGGCCGCTTTAAGGGCCGCGAGTCTTATCTTTGATACCCCTGTATTAGAGGACACTTTCCATTCGGATGGCGCTAGTTGGTGTATTTTGCTACATGTAGGTCTGTGGTGCAGACGCAGGCCTGTGGGTGACACCTTTCTGTGCTTCTTCTCCTTCTCCAGCCGGTCTATCCTCTCCAGCCGCAGCTTGTCCAGCTCCAGCCGCAGTTCCTCGGTCTCGGGGCTGATGCTGCTGCGGCTCACCATCACCTCCAGGATCTCCAGGACCCGCACCACTTTGGGCATCAGTCTGGACAGAGCCTCGCAGCCGTACTGGTCTATGATCCGCTCGAACTCTTGGCCCACTACGGCAGCGATGTCATACACGTCCATCACCGTCAGGTCCGCCACATTCTTCTCCAGGGCCGACCCGGACTCCTCCATGTCTGCTGCTACTGCTGCCGGGCTATTCTGGCCCTCCCTAGTTTCCTATTATGTTTCCTTCGCCACAGCAAACTTCCTCCCTTTGGAAAAAAACACTTTACGCCAAGTTCCACCGGTTCGTTTTGACGCGTAAAACCTGCGTCTAAATGGTGCGGAAACAGGCGCAGAAAGTGTAATAATCACATGTCTATGATCGACGTTTCCGTTTAGGCTGTAGCTTCATTTGTTTGGGATAAATATCGATGTCCCATCGCTGTCCTGCCTCTACTGTCCCCTCTGTAGCCTTGACCGACAAGTGCAGTACTGTCACCTCACACATCCGCACACACATGACGAAATAAAACACTGGGTAATAGAACTAGCATGTTACAAATACTCCATGTAATATAAGAAAAAAAAAAACAGGAAATGAATAATCGGTATTACAAAACATTTAAACACAATGGGTCCAGTCATTTGTACAATATGTTCTAGACAAATATATGTTAAGGAAAAGGATTTAGTGCACACATATTTATCATCCCTGACAGATTCAGTTCACCAGGAGTCCCATCCTCTTCCTCTCCAATGGAAGCCTGGAACATCAAAAGTGCTAAACGAGGAAGTGTTGTAGGCCACAAACTCATCTTATTTCAGATGTAAAAAAACAAAAAAACAAAACCCAAACTTTGAAAACTTGGGGAAATGCATCACCATAAAGCTGAAAACAGGAGTCTGTTTAAAGCTCAGACAGACAGATTTACCCAACAGTGTATATATAACATGGTTCAAATATCAGTTTCAATCACGTATAGCTGTAAAATATATCCAATGCATGAATGAAGCAATAATATTAGTCCATTTTTAGTTCTGTCCTTAGTTTAATTAAATTTTTTTCTATTTTCATATTTTATTTACTTTTTGCTTTGATTATGTAATTTAATATTTCCTGTATTTTTGTACCAGTCAGACTTAAGTGTTTATATATATATATATATATATATATATATATATATATATATATGATGACTTTCCAAGCACCATAACCTGCATAACTGCATATGCCACCAGATCTTTTTTCCTCACCAGTGCCCGAATTCAACTTTTACTTTGAAGGAAGTAGGTGATGACC
Organism: Siphamia tubifer; assembly: GCA_020466265.1. NCBI lineage: Eukaryota > Metazoa > Chordata > Actinopteri > Kurtiformes > Apogonidae > Siphamia > Siphamia tubifer. Next base: position 53,524,835 of record CM035794.1, on the reverse strand, counting down.
ATCATCACTGACTTCCTGTATTTGCCTTCTGGTCTCTAACTTGATGAAGTTACTTCCATATTGCAGTTTGTAAAGCGCATGACAGAAATAACAGACAGATGAGGTCGCTGTGAGTTCATGTTACAGCACACACGCTCATCCAGTTATTGGAACTGAAAACTAATCAATGAAATGACCTACCGTTCAGATTATAAAACCACTGAAAGAATTCACAAACTGTAGTTTAGACACTTATTTCATTACATTTATATATTTAATCAGGCCTTAATTTTTATTTCTGCTACAATGAATACATCCCAAATTTAAGTGCATTTTCCTTTTTTACAGCTACATATAAAAGATTAGATCAACCTTTTATTTTTCAATCTACAATGGATGCATGTGTAGTTTATTATTTGAAGGAGGAGTGATGCCACCTGGGCAGTTAAGACTAATTAACCACAAAACACATACCCAGGCTTGATCAACCTGTGGTGGGCCTCTTGTGATAAAAAAAAAAAAAAAAAACACCCGAGGATGCTGAGGTACACAACTGGTGATGTGTCTTGCTGGTGAAATCTCTTAGCAACCCCCCCTCCTGATCTTCTCAGCAGTTGTGATGCAAACACCAGGGACTGTAACAGCTCGTCCTTTCATCAGGATTTAGCAAACACAAAATCCTTAAGCCAAGCCAGTTGTCTTTTGGTTTGCTGTGTAGTTACACTTGTCTTCTAAAATCATAATTACATAGTATAATTGCAATTTACTTTTCTGGGTAACAAACTAGGTCATGTGAAGACATCAGAATTATCAATAATTCCTTTCTGGATGGGTAATCATAGTTCTATAAAACACCTATTTATAACAGGATAGATGATTTACAAATCTAATGTAAAATATTGAAATAGATTTTGTCATTCAAATATACATGTATTGTTTGTAAAATAACTGCAGGGGCTTTTAACAATGTGAGTTTTGCATAGTTTGACTCAAACATCAAACATTTGGCTCATGGACCAAAACCAGAAAAAAACTATACAATGACAGTGTAAATACCATTCAGGACCCACATACAGGTCAATGCAATGTCAAATAAAGCATACCATAAAAACACAACTCCAAATTTTCTTCTTAATTTAACTGTAGACTTAAATTCTGAAAATCTCTTTATTTATAAACTATCCTTGAAATGTCTGCAGAAAAGTAAGCACAGTGCTAACAATATAATGCCCGTTACTAAATGTTTTCTGCATTTATAGATACACTGTGATCTGTATTCATTGTGTTAATAAGTTGAAATAGAATATGTGACCCGCCACCACGAAACCAGGCATAAGTCGTGTTGACCCGTTAAGAGCTACAGCCAAATTTAGGCTGGAAGGTGATTTGTTATTTGTGTTTACACCTTATCAAAAAACGGTACCTTAACACCTCTATGTTCAGTTCCTGTGGTTATTACATTGAAATTCAATCAATAAAGGTGTTTATTGAGTCAATTATTTAAGCGGCGACAAAAGTTTAAGGATTGCTGAACAAAGACAAAGCTGACTTCCACCTCTTGTCGCCGAACAAACCGATGTCCGTTCCGTGAGTAAACATCCAAGTGTTCGGTACGAGGTAAAAGCTTATATTGAATGCTCTTGTCCAATGGTGTAAGCCAAATGATTATAATACGTTGCAATTCTGTAATATTATTATAATATATAAAACTTCTGTGACATGTCCATCAGAGTGTCCTTTAACATCTGTGAATATTTTTTGTCAATCGGATACGAATTATTATGCATTGCTAAAGACTTCCTACCCCAAAACAATCCAAAACTTTAACGGACAATATCTAAAAATATGCAAATTGCAAAATGTGTCCAAATGTGGATATTAAAATTACCATAACTTTGGTTCTACTTATGATAGAAACATAATTTTTTCACCATCTTAAACCTTAGTTTCCACTCTACCAAGCTACACAGATAACTCAGTTTTGATTTCCAGACACTTATGCCTGGTTTCGTGGTGGTGGGTCACATATTGTTGAAACTGCACTCTTCAAAAAATAACCTTCAGTTTGTACATGGATATTCAGGCTATTCACATTTTCATAATGTAATTGAACTTTTACACTAAAACAGACATAACCTGGCCGTGCTATCCCTATTCATTCCATATACAGGTCTAGGAATGCAAGGGGAGGCGGGGCTAAAAGGTTGTCTTTCAAATCCTCTGTATGCAATAGGACGGTACTGCAACCAATCAGCGTACTCCTTAGGATGACGTAGTTAGACTCCGGAAAGTTCACGGAGGAGTCCGGAGAAATTACGAATGACGAAACAAAATGGTGGATTATGGAGCTGAATGACTGTTGTCGCTTCTGTAAAAAGAATTTGAATATTGCTGACGTTTTCTCACATTCTTCACTCATATTTGATAAAAGGAAATCACTACCCATTGTTGTTGTTCTTCTATGGATGTTTCCTGGTGTTTCTCTCCTAATCGTCGCAGCGTGAATTTGTTACACCCGCCCTCTGACTCTATAGTTCACCATAATTCGTCGGCCAGTTTCAGGGAAATCTAAGCAAAAGTTAGATTGAATATAAATAGACTACTACGGTAGCACATAAGATTTGCTGCTGTTATGGGGGTCTAGCGCGACTAGGCTAAAACAAACAGACATTGGATTGATATTTCTAAGTTATGTTATTTTATTGGTTCAACCCAGTTGGGATCCTACTGTGGCCCCTAAACTAAAGTCAGTTTAACACGTCTGGTTTAAAAAGACAGTTGTGTTTTTAAGTGATTGTTAAATTAGTTTCTTCTTTTTCAGACAAGCTTCATGGATCCCCTGTCCCTGCATCACCTCTTCTGAACTGGAAAAAACAAACAAAAACAATTTAATATATACATCATCTATTTTAACCCAAAAAGTCCCAAATGGACACTGGCAACCAAAACATTTATTGATGTGACCGTTTAATACCTGTTGATTCACTAATCCTATCAATAATTGATGTAAAATCCAATAAATAATAGGAAATTCTATATGAAAATATGTTTAACCCATAAAGATCCAAACATCAACTGCCACCATCTACTGATCTAAAACATCTAAAAATGGTTAATTCACTAATCCTATCAATACATGTAAATAATTGGTGTGAAATGCAGTTTGAACATATCTGATGACCATAAAAAGAAGACAGAGGCTCCGTAGTGAATGTGGAAACACTGTCATCTTCTACACTATTGATTCAACAGTAAAACCTATGTATATATATATATATATATATATATATATATATATATATATATATATGCGTATATGACATATGTGACATATGTGTATATAGATACACTGGGTTGACTGAAAAAGTGACTTTTTCTTCAGTTTTCTCTGTATTGATGTAATTATCCATACCTTTAATTTGAATGTTCATGAACAGCTACATGATCAATGTATTAAATATAGGAAAATACTTAATTTTCTCTGAAAAAAATGCTAAATAACATAAATATCACAATAAAAGGTGATAACTCACTGAAGAAAAGTTAAATATAGAGAAAAAATTATAGGGGAACTGCTACGAAAGTAGCACTGGGTCTTTACGGTTTAAAGATTAAGGTTTGACTAACACTTACCGCGTTCTTCAGCCGATTTCCTGACTTGGTAAAGATATTTGATTTTCTTCCAATGGTCCGGGTCATCTCTGCATTGTTCTGTGCAGGTGTAGGGGGCTCAGCTGACGACCGAGGTGGGGGGAGGCTTGAGGAGGATTGTGGGAGTGAGTAAGTGGTGTAGGTCTGAGAGGGTAGGTATGGCTGGGAGGGAGTGTAAGTTTGGGGAGGCACATAAGGCTGTGATGATGTGTAGGATTGTGGGGGTGTGTAGGTTTGTGCAGGTGTGTATGGCTGAGAATATGAGTAGGAGTTTGCTGGTGTGTAAGACTGTGACAATGAGTAGGCCTGTGGTGGAGGTGGTGCAAATGGGTTGGTGTGGACGGAGCTCTGAGGGTTCAGGTAAGGCTGAGTTTGTAAAAAGGATGGATGTACTGGGGTGTTCAGCAAAGTGGGGGGTGGTGGGGGTGGGAAGCTTTCAGCCCCATCCTCTGCGCTGACTCCAGAGCTGCCCAGCTCATAGTGCCTTTTTCTGAGCTCCCCGAGTCGCACTCGCTCCTGATCCAACTGACTCTCCAGCTGCAGAACCTTGACCTACAAGAGTCAGGGAGGACAACTCCTCCATCAGTGACACCCTTGACACACACACACACACACATATATATATATATATATATATACATACATAAAACACCCAGAGGTACATGTAAATACCCTTACCTGAGTCTCCATCTCCTCCTTCTTTAATTTGATCAGAGACATACCAGAGAAGTCCATTATACCTGAGAAGACAACAGGATGCAGTTACATATTTAGTTGGATGTGCATCCACCATATCATCCATGCCAGCTCTTCTTCTCACCCTGGTCAGAGATCTGCTGCTGTCCATGTTTGGTGGAGGTGACAACTACAGCAGCCATGTCATTCACATGCCTTGAGGCCTGCTGCAGTGTGTGCAACTTCCTGTTGTTGTGGTCAGCCTTCACCTGAAACCAGTGGAACAGTGAAGGAGAAATGAGTAGCAATTGTGTAGCATCATCGATTCTGGAAGTTTCTTTCCTCAAAAATGTGTAAAAGTAACTATATGTTATACCATGTCAGGCACTAATTGCATATTTATCACTTCATTGTGCACTTTAACAGAATAAATAATTATGTTAATATATATTTAAATATTTGACTTTTATTATTGATTAAGAGTATTGAAGCAGTGTAGTGAGAGATTGAGCCATATCAAAACAATTGTCAAAGTCATTAAAAGAAAGATCCAATATGTAATGTTTAAAAGGATCACATTCAAGAAATATAATGTCTTTTTGTTATGCGACATTTAAATCTACAGAACAAAGACTAGTTAGAAGTATCTCCAAATAAATGTCTTCTTTTCCACTAAAATTACCAGGTTAAACCGTGTTTCAAAACCTGCATCAACCAGCTAACAATCGGAATTTGGCCTTTCTCCATTGACCAAAAAAAGCTGAGTCTAACCCCCGCTGACAAGCTGCACTTTCCTCGCTGTGCGTCATGTGTGGTTATGTCACCACACTGGAATGGAATGATGATGATATCATCAGTGTGACAGAATGGTGCATGATATGATGTAGGACACTATAGACCCAGAACAGACAAAAAAAAAAAACAAACAAAAAACTTCCATATGTGTCACACTGAAAGTCAATTATACGATATTCCAACAGTTGACATCTGCAATTTAACAACTATACACTAGATACCACATACTCAATGATCATTTGTATCCAAGAGTAGAACCAGTGCAGAAAAATGTGTCCAAAAGCCACCATTTACTAAACACAAAGTCACTGAAAGGTCGAGGCAAGAATCTGGTGATAAGATACAAATCACAATACTAGGATTACAATAAGATACATGACAATATATGATACTGTTAACAAGGTCATTTTTTTCTGTAAAGATTATTTCCTGAAAATTTTGCCTACACATATTGATACAGTACTTTTTAATATTGATAGAGTATTGTGAAATGAAAGGGGTTAGTTTTGATGTGATTAAACAGTAGCTTAAGAGGAGGGCGTTTTACCCCCTCCCCTCCTCCCAACCCTGTACCTTAGAAGCAGCAACCAGCTGGGCGGTACTGGCAGCGATCTCATGTGAACACGCAATGAGCTCCTCATAGGTTCCATTTTCACCCACGACTCGATCAGCCGACTCTCTGACAGTGAGGACAAAAAAGTTTAAACTTCAGTAAAATACTATGTAACACATAACAATAGCACTGGCTTCATTGTCTCATACAGCAGCTCTGTGGCCCCCCAGCCTACAGCCTTGGAGGCAGAGATCAGGCCTTCTGTCCAACGGGAGTTTTTGGCGTAGAAATCTGTAACAGATGCTGCCCCCTACGGCAAGAACAAATACGGCATCATGAGGTTACTAGCCGTTACAGTGGGAATTTAGGAGATTATGTTTCTTCAAAATAAAACAGGGCTAAGTATATGTTGGTGGCCTCACCCTGCCTCCTTCCGCAATGTCTTTCTGAAGATCTGTAGCTGATGTGACTAGCATATGAACAGCCTGGAGACGAGAACACACACAAGTGAATGAATGATGTGATCAGAGTGGAGTTGAAATGATGACTCAAGCATTCATTTGTCAGTTGATTAAAACAGTTATTTGATAACAGAATTCCTTAATTAAGGCTCAGTTTTCTTCATTTCACTGTTGCTAAACACTGGTTCTACTGTGGCGTTTCACACGGATGCTTATTATGATGCACATCACCAGGTTCAACACAAACATAGATGATAGATCAGAAGAGTTGAAAACAAAAAGGCACAAGATGTCTATATGCTCACTTTTCATCATTGGAACCATTACTTGCTCCATTACAATTTTAAGCTTTCACACAAATATAAAACCAAATATTTGGTTTTGGTTTTTTTAAGTTATGTATAAGTTCCAGCTTAATTTGTTAGAAAATTAACAAGAGCTCTTACCTTCATCAGGTCTGAACAAGATCCAAGGATACTATGAAATCACAGAAGATCAGACACACAGTACTTTAGAAATCGAGACAGCCATTGAAGTGGACAAAGCACAGATGTGTACGTTTCCTACCTTTGATTAACCTCCAACTTAATGCCAGAAGTTTCTCTCTTTGCTTGATTCAGTATCTCCTAAGAAGTCATAAAAGTCAGACACCGTCACTGGCCAACGTCACATTAAACCTTTGATGCATGAATTATGAGAACTTTAGTCAAGATTTTATTTCTCTTTAGGTCTGAAAAAAATGTGATTGAAATGTTTTTAATGAACCTATTTTATATGAAGTTATAAATACGTCCACTCAGCTGGACAACATGTGCTTAAGCTTTGAAGCAAAGAAACGTGTATTTAAAAAGCAATATCAGAACACTATGAAATACAACAAATTAATGCATTTTTTGTTTAAGACACTGTTAATTACAGTATAATAACCAGTCACTAACTTACAGGTAAACATGTTAGTGCAGATCAGGTATTAAGAACAGCCAAGTTACAGTAATGATATGAACTGACTGATATAGAACTAATACAACAAAACTTTTATTATTCTTTTATTCTGTCTGCCATTAGGTTTTTAAATGACAGTGATAGTGCTTAATGTGTAAGGTAGGGTATACTGCGTGTTTTTATATTTTGATTTCTTTTGTCTTGTTTTTTCAATAAAGTCATCCGAATCTAAATCTGAAAACCCATGGATATACAAGAGAACAGCTGTAGAATAACTGTCCACTTTAGTAACCAGTGTGTATCAAAGGGTTAATATTGTGTGCGTTTTTTTCTTTTTTCCTTTTTCAGTGTATGCTTACATCCATTCGCAGGACAGCCTCCTCAATGGCTGTGGAAGTGGCAGCCATCTCTTTATCCACCATGCTTCCAAGTTCTTCTTTTAGCACATCCTGCCCTTTTGGACGCAAATCCTAAACAAAACAAAAATATAGTGTTTCAATATACAGCATACTTACAGATTAACTATTGACAAATCTAAACTTTTGAAATTGGACACGTTTTTCCCACCTGTCCCAGACCGAGGATGCGCTGCACAGTATAACGTATGGCAGAAGGATCAGCTCTCTGTAAACTAGCCTGAAGCTTCAAGTCTCTTAAGAATTGAAGGCAGTGGTTTGCACATTCCCGACAGTTCTCCGTTAAAACTGCATGAGATGAGGAAACAGTTCGGACCACTTAATGCGAGTACATCATGCGTTTATACTGCATGACAAACAGCTGAAGTCTGGGTGTGTTCCTTACGGTCGGCCTGGTCAGTCGGAGCCGAGTGCGATGTCGCTGCTCCATTTACGATAGTGTCAGCAGCAAGGTGAGAGAACTGAGTGACCGATCGCAAGAGGCCACTGGCATCTAAAACAATACAAAGACATTAGGCATACTCCTTCACACTGCAGCACAAATGTACACAACATTTCATACCATTCCTGTTTCCCAGGTAGACAACATGGCTCTGCTGCATTTTGTCTATAGAACCCAGAGTAGTTTCAGCTCGATTCACCAAGTAATCTGAAAATCACAAAGAAAAATAATGAGTGCAAAAGTAATATTACCTGGAAAAGAAATGAATCACAAAATATTAAAGACCAAATTCAGAGATAATATAAAACAGAAAAATACTTATTTGAGTTTAATGGTGGTATGTTCTCATTCATTTTCAATATTGGACAATATGTACACAAATATTTTTAATAGACTGAAACCCTGTACACATCCATTCACTGTTTAAAAACTACAATGTACACTTTTTGAACATATTACAGTATAAATCCACTGTAAATCTCAACCCATTGTTGTCCTTGTCTCTAGTTGATTATTTATGTTCGGTGTATGTTTAAGTGCAATAGGGTTCATGTTGTGTTTGAGTTTATGTTGAAATTGTACATCATGAGAAAAGAAAAACTAAAGCCAAGTTCCTTGTATCTGTTCACATACTAGGCCAATAAAGCTGATCCTGATTGGACAACATGCAAAAATTCACTTTCAGCCTTAAGGCAATGACAGCTTGAGGTTTCCACATCACACCTAAAAGCTCCATATTGAGTCACTATTGGCTCCAGTATTTTGGTGATGCTATAAATCCTGCTTGTGGGTCTGTCCATGGAATTCAGATTTAAGTTCAGCACAGAGAAAATTTCTATCTTCAGCTAACAAATGTCAGAAAACCCTAGCATGTAGTCAGAGATTGAATGCTGGAAAACATTTTTGAGTGGAGGTATAAGGAGATTTAGAGGGATCTATGCAATATTCATAATTATTCTTTCCTCAATGTATAAAAACAATTCTAAGAACAGTTCAAAGACAACACCTATCAAGGTACTGTACTAGTGGACTTGTGTGGTGTGGTGTGGTGAGGGTGGAGGGCTATTCACTTAGATCCAACCTACAATGTAAGCATGAGCAGTTACAAAGTATAACTGAAGTCAAGTGAAATAGAGGAGGCTTTACCAGGGGAGCTGATGCAGCGCACATGTATGGGGTCATCCAGTTTGGCCACAGCATCCAGTATGATGCCCTCAGCCTCCACTACTGCACACTGCAGGAGACCAAACTGCTCATCCTGCAGCTTCTGAGTGAGTTCACTTTCACGATAAACCTGTTTAGCACACGCGCGCACACACACACACACACACACACACACATCAGTAAAACACCCTCATCAAATGCCTCCATCATGCAGACATGTGTCTAGTGCACCACCTGTTGCTGTAACTGTGAATGCAGGCTTCCCAGCTCCATGCTGCTCCTCTGTCTCTCCTGCTCCAGGGAGCTCTGCTGGACCTGGGCTTGTTGTCTGAGAGACATGAGCTCTGCTTCTTGTTCCTTCACTGAACGTATCAACACCTCCTTCTCTGCCTGCAGCCCTGCCAGTGAGCTGTTCAGCTGAGTGTCACTCTGGGGAAAGCAGAGGGAACTTGATAAGAGGATTTGTGACCAGTGTTTAAACAATATTTTCAGACATATTCATACCATTTCTTTGCTTTGCAGGGCACCGTGTGCACGTGTCAGTTCTGCTCGTGTGGTGTCCAGCTCTCGCTTCACCCTGTCAATCTCCAATTTCTGCTCTGCATTGATCGCAAACTACAGGATACATCACAAATATGAATGGAGGTTAATGTTTTTTATCAAGATCCAAACAAATACATCTTTAATAAATGGCCAGAGAACTTTACTGATATTTTTCTTTTGTGTCTACTGTTGCCATCTTGTCACTGCACCTGTTGCTGTAGCTGAGCCCTCAGAGCCTCAATCTCCCGGTTGAGCCGCTCTCTCTCTAGATCCACAGAACTCTGCTGCTGCTGCGTTTTCTGTCTGAGTGAGGAAAGCTCAGAGTCCCTCTCTCTGGCTGAACGCAGAAGCACATCCCGCTCTGCCTGAAGAGCTGCCAGGCTGCTGCCCACCCGAGACCCCTCCTGAGAAAATTACAATAAATGGCTGATCAAAATTAAATCAGAGACCAAAACACACAGATGACAAGTAGACGAGGAATAACTGGGGCTATTCCATGAAGTCAAGTCCTGTTTGTGCAAGATTAACCCTTGTGCGGTCCTTCATAAAAGGCACACTGGCTGTGTCCTACAATCGGGTCTTAAAAACCCAGATTCCAAAGTTCAGTTCCATAGACTCATCACCCCACCCCCCAAGGATATATTACTGTTTTCAGTAGTAAGCAATGGCATCCTACAGTACGTATAAAAAGGTACATTTGTGAGCCACCGGGTCTCTTTGACCCGAAGGACCGCACAAGAGTTAAGAAAATATATGACTTCATTGATCCCAACTGGAAGGATATTGCATTGTTTGCAGCAGCAAAAATACATAAAACAAATTGCAGAAGACAGGGAGAACATTTAAAAGTACAAACAGCAAATATAGTAGAATATCTAAAAAATGTGTATTGATTCATTTAAAAAAGACCAAATTTGCCGGATATAATTTAGTTTACATGAAAAATGTTGAAAAGTTTATATATTAAAATATCTTATTGCAACACTAGTAGTAATGGAGGATATGATTGCATCATGATTTTAAATGTTAACAGGGCTATATATTGACTTCCACAGAAAAAAATACAAACTGATGATGTGATTTGTTGAGGTCATCTGTAGAGAAACAAACTGTTCTTTTCTACCTGTAGAATATCAATTTACTCATAGTTCATTTATAGTGGTATGTGATCACCATTTTAATTAAAAATTAAGATATTTTGATTACGAGTGACACAGTGGTGCAGTAGTTAGTACTTTGTGCCTCACAGAAAGAAGGTCCTGAGTTTGATTCCAACACCAGACCTTTCTGTGTGGAGGTTGCATGTTCTCCCCGTGTCTGCGTGGGTTTTCTGCAGGTACTCCAGTTTCCTTCCACCATCCGAAAACATGCACCGATAGTTTAATTGTTTAATCTAAATTGCTCATAGGTGTGAATGTGAGTGATTGTCTATAAATGTTCAGCCCTGAGATGAACCGATGACTTATCCAGGGTGAACCCCGCCTTTGCTCCTTGTAGCTCAGATAGGCCCCCACTGAGCCATGTGACCCTAGTAAGCATAAAGCGGGTTCAGAAAATAAGATGAAATATTTTGATTAATCAATAAACCTGAGGAAACTTTTAATTCAGTGGTCTGCAACCCTGATTCTTGAGGGCTGCTGTCCTGTATGTTTTAGATGTTTCTCTGTTCCAGCACACCTGACTGTCATTATCAAGTTTCTGTGGAGCGGGATGATAGGCTGATCATTTTAATGAGATGTGTTAGGAGAGGGAACATGCAGGATAGTGGGCTTCGAGGACCAGGGTTAAGACCACTGTTCTAAATAACATAACGTATGATGTTTTGAATCTCTGAGTCTGTTATGGTTCTTGGAAATGAAAATAAAATGTTTAACCAAGTAATGTTTCTATATAAATGATCCCATATTGTGTATAATAAAATACTTTTGAATATATTCTGTGTATAAATTTCCTCCAAATGGTAGTGTCATACATGGTAGGTTGTGTAAATGTTTTCTGTCACTTTAGGAGAAAGTCATGAACTTAAAAACAGGCAGAGGACAGTGAACGCTTGTGCAACTAGGAAGATGTCATTGAATATGCTTGAGTAACTTTGACATGGATGGAAGAGGAAATATTATTCATTTTTAATCAGAAATAACAGGTTGTCAGTAGTTTTTGGTTTGAAGCAACTCCTTTTTTTTACCCAACCTCTCTGGCCTTGGAAAACACCGTTTCCATGGTACAGAAGATGCATCTCCAAACTGAATAAAAATCTGTCTAAACTTTAGTATGCAACCTATCCTAAGTCTAACCAAACTGCACTCACTGCAGCTCTTAATCACAAAGATACATTTTGAATGGAACCTGGGAGTTTATATTGTTGTTAAATTACAAAAACACTGCACCACTTTCTGAAGCAGTCATGTGGTACAGCCGGACAGCAAGGCTTCGGACGTGATAATTTTTTGGTTTCACTCCTAAATGAAGCAAGCTTTGATACACAGTACCTTCAGTACTCAGCACAAGCTTCAGAGCCTTGGTCCATTTCATAACATCACTACTCACCATCTCTTTACTTTCCAGGGTGCTGCGAAGAAGAGCTAGCTCAGCTCTTTGTTCCAGCAGTTCTTTATTCAGACGGTCAGCTTCCTGCTGCTGCTGATTCATCTGACCAAGAGAGGACAACTTGGTTAATACATTGGAACAGTATTTGTCTAAAATGTAGAATGTCTGCTAAAAAGACATAATTTTCAAGGTTGTCTGTTGGTCTTGTCTGCAGAAGCTTAAGAGCTCATACCATGTTCCTCCTTTCCTGGCGTAGGTTCTCCAGCTCATTTTCTAGTAGCTGTTTAGCTCTTAGAACTTCATCATGATCTTGTTTTTTGCTTGACAATATCTTCACTGTATCTGCATTCTAAACATCAACACACAAGCCAATGAATACATAACTTACAAGATCCTAAACATGCAAAACAAAAGGTAAAATTACTGAAGCAGTTCACCTTTTTCATTAGATCAGCATGACTCGTCACCAGTTCTGCATGTCTCTCTTTAAGTTGAGTAAAACGAAGCTCTGCTGCCTGAGCTCTACCTGTGTGGACACCATCAGATGTTTCAGTAATCTTCAATTACATCTGTTTTACGTTTAAACAGAACTGTAAACCAGAGGTGTGTAATTCCAGGTCCATCAAGTCAAAGTCCTGCCATGTATTGGTTCAAACCTGTTCACTGAATCAGTCCATTTTGATGAGCACAGGCAGCAAATCCATCTCATTTATCAATGGGATAATTAATGGAATTATCTGTGTTCAGTGAACAGGTTTGAATCAATACATGGCAGGATTTTGACTTGATGAACATTGAATGACCCACCTCTGCTGTAAACTCACCGTCTGCCTCCTTAAATCCAATCTGTGCTCCAGCGTTGGCCACATTAGTACAACGTAACGCCTCCACTTCCATCCGTAGATGTTCATTTTCCACCAAAGCTACCTGCCTGTGGGTGCGTTGCTCTTCGACCTCAGCTTCGAGGCGATTCACTTGAGTCTTTAACTCGGTCACACACCTCTGAGCCTGAAGAGTGGATGACAAAGGGTTATGTTCCTTCTGTAGTAAATGGATAACTTTAGAAACTAAGATATGGAATTTTGCACATTTTCCAATATTATTAAAGATTTCCAAAAAAATATCTTTTGTGTTTCAAAAGATGTGGCTGCATCAGACAAAAGGATGCAAATTATATGTTAGAAAAATAGAAAAAAAAAATTACCACTGACATTTTCAACATATTATGTCACAGACAGAACAGAGGATGTGCAGAAGTGAACAACACTTGGTAGGGTTCAGTAATTTAAGAATGGTTCTTAATGCAATATATCACAAATACAATGGGTATCCAAAAACCTTTTTCCAACCACTATATGTCCTCCCAAAGCCACATTGCCACACTGACCTCAGACTTAATGAGCTGCAGCTCCGGTTTGAGAACCTCAAGCTCCTTCTTCAGACTCTCATTCTCTGTTTCCTTTTGCTCCATTGCAGCTTCAGGGACTGCCATTTGGCTCAGCAAATAGTACTGCCATCATTCAAAAGATGAACTGTTGCACATGAAGCCAGACGAAGAAGTGCAAATTACTAATATGACTCATCTCTTGTCTTACCTGTGGTTGCAGCTGTTCTCCGAACTCTGGTTGAGGCTCCACCACCTCCTCCTCCTCATGTTGCTCATCACTGGGCATCACCACCACTGGCTTTTTATATTCACCCAAAGCAGCAGCACGAAGGAAGTTTGGAGGCTCCTGTAGGTACATATAGGGATAAAACACACATAGATGAGGGTTATGTACAGCAAGAAACACTGATGGAAAGTGTCAAAACCCTACTTACCTCTGGAAGGTCTGGGATCTGGATGCGGCTTTTAAAGAACTCCATTTCCCTGGCTCTGTCGAAGAACTGTGTGAGACTACAAGACAAAGAAGAGCTGTAAATGAGAGACCAAATTATGGACAAAAATATAACATACGTCACTAGTTTTTTGTTTTTGTGTAAAGCACCTCGAGTTGTCCTGTACATGAAATGTGCTATACAAATAAATTTGCCTTGCCTAGTGATCCAAGAAAATACCTTATAAATAAATCCCGGAATCGCTCTCGATGTCCAAGAAGAACATCAGGTGAAATGCCTGTAAAGACAGTAGAAAGTAAAAGTTACTGAGACCTACAAAAAAAAAAAAGTTAAATTTAACATAAATGTTTCTCTAGGTCACTTACGACTGTGAAGTTTAAACATCAGCCGCACAGAGAAGTGGTAGAGGAAGCTGCAGTCCAGGATAAGTGGTATCAGTGGTGTGAGTCTGCACTGACCAGCTGAAGTTGTGGATTTTGCTCCATTGGAGTCCAGCTGACGTAGGACTTAAGAAAAGATATGTGTTTAATGACATGAATATGATGTGCATTATAGAGGTAGATCAGACTGTGCCAAATCAACTACTTCCTGATCTACACTGGAAAAAACTCAAAATGTTTAGTAAATCTTTCTTATTTCTCATCACACTGAAAAGAAAACAAAAATCACCTAAAAAGTAACCTTTCATTGAGATGTAAAGAACTTATTTTAGACAGTAGATCTTGAAAATATTATTCAAGAAATTTTAACAAGATAATTTTTACTTTTTCCTATGGCAGATTTTTTTTTTTGCCTCAAATTAGGCAAAACAAATCTTGAATTAATTACAGACACTAATATATATATATATATATATATATATATATATATATATATATATATATATATATATATATATATATATATATATATATATATATATATATATATATATATATATATATATATATATATATATAACAGAACAAGTGAAAATTATCTTGATAAGATTTCTTTAAATAAGATTTTCTAGATTGATTGTCTAAGAATAAGTTTTTATATCCAACTGAAAATGGACTCTTTGGGTGACTATGTCTTATTTTGATTTTTGCAGTCTACTCACCAGTGTCAGACATTTTTAGTCCAGCATCCATGCCATCCAGTAGTTCCTGTGTCATATCTAACCTACAGAACAGATAAATGATATTTAGATAAGACAGTTAAACACATACATATACTGAAGTACCTGCTTAAAAGTATTGGTTAAAATGGAGACATACACTTTATTCATGTCAGTTCCTGCTTCCCTCTCCAGAGTCTCATCAGTGGCCTCCATGTTCCCTGGAATGGTTTTGTGCTGTGGAGGATTTTTTTGGGTTAATTTTAGACTTCAGTTGTATTTGGCTTTTTTTATATAACAGTTACAACATGGCAATACTACAGAATGTACAATTTGTAATCATACAAGGCCAGTTTATTTGTTTCACACTATTCATATACAGGATAACTCAAAGTTCATTACAAAGTCATAAAAAAACATCATAGAGGAAAATACATTAAATATCACCAAATAAGAAAATCACAGACGAAAATACATTAAAATACTCAAAAGAAAAAATGTCGTTTTAAAATGCATTCAGAGTGAAATAAATACACTAACTATATTAGAACCATACATTAAAATGACCAATAAAAACAAACAACGATATGACTCATTGCCTCACCTTTTTGTGAAATTCCATTTTGAGGCTGAGGTATTTTGCAGACAAGGCAACAATGTGACCATATCTATCATGCAAGTTTCCCTAGAAATACAGATAGAATTATAAAATACACCTGGCATGTATTTATTTGAGCAACAACTTTTATTACTACTCACCCAGAGAATGCCCATATCTTTCACATTACGGCAATATCTATGTGAATCTACAACCACCTGCGGGTCAGATACAGATAAGTAAGACAACACAGACTGTCATCCATGAAAGAATGAAGGAAGAAAGATTAAACATTTGGGAATTTCACTTACATTTCTGTGTCCGTCTCTGAGCATTTTGTGCAGTAGATAGCAAAACTTCCAGCTGATCATGGAGTTGCTAGACAGAGGCAGGTTCAGAACATAGGACCAGAAGGTTGTAGCTCCACCCTCCTTATGACTTCCCATGATGATATCTTTCCAGTTGTCAAGAAGACTTGAACATACTTATGAACAAAGAGAAAATGTCACATTCCTTTCACAGTGACTGTCTTTGTTTATAGCAGACCAAGTTTATTACATGAAGGGGTCAGAGATCATGTGGTTTTGTAAAATAATAGACAATGTTAAAAGGATACTGCGGACATATTTCTCTTTCGGCGGCACTTCAGTTGAGGTCAGGGTTTTGCTGATGCTGTGGAGCTGAAACAAATTAGATTTTAGAACTGATTTGAAATATTGCCTTTATAAATTGCCAACATCTAGTAACTTACTACAGAAAGATTTTTTTAAAAAAAGGAAAAAAGATGTTTTGTTTACTCCAAACGTGAGGGTGAAATTGACTCTTAGCACTTGAAACTGGTTAGTAATATAATCTGTCGTACAAGCCAACAATTGGTCAAAGGTTACAGAAATGCAATGACAATGAAGTACAGTTTGGCTACCAAAACAGACATTTTCATATGGCTGTGGCTCAGTTGGTAGAGTGGGTCGCCCAATGACTGAGAGGTTGGCGGTTTGCGTCCCAGCTCTGACTGTCCACATGTCGAAGTGTCCTTGGGCAAGACACTGAACCCTAACTTAGGCCCCCAGTAGGACTGACCTTAGAAACCTACTGGTGTATGAGAGCGTGTGTGAAAGGGTGAATGTGAAGCTAATGTAAAGCGCTTTGAGCACCATAAAGGTGGAAAAGCGCTATATAAGTGCAGTCCATTTACATAGCAGGCCAGCAACAGGTATGATGAGAATGATTGACAGCTTCCCACCTACCATTCCAGTTAGAGTACTAAACAAAACACCCCCCTGTCCCACCTGGCGACGGTGATTGACTCCTTTGTTTTTCAGAAAGCCTGAACTACATGATACTCAGATGATTGCGTGAGGGTAGATGCTAGATGGAGAAGCTAAGACGCGCCCTTCTACTTCCGGTCCATGAGTGCTTTAGCTAGCAAAAATTTGATGAGAGTGAATGGAGCGAGTCAAGCTCAATTCTGATTCCATTTGACAAGTGCTCTGAATTTCACATATGATAGCGGTTAATAAAAAAAAAGTAATGTGACATAGGCAGGCCATCCGTTTTTGACAGGAAGCGTTTTATGTGGGCTTAGCAAGAGACTACAATGCGTCGCGTGTATGACGTCACATACCTTAAGGGCGCTGTGTCGTTTGGCGAAATGTAGCCAGATGAGGCGAGTCAAGTTAAAACTACTCGACCGTCCCCGGTGGTAAATTTGATTTTCTGCCGCTAGGGTCGTCTAGCGCGGCTAGACTACCTTTATCTGGTATTAAAATGAAGAAATGGTGCCCGGCACGACAAACCCCGCCCCCTTTTGACCCCATTTGCCCTTCCTCTTACCATTGCGAACACACATTTTTGGTGACTGACCTTTGACCTACATTCACCAAAATTTAATGAGATTTGTTCTGGACCACTTCGTACATTTCCTGAAAATGTCATATAAATTGGTCCAGTGTTTTTTGCGTAAAGTTGCTTACAAACAAACCGAACCAAAAACAATACTTCTCTCCCCTTCAGGGGGCGGATTAACAAGAAATGTAAGAAAATAAGCGATCAAATATTTTTCCGTGATTATGCATCTGCTCCATTGGGTTTCCTCATATCTTCCAGGGAAACATGTACATGTCTACGGTCTGAAACAGTTGCACTTAAAAAGGAAGCTTCCGTTTATTGCACCTGCTGCCATTAGTCTAAGCATGTGATGTGAAAACACTGCCATTATAACAAAACAAGTT
Source organism: Siphamia tubifer (assembly GCA_020466265.1). Lineage (NCBI taxonomy): Eukaryota > Metazoa > Chordata > Actinopteri > Kurtiformes > Apogonidae > Siphamia > Siphamia tubifer. The sequence goes on along the minus strand of CM035794.1, from coordinate 53,506,900 downwards.
TTACAATGGTCAAAAACATGCTTCTAATCACGTTTTTTTTATAGCTTGATTTATTTGCGGAACTCATTACAATAATTCACAACTAATTGTTCGCTTTTACTTACTTTTATTATTTATTACTCCACTTTCCCCCCAAAAAATGTAACTTAAATCATTTACCTGCTGTTTGCCAAACTGCTCTTTTTCGGCAGCCAAAGCCTTTTCAGTCTTATTTTCATTCTTGGTCTTCGTTTTACTCATGTTCTTACACTTCCCGGCGTAAAAGCATAAATATATTTATCCACCTCGGTCCCACTCCTCCAGGTTTGAGATGTTCGTGTTCAGGAGGACTTCTTCGTCTTATTGTCTTCTTATCCTAATGATCACCCACGCCCCTTCCCGCTGAAGTCAGTCTGTGTGGAGAAAAGTCCACTTCTCCTGTGCGTAATAGAGTGCCACGGAGTGCGTAAAAACTCCACACAATGCAATGTATTTATTAAACGCCAGTAAAAAAATAAACACTGAAAAACTTTTTAAGTATAAACTCGTTTATAAAAAGTAGTAACACCATTAGGGAGTAAGACATTCACACGTGAGCTACTACATCTCTGAGTCACCTGGCCAACGTGAAGGCAGTGAAACTGGAAAGACAATACAAGGACACACCAGCAACAGTCCTGCAGGACTGGTTCAACATCCCACTCACTCCACAGAACCATGTCTTTAAAAAGCTACTGCTGGAGAGAAAATACATATACTGTGAACTCCTCTGATGCACAAAAGTATATGCAGAGCATCAAATTAAAAGTAATCCTTGAAAAATCATGACAATCGATCTTCCTCCTGACAGGCTAGACTTCAGTCGTGGCCTGTAGACATAGTTCCTGCTCAAATCTAATGTATTAACACTGTAAAACTTAAAATGACTGAAGTACGGACATTTCCACTTGAAAATCAGCATTTCAGGTAAGGTGTTGGCATGAAGGGCTGGGACTGTGGCAGAGGTAGGCTTTGGGTGGTACCTCATTGACCTGGTGGAAACAAAAAAACACAACAATTAAGTCTAAACACACCCAGGTGAAGAGAAGTAGCTGTTCAAATGATCACTGTCAGCCTCGATGCCACACCCACTGAATACAAACAGAAGGGAAGAAAGAGTGAGATGGTCAAGGAAATTAACCTTGTGTGTCGGGGTAGCTGAGTGGGCATGAGGCATCTGGCAAGTAGAGCAATGAAGAGGGCTGGTCTTCTGTACAGAGGTGGGACATCTAGACGTACTACTGTCTGATGCGAACCCAACATGTCTGGATTCATCCAAGAGCTGCTGTAGAGAACAGCTGGATAAAGGATCATCAAGCTGGAAGAACAAAGGAAGTCAGACCTCTGATCAGCAGGTCAACACCAAGGGGTCAAGTTCCTCCAACTATCTCCTGTTTTTTTCTTTGACTATTAGATGTGTTTATTATTGATTTAAAACTGTAAATACAAGCACCTCATTGTGAATTGCAGTGTTCTTTAAACCAGTGGTTCTCAAACTTTTTTCAATGATGTACCCCCTTAAAAACATATTTTTAGTCAAGTGCCCCCTGACATGGGCAAAACATTTTTGGAAGAAAAAAAGAGACACAGTGCTGTAAAATCAGTGTCTGATTTATTAAAGCCAAACAACTTATATCAGTGAACCTGACAAATACATCCAGATATTGAAAACACAGTGCCTGGGGTGGGGCAGAGCCTGTGGATGTAAATCCCATTAAAATATACTCTTCCATGTACTTTAACAGTTCTGGTTTTGCCTTCTTTTCCACTTGTTTATTCATACTTTCAGTCGCAGTGCTGCTGCGCTTTAGCCACGTCTCCATAGTTACAATGACATACAGTGACAACAGGTCATTGATGAGTGTGCTGGGTCAATGGGTCAGAATAACTTGGTGTGTGTGTGTGTGTGTGTGTGTGTGTGTGTGTGTGTGTGTGTGTGGGGGGGGGGGTACTGAATATAAAATTCAGTGCATGAACACACATTTATATTTTATCAACCTTTTTTACAAAATAATTTTCCCAATACTTATTAAAATGAGCCTACTGATTTTTTTTAAATAATTTTTAAAAGCTCCATGTAGCTCCTGCAGTACCTCCATGTACCCCCATTTGAGAACCACTGCTTTAAACCATAAAGACTCAGTGCTACTTTTATAAGTGTTCCAAAAATTGTTTTTTCCTCTATTTAACTTTTATAAGGCAATTTATCATTAATTATTATATTATTCTCAGTATTTTGTGTGTTTTCAAGAAAACCATGTCCTTTCTTATATTTAATTTACTGATCATGTAGATATTCATTAAAAGTCAGATTAAAGTTGAAGGTTGTTATATAAAAAAAAGCTACTTTTTCAGTGCAATATAGCAATATCTGAATATAAAAACAAATGTTTCCATCCACCGTTATTTATCAAACTTCATGGGTTTTACTGGAGAATCAATGTTACAGAGAAGATGACAGATGATTTTGACTCTGAATGTCCAAATGGGTCATATCAGATGACCATGAAAAATGACTAAGTGAATTTTACACCAATAATTTACATGTATTAATATAATTAGTGGATGAACATGTATTAAATCTTTCAGATTAATAGATGCTTTTGGTTTGTGGTGGATGTTTGGGTTTTTATGGGTTAAACATGACAAAACAATTCTCAGACATGCTTTCTATTTGCTATTATGTTGTGTTTCTTACATCTGTTGAAGGTGCCGAGAACAGTCTTCGGTCTCCATTCAGTAGGTTTTGAAGACCAGTCATCCCTCTCAGGGACAGAGGAGATCGACTGTCCACACAGCCCCCTGTGAACTCATCCCCACTATGACACAAACAGGGATAGGGCTTTATTATGCTTCAGCAGGTATAACAACGTTCAGGTTCAAGCATCATAAATATTCTCTCCCTGTCTCTATATTAACACAACAAACACCATAAAATAAAAATGTTGCTTTATAGATTTTTACTAGTTGGAAAATTATTCATACACTCAAATGCAGTTTTCCTTCCTTAAAATAAATGTCAAGCACTTTTACAGTCACCCTATTTGCCCTGATATTTCATGTTTTTTTGCTCAGTCCCTCAATTGGTGGAGGTGTAGTAAACACATACTCCAGTCATGTGTTGATTTCCCTTGCCGTTATGCAACATGAGTTTTATCAGTGAGATGAAGTCTGGTATGAGGGACCACAGTTTTTTTCCCCTCTTAGACAGTGTGATTGAGTTTTACATCTAGTCACCTGCTGACTGTTCCCTGATTGGTTTTCTCCCTCAGGGTTTCACGGGCACTTTCCAGGTTCAACTGCAACAGCTGAAGGTCATTACGCTGGTTTTCACACACCTGGAAGAAAACAAAGTTCAATATAATAAAAAAAAAATTTTTTAAAGAATATTTTTAGACCTATTATGTGTATGGCTCTAAAACTAAGTGTGTCAGGTATATAATCTATGGCTGAAAACAGTGTGCATTAGTGACTGAGCCACACAACCTTGGCATTATAGCCGAAACACCCCTGAGGTATGTTGCAAAACCAGAAAATCACTTAACACATTAAGAACAGTATAACAGGTAGGAATGAGGAAAGATGGATTTCCTAAAATGAGACCTAACTCCTAAAGGGCTCTCTTTATTTAAGAGAAAAAAGGGCCTGAAGCTGATGGAATAAGTTGACTGTTCTGACTTTTTCTGTCTATTTGATTTTTAATTCCTTTTCCTGTACCTGACGTAGACAGCGGAGCTCAGACATGGTCCGTTCCTGTTTGGAGCGAGCCAGCTCAAGCAGCTCATCTTTCCAGCTACCTCCATCCCCTGGCAAAAAACAACCAATGTAGCATCATCATCAAAAAAAAAAAAAAAAAAAGATCTCAGCCAAGAAAAGTAGACTTATGAGACCTCCTTTAAATATTCCTAATAACTAACACATGCTACTGTTTCACAAAAACTAATAATAATAAAACAATAAAATGCTCAAATAATTATTTCAGTTGTTTATTTTGTTAGGAATAAAATGCAAAATATTATAATTACAACTTCTCAAACAGTATAATTTTTCTTTTGCTTAAATATGAAACAATTGCAGTCACTGAGCCTGGACACATTTTATGATGCGAGTTGTGTAGACTTTGTCAGTAATGTTATTTGTGTTACAGTTGACGTACCTGACAAGGCCAGATCCCTGCGAAGCAACTGAAGCTCTTGTTTGAGGCGAATGATCTCTTCTCTTTGGGTGCTGCTCTGCGTTACCTGTTGCTGCAGTTCTTCTACATCCATGATATGATATATAAGACAGACACTCCAACAGACAACTCTGCATTCTAAGCATAAAGCCTACATGTAGGCATGGTGTCTAAGTTTGATCATATACCTTTTAAGTGCGTGATCTCATTTCTGGCTTCTCTGTAACACTGTTTATGTTCCTCTAAATCGCTCACTAACTTGCTTTCCCGTGAGCAACTCTCTGTTAGTGACACCTCCACCTCTCGTAGGCGCCCTGTGAGATCAAGTACATGGCTAGATGCTTCAGTCACATCTTTGTCCTAATGGAATAAAAGAAAACAAGACATTTAAAACCACTAAACTATGGAATATATGCACTGTAAATAAGGGACAAAGACTATGAAAACTATGAAAACATGCATTAACAGTAGTGATGGCCATCTAAAAGAAATAAGAGACTTCTCTCATCCCTTCAGTTTGAGCATAGAACTCAGTTCTTCTTCTTTGACCTGCAGCGAGCCAACTTGTGTGGACAAAGCCATAACTGTAGAGTTCAGACTCAGGTTCTTCTCCTAAAACAAACAAAAGACACTCCAAGTTAAAGGCAGAAATATTATAGAACTGCATTTCCAGACTGTTGTTGTGCAGCATTTCAATACAGTATGTTCATATCATAAAACTAGACATGCCACATTAGATAAAACCCATCAACAAACATTCCAGTTATATTACAGAATAAATCAATTTAATGAGACTTTACCTCAAAATCTTGACACTTTTTGCTGATGTTCTCTTCTTTCTTTTGAAGCTCACTGATTTGCTGTTGGGCTTCGCTCAGCTCCTTTCTCACTTCTTTCTCTGTGGTTTCCACAACCAAAGCACGTTTGGTCAAGACTCTGATCACATCATTCCGCTTCTGGAGCTCATCTGTGCAAGACAAAACACAAGACATTGGTTACACAAAAACTCTCATATGTGATGACAATCCTGTACATTCTCAATAAATCTTTAATTGAAGTGAATATATACAGTATATTCAAATTAAAGCTATTCCTGCATTATTCTCACCATCCAAACGAGCACATCTGTACTCCAGGGTGAGCACCATCTTGCGGTCTTTCTCCCAGGCATAAAGCTGCTGATGGTGGGAAGCTGCCATGGTGTTTAACTCCATGTCCCTGTCTTTCAACTCAGTTATCAGCAGCTGGAGCTCCTTCCTCTGCCGCTGGATGGTGGAAGCACTCACATCATTGACAGGAATCTATTTTGAGCCATAAATGATACAAGAAAAAAAACATATAATGTGTGTACAACTAAATGTACGGTGTTTATACAACATTTATTATATGTTTTGGATGGTGTTAGTAGCATTATATCCTTATTTTCACATTATGGCAGAAAGGAATAACTGTTTACAGATATATTATCCTCAGAATATAATAATGCAATAAACATAAGATGATTTTAACAAATGTGTACATTCTGCAGATAATATTTACATTTTTGTTTATAATTATACAATGTTGTGATCACAGAGCCATAACATGTTATGGGATATTTTCACAATTCATTTGTATTTTTCATGGAAACTTCATGTACCAAAACAAACCCTCTGACATCCCTAAGACGCATAAAATTAAGCTCACTTGTAAAATGTGACATGTACATATGTGACACTACACTGTGCAAATATCATCGTGCAGGATTCAGTTTTCCGGAATGGATCTGTTGATCCAGGTAAACACAGCATGTTTTCACCTTTGTGAGTTTATAGGTTTGTTGACAGCTTGGGTCCTGTTTAGAAACTTTAAACAAATAAGTGAATATAGCAAGCGAAGAATTTAACATACAGTCTTTGTCTGGGTCTGTGTACTGCATCACAAATACCATTTGCATTATCTGAACTTTTTTTGTTGAAATTGTTTAACTTTGAAATGGGTCAGCAACACTCATGTAGAACCGATCCTTGCTCATAGCCACCACTGACCTACCAGGTCAACAAAAAATTAAAACAATGGGGAAAACCGTAGTCCAGGGAGACTTCACAGTTGGCTGTTAAATGCTCAGCAGTGTTTAATTTACAGTGGTACTGGAGACAGCCCACAGAAGAGGTTTGGTGAAGCAAACCGTGATGATGCCAACATTATAGTCTAAATAGTGAATTTCACATGTAATTTGTTGCGGTCATTAAAATAGTATTACACATAAAAAATATATAACATCAAGAATTCATTTACATTATTCATAGGCTATCAAAGACCTTGCTATATAAGTATTCATCTTTGGCCATTGAAAAATGCTGAAAATGTATTATTTACTGTGTACATACGTATGTTTATTTTCTACAATAAACTTATGCCTGAATTAAAGAAAATCTTCTTCATGACAATTATAAATGAACAATCCACAAGGAAAACATAATCAAGCAGAGTGATGACAGTCTGGTAATAATCCCAGTTCACCCATATTTGATCTCACCTCAGCACCCTGCAGGAGTGGAATACTGGGGGCATCTGCTGAGATGCAAGGCATATTTCTAGCCCATGTCTTTAATGTACTGTCCATGTTGAAGTTTTTCAGGACAGAGGGTTGGTCAGTCTTCTGTGCTGCGCCACCATTTTTCTACAAAGTGTCAAGATATAGATATTAATAACAAAAATACCATGAATGTATTGCTAACTTCAGGACATTATTGGAATGCCACTGACCCGTTTTACTGGAGTGCTGTGCCAGAGTTCAGCAGGAGAATCTAAAACAAAGTTGCATGTTGGTGTTTGAAACGTACATTTAGTCAAAGTACAAAAAAACACAATTTAACCTATAGATTACCAGATGACCAGGGGAGACTGGATGATGCTGGTCCAAAACGTCTCCTGTCTTCGTCCATGTCATCATATTCACGACTTTTATACTTATATCATGTTTCAGATTGTTTAAGATTTTAATGCTTTTTTTCTTTACTAAAACCCACCGCATTATCCTATTTTCATGACTTCTGTATTAACTCAATGAATATTATGTATGGTCATTTAAGTTAGCTTCATTAAACTCACCACCTCCGAAACAGCAGGTTAAGGTAGTAAATGCACACAAAACATCAACAACATGAGTTATACAATCCTATCGCTGACAAGACGAGTCCTTAAACAATTTGCATAGTTTTGTTTTTAATCTAATGCAATATAAAACAAACTCAAACAGCAAGCTAATGTTAGCTCCTCAGCTAACGGAAGTTTTGAACGCAAAAGTAGCAGAATGGAGGGCACGGATTGGACAATTGACTTTAGGTTAACGCCCCCATAAAGTTTTACATTAATTAAAATTCTAGATTTTAACATACTAAAGTAATGTGGAAGTAATAAAACGCATTTTTCTGATATCTAATTTGTTTTGGAGTCATATTAGTGTGTATATTAGATTTTACGGCTGTTATATACATTTGTTGTTGCAGGGTTGATATGAAAAATAACTAAAAAAAATAGCTTTACAGTGACAGTGCCCAACGTACATGTACTTCTAATTACACTTAATTAATAAAAAAATTAATTGACCTGTAGTTCTAATTTTGTTGTTAGATATGTATAGGCTACTGTGGTTCTGGGGTTTGCTGTTGTTGGCTTGTTTTCGTCCGCCGTAGCAGTGGAGGGCGCTGTTGTCTGTTCACACTGTGTATCAGCTTCTCAACTACTCAATCAAGAAGCACTACAAGGCGTGCTCAAAGTACGCCAACTAGAAACCTTTTCACTAAAAATGAGATTCTAAAAGTCGGAGTATCTTTAATAATGCGAGCGACTTTATTACGCAGACATCAGATTTAGAATACATTTTGTGGGGTACGTAACTAGACGTTTTAATCTTTATTGAAATCTGACCATCTAGCGGTGCGTTAGCCCACTTAGCATGCTAGGCTAATGCCCACTTACCTGAAGTGCTAACGGTGACAGCTGGGTGAGTCAACCCGTTGCCTGATGAATGAAACCATCGAAAGTAGCCCAATTCAAAGGCGAAGATCAACATTGTGTAGTTTGACACCAAAGTGAAAGTGTCAATAACGACAGTGCTTTTCAATTTACAGAAAGTACCATTTTATTGTCATTGGTAGGTCTGTGTAAAAGCGAATACAGTCTAAACCAGCCGCATGTGTTAGCCAGCTAAGGCTAGTCCAGTGCTTACTAATTCGATGCTAGTAAGCAAAAAACAAATAATTGTCTCTTTTTGATTGGAGAAGGAAATGTAAGCCTGCCATGTGCAAATAATACCCGACTTCATTCTATTAATTATGTCTAGTTAAATTAGTTAGCTGCTGCTCTTGTGTCTGACAGTAAATGGTAATATAGCAGAGTTTTGTAGAAGCTAGCATGATGAAATATTTGTAAGATCTGTGTTCATCCAATTAAGGCACCCAGTAGTAGAATATCTATACGTTTGTATGCGCTCAATATATTTTGATTTAGAAATTAAGCTTCTTGGTTATCTCAATTACCCCTTTATTTTTTTTTCTTTTCTTGTAGGTAATTTGTAATGGCAACTACTGAGATGGAATCAGGTTCTTCAGAAAGCAGATCAGAGCAAGGAATAGCTGACCCTGATTCAAAGTACCCATTGAAGGTGCTTTACTGTGGAGGTACAACAATGTATTCACTATGGCTTGTTCATTGATTGAAACATAACTAAAAATGTTGTTTTTGTAATGTATATTGTCATCTTCTTCTGCAGTGTGCTCTCTGCCTACAGAGGTATGTGTAGCTTACATTTTCTTGTCTTGCACCGATAACACCCATGAATGTTGACCTTTTGTAACTAAATCTTAACATTGTTTTTTCAGTACTGTGAGTATATGCCTGAGCCAGCCAAATGTAGGCAGTGGCTAGAGAAGAATTTTCCAGATGTATTTGCCAGGATGACAGTTGGTGAGTGCCATATTATAATTTTGCCACATGTTAAAAGCAGGTGATCAGACAGAAATTGGAACCAATAGTTAATATTACATTTCTGAACTAATAATCAGTTTGACAATAATCTATCAAAAGATTAAAAAAAAAAAGGGTTTCCTATATTTTTTACGGTTAGATGGTTGTTTACACCCTTGTCTGTCCATTGTTTGATTTTTATATTAAGCTCAACGGCTAATAACAGGGATTAATTTAAGATGCTTAAAATCCTGGGGGACAAGATCAGGAAGAATATGGGTGGCTTAATTGGTACTCAGGTTTTTCTCCCCAAGCATCATTATTATATTAGCTTTTTGAAACCGACCATCCATCAAACCCTGTTATAAATATAAAAAACTTCAAGTTAAGATGTGATAAACCATTGATAAGCTTTTACAAACTGAGGGACTTACTAGTTAAACATACAAAAGATATCACAACAGGGATAAAGAATATTTGAAAGACCCAAATTCAATTGCAACAAGTATTTTTCAGTAAGAAGAATATATATATAGGAGGGTAAAATATTACATTAAGGTTACAGAGGGGTGCTTTGTGTCAACAGATCTGGTATGGTAAAAGTATATAGTGAGCAAATGCAAAGACTATATTTGTCTATTTATATTTTTTAAGAGAGGAAAATGTGAAACTAATATTGTCCACAGCCTAAAGTGATGTTATAATTAGGTCCAGTCACAAGTGGGTGTCACATTGGTTTTTAATATCGTTTATTTTATTTCTGTCTTACTGGCCCTGCAGCAAATGCACCCAAGCCGGAACCCGGCACTGGAGATGCTCCCCCTGCAGGCGAGGAGGAGGAGAAGAAGAAACAGAAGAGAGGTGTGAGATCAAATTAAATAAGCAAAATGTTTCAACATGAGTTTTTCCAGTGTTGGTTTTATATGTAAATATAATTTTTGTGTTGCAAGATTTTTAAGACATGTGGGTTATTTGTTCTGACAAAAGTGTTCACCAAGGACAGGTTTACGATTGTATATTTTATTACAAAAAGTACTTGTATTCTAAGATAAGATAAGATGTTCCTTTATTAGTCCCACTATGGGAAATTCCAGGTTTACAGCAGCACAGAATAGAGTGGCACACAAGAGCAGCACAGCAACAAAAAATTATATATTTAAAAAAAAACATATTGACCCTGAGATTGTGCTTTACTGTTAAAAGGTGGAAGAGGTCAGATCAAACAAAAGAAGAAGACAGTGCCTCAGAAAGTATCAATAGCAAAAATCCCCAGAGCCAAGAAGAAATATGTCACACGGGTCTGTGGTTTGGCAACATTTGGTAAGAATAAAACTATATTTTTATACATTGCAGTACAATATTCTATGCTCCTATTATTTCATTACTAATGTAAGTCCTAAATAAATTTTTATTTCAGACATTGACCTTAAAGAGGCTCAGCGATTCTTTGCCCAGAAATTCTCTTGTGGTGCCTCCGTTACAGCAGAGGATGAAATAATCATTCAGGGAGATTTTACAGATGACATAATCGACGTTATTCAAGAGAAGTGGCCTGAGGTGAGTAGTGTAAAAGTGAAATAAAAAAAGAAAGAAAATGTATTAATCTTGCATGGGGGTCTTGGTTCTATGCAGTTCCATGAGGCTGAGTAGCTTTTAATTAATCATCTTGTCCAGACTGTGAGCCTTGCTGGTTAATACTGCAATGCATCAAATGTTATACAAAAAGAGAAGTAGGGGATGTTTTTATACTTGGTAGTCTATTTTGTGATCTGTATGTCTTTGTCTTCTATTAAACATGAGTAATAGATCTAGGCATATGTAGGAATTGTTTGTATATATTTAGCCAGATCAACACAGTTAATGGGCAGATCTGAAGGTGAAGATTTGGATGTTGTTTTCCTTATTGGAGGAGGCACTGAACTCCTGCTCAGGGAACTTCAGTCATTTTAAAAACTCCAAGTTGATAAAGATAAATATGTCAGGGGTTTACCACCACTTTATTTTCCAAGAAAGAACATTACACTTACAACAGTTTTTTGTCTCATGTTTGGTTTTAGTCCTGTCAGAGGATTTGTCAAGAGTAGGGGAAAACAGAGGAAAAAGCTAGACCTATGTCTTTTCAGCAAATGTACATCTATTATGAAAACCTTATTCCCATAATTCCACAATATCATTGAGTCCAATTCCTTTCTTTCTTCTTAGGTGGATGATGACAGCATTGACGATCTTGGTGAAGTCAAGAAGTGAAGACCAAATATGCACTTTTACAGAAATGGATGTGACCTGTAACAGCAACAACCTGGCCAAATGTACACATTAAGTCATTTTATACTTATTTTATTTACTGTACATAAAGAGCTGCGGACTTGGCCACTCACTTGGCATTTTTTTTAGTTAATAGCTGCTTTCTCTCGTTTGCCAAAGGTGTGGTATGACGTGAATCCCTCCCAAAATGTTCTTCACTCAAGCAAACTGTAGGCTAATAAATTTCAGTCTCCTTCGCCTATATACTCAAGTCTTCATTTTTTCCACTTTTCATTTCTTTCTTTAATTGATTTTGTGTCTGTTCTTCAAACATTTTAAGAGGATTATTTTATTTGGGGAGCTTCATATGCACTTAACAGTCTTATCTGGGTCATGTAATAGCCGTAGTCTGCTTGTTTTTCAGGCACCATACTTAATACCCATGAGTGAACCTATTCCCAAGCATAATAGTTTTATAATAAAGGCACCCTCTCCTGATGGATAACATTCACAGTTGTTTCCATCCTCCCCTGGGTCAATACAACTTCCCCAAAGATAACACAGCACACAGATGTTCTCTCCACGTACAAATTTACATGTTTGTCTGGAATTGTTTGCATGAGTTCAAACCATAATCTACACCAAAGAAGTCACCTGATCCTGCATATATATATATATATATATATATTGACACTATAAAGCATCAAAGGTTTACAGGGGTGTAGTTGTTTCTCTGAACAGTCAAAGGATGAATGTCACTCAGCCTTCAAAGTGCTGTGTCTTTGAGTCTCCCATCTTGGACCAGGTTCTGCCTCCAATCCTGATCCTGGAGTTCATGTTTGGACTGATGGGGAACTTTGTGGCTCTGTGGATGTTCCTCTTTCACATGGACACATGGAAGCCCAATGCTGTGTACCTGACTCATCTGGCTGTTGCAGACTCCATTGTACTTTTCTGCCTACCTTTCAGAGCAGATTACTACAGAAGGGGAAAAAATTGGGTCTATGGGGATATACCATGTCGTATTCTGCTCTTTCTTTTGGCTGCCAACCGAGCAGCAGGAATCTTCTTCCTCACTGCTGTGGCTGTCGACCGCTACTTCAAGATTGTGCATCCTCGGAGCCGGATCAACCAAATGGGCCTGTTGTATGCTCTGTGGGTTTCCCTGGGCCTTTGGGGTTTGATTTTTTTTGCTACTGGATACCTTTTTACTAAAAGCCACTTCTTCACACATAACAACCGTACTCAGTGTGAGAGTTTCAACATCTGCATGGGCTTCAGTCCCCTCTCCACTTGGCACAATGCTTTCTATGTCATCCAGTTTTTCCTGCCCACTGCAATTGTTGCCTTCTGTACCATCCGAATCACATGGCAGCTTAGGAACAGGACACTGGACAAGAAGGGGAAGATCAAGCGAGCTGTTCAGTTTGTCATGGCTGTGGCATTGATTTTTATTACCTGTTTCTTTCCCAGCACCATATCCCGTATAGCTGTGTGGATTCTTGAGGCATGGTATGATGAATGCAGCTACTTCAAGGATGCTAACCTGGCATTCTACACATCAGTGTGTTTCACTTACTTTCACAGTGTCCTCAACCCTGTTGTCTACTACTTCTCCAGCCCTGCCTTCAGTGGAACATTCAAGAAGCTTTTGAATAAACTTCTTAGAAGGAAAATTGGAATGGATGAAAATGACATTTACGCTGTTGAAGGTAGAAGGGTAACATAATGGCAAGTGTCGGTGTGTTTTCAATTTAGTTTACACAGTTGGGTTGATTGCAGTATAACACTCATATCAATAAAGGCAAATTGTTAAATGCAATAGAAAAAGTCCACCGTGTAGTAGTGCTTTAGCATAAACTTGGATTTAGCTTTGCTTATAAACAATATTGGCAATGTAGGGCTGAAATAGAGTACATTCTTTCTCAATGTAGGAGCAGACAGTAACTGCATCCCACCAGTATGCAGTACAAATGTTTAACGCATGCATTTGTAAAATATGGCCTCTTACCCAAATCTAATCCCTTAAAAAGCATTAATAGCAGCTGTGATTTGTATCTTTCTGTCACCTAGTAAATCATTTTTTCACAGAACAAATGCATTTTATTCTCAGGTGCATAGCATTAACAGCCTGTTCATCAAAGTAAATGGAGTAAATATCTTATATATATATGTGTGTGTGTGAGAATAATTTTACAATGAATGTTAAATGCTTACACAGGTGTGAACTATAGTAATTTCATTAAGAAGAATGCATTTTTTTGTATTTGTTGGCTGCATATAATTTTGGCCATTTAAATGTAGATCTTGTCGTAGTTTGTTTTGCTTTCAATAAAATCATGACATCCCAATATGAATTGCTGTGTATTTGTCCTTTGCCGCTGTGATTATTATTATTCGAAAAATCGAAGAAGTTGTTGTGAAGTTGGATGTCCGAGTTTTTGTAGGCTCTTGAATGCAGCATCTGTTCCCAAAGTGACGTCAATTATGTCAGGCAGGGATGGGCTCGAAAAACATGTAACAGTGCGCAAGGTACGCTGCACTTAGTAACGGCATCGCTCACTGAGACTGAATTCCAGAAAATAGACCAAGTAAGCTCACATTGCAACTTTATCCACTCCCTTCTGCTTTTATTTTACTTCAATACCATGTCAGCAGGCTGTGTGTTGTGTAGTATTAATCTCAGTATATTTTTTCTTGCTAATCTATAGCTAGCTAGCTTTGGCAGTAAGGAGCGCATTCCAGCAGGGACTAAGGTTGTGGCTAACCAGAGCCTAAATACAACTGGAAACTTGTATAAACTTATATAAATTAATGTGACTTGCAGCCAAACGTGCTAATGCTAACTTGCGTTGGCACATTAAAGGCTTTATATTATGATCAGAAATTGTTGCATTGAAGTTCTCCTAGATCCACAGATGCAGTAAGCAAAACGAGCCCATCCCAGACAATAACAACACGGGCCAGTCTCATCCCCTGTTTCACATGCACACACTACAGCAGTCCCGCTTGCATGGAAGGTTTGGACAAACACCAGCCGTAGGATAAGAGTGTGTTAGTCTCTGGTCATAGGATAATATTTGACAGCTCAAGGTGTGCTCGTTGTTTTGGTCTGGCTTCACCGGTTGGGCGGGGGAGGAGCTTTAAGCTAACATTAAACCTGACAGTTTTTTAGAGCTACCTGGGGCCACTTTCGTAAAGGTTTGTAAACTGATTTATTTTTCACAAGAGTTATTTTTTTTTCCTGTAATGTCAGTCTAATGCAAGTTAGATGATTCCATAATACTGACGTCATTGTTCACATAGCTTTCAGGATTGTAGAAAGGTAAGATGGTTAGCAACCTTATCCCCAAGATAACACACACCTTTGTTACCATGGTAACTGACATATCAGTTACCACTGGCACCAGCTGATTAGTAGGAGGAAATTGTGTGGTTTTCGAGGCTGAATTGTATTGTGGGATGACAAATTAAGAAAATGCAGCAAATATGAAGAGACCTTTTTGTCATTCTTTAGTCAAAGGTAGCTAGTAAGATTCCCTACAACATTATCCATGGTCGTCATCAATTTTAAACCCCATCAAAAACGGCATTATTGATCTTTAAAAAAAATTTTAATGGCAAATGTGTGTATTCAATATGATTTCTAATATTTCATTTTCCAAAACTATGTGTGAAAATTTGGACAGTAAAATACATGTATCTATTCAAAGAGTTCCTGGTAGTTTATCTCTGTATTAAACTGCACTGAATGGTTTAAGTGTGGCCATGATAAAGCTATATGATTTGTATTTTGGAGACTTATAAGAGTACCTGATACTATACCATGTAGCTATTCAGAGGAGCTTACATAGCATCACACTTTTTAAAAATGTGTTTTCAATAATAAATATAAAGAATATTATATCAATATGAAACCATTAGTACTGTGTGCAACACAAAGTCTATCTTGACCTAGTTGCAGTTCGAGTGAATCATCTTGTGAGTAATCAGTCAGCATGGTTAGGCCCCTGCCTAACACCTACAAGACGTATGGGGGGGGGGGGGGGGGGTATGAGCTTGAATGAAATTAGGCTGAGAAAGGAAATATACTTTAAGCATCAGAGGTTAAATAAAATTTGTTAGACAAGTTCAGTAAACATTTGGGTATTTTCTTAAGTACCAGGAAGGAGACATGACAGATTATGAGTGAGACCATACACATGACACTAGATCAGCTGAGATTTACACTTATTACATGGCTGGTAAAAAAAAAACAGTCTTGGAATAAACAGTCCTTGCTAAATGTTGAGTATTAATTTAAATGTGCAATTGTCATATCCAATGCCTGCATTATTTTCCTGTCAATATCCCAGAGATGTGTAGTCTGGTCAGTCAGTGGCAAAATTGCTTACAAACGTGGATGGTTGTCTGTATATATGTGGGTTTGCATTGGAATGTGTTGTGAATGTTGTCACAGTGCTGATAAAAGGTCTAGTTATCAGTGGTGTAGGACTTGAGAAAAGTCTTAAAACACCTTTTATTGATTTTAATTTTTGGTACAACTGCTGTGGAACCTATGAAGCTGCAGCAGCAGTCATCTATGGTTATTTACTGATTGAATGAACACATAAAGTGGAGATCTGGTAAATGGAATGTATTTAAATAACACTTTTCTTCTTTAGGGTTCACTGACCTGCAAGGGACACTTATCAGACATAGCATTAGTAAGAAGCTGGTTATCAAATTGCCACTGCTGAAGGGTCTGTGTTATCTGAGTCACAGTCAACATGAGATGAATATAGATATACCCATACAGGGCTTGGTGGCTCAGTAAACGATCTGATAAATAAGAATGAATATGATAGCCTCTAGCCCAGCCATAGTTACCTGTATAAACCAGGCCAAATACATACAGTATGAGATGTATGATGTATTAATTGTGGTGTGTTACTTGTATTCACCTTTTTTCAATCTTTAAGTACGCTGTAAAATATAATATGAATAATTTATAACATTTGATTAATATCAATGTTGTCCTGACCTGGATTTATTTATTTTTTTTACCTCCAATCCAGTTTTTTTAGGGTTAGTTTTCTGATTCGGATCCGATATAGACTTTTTACAATGCAATTTTTATTTGAATTATTTATAGGTTATTATGCTATTATTTTATTTGAGATCACAGTTGAGCTGAATGTGTAGCTAAAACAAGTATTACACTTTGTCTCTTTATAACTTTAATATAATTTTTGCACTTTTCAAATTCATACTATGGGCCAAATTAGAACTTTTGGCAGGCTGGTTTTGGTCCATATGTTTGCCACTGCTGTAGTACATCTGTGGACAAGGTCTTTCCAGATATGGGGCTGTGCTCCATGCCACATGTTAGTAATGGCATGGTCAGTCAGTGGTTTACTCGTGGGTTGAGTTGGGGTGGGTCAGAAGACTGTCAGTTTATTTGCAGGTTGTAAAAAAACCCGACTGCAGATTGATCCAGTCTTCTAAAAAATGGCAAAGTTCTCCAATTTTCTGTGTATTGTCAAATAAACACTGGCCATGTTTGCTTTTGTATAATTTCACCATTGTTACAATCTTACTACGGTTGTAAACTTAAATCTTTAACATTTTCTATAGAATAACCACATTTTTTTTATTTTCAAGATTAATTTACCATACAGTTTGGTTGTTTTTACAGCTTCCTTCCATCACATTGGGACTGTGTGGGGTAGTGGGGAAGGCCTAGTCCCCCACCCTCATCAGGCCAGACACCTCACAGTCCCTCACCCAGGCACAAAGAAAGAGCCATGAGTACAACAGGCAAGGCCAGTGGGCTTAAACCCCCCACTAAAATAGCCCGTCCATCTGGGGTGCCAACAAGGACTTCTCCATCCTCTGGTGAGAAATATAATATTTAAAAATTAACCTTGATAATATTTCTTTTACAGATAGCTTTAAACTGAAATGACGGAGGGTAATAATTTTAAGTATATACAGTAATTAGTCATATGTTCAGAGGTGGGAAGGAACTAAGTATAAGCACTTTGGTACTGTACTTAAGTGGGGGGATTTTAGGTATCTGTACTTTACTTGAGTATTTATTTTTATGGCAACTTTTTACTTTTACTCCCTACATTTTTACATAAATACTTGTACTTTATACTCCTCATGTTCTCAGAATAGACTTATTACTTATTCAAACTAAAAAGATGTGACTGTGCATCAAATAAGTGGCTTCAGAAGGAAAATCAGTGGAGAAAAATTGTGACTTTCTATATCAGAATCATGACTTTTATCACATGATTGACTTTTTATTTCATGATTTTGACTTCTTATCTCAGACTTTCAACCCTTTATCTCACAATTATGCATTTGTTATCTCAGAATTATGACTTTTTATCTCAATTGTACCATTTTTTCTCATAACATCCACTCTTTTTCCTCATAATTATGTGTTTTGTTTTTTAAATGTAATATTTATTACTCCCTTACTTAAAATGGTCTTAAAAAGCATTATATTTGCTTGTCAGAAATGTGCAGAGACCCTGTATTTTGGTACAGCAGCAGATCCCTGTCTTTTAATTTTAGGGCTAATAAAACATATTGGTTTTTTTCAGGTACCCCAAAGCCGGTTCCTCCTGAGAAGACCCCTGGTGGTGTGACGTCCACAACCCAGGATGGAAGTGCAGACTTCCAGATTGGAGAGAGGGTCTGGGTGAATGGCAACAAACCTGGTTATGTGCGATTTATAGGGGGTACACAGTTCGCCCCCGGTCAGTGGGCTGGTATTGAATTGGATGAGGCCATTGGCAAAAATGATGGGTCTGTAGCAGGTATCCCATATTTTCAGTGTGAGGATGGACGGGGCATATTCACACGGCCTTCAAAGCTATCCAAGACTGCACTCCCAGAGAAGGAAGCCAACGGGGGGCATCCCAGTCCGGCACAAGTTGTGACTACAACAAATGAATCTGCACCTCCTGGCACTACCTCAACTGGTAACATCTGGGAGATCATCAATGGAAATAAACACATGGATATTCATGTTCTTTATGCCTCAGTCACAAATGCTATTATGAATGGTTACAAACGCCATGCAAATTATTTATGGTCATTTTATGTGAGCTTCTCAAGACAAACTTATAAAGATGAAGAGTTCATAGATCATTCCTAAATTCATAGCTAAGTGGATGATCTTGTGCAAGATTTTCTATAAATGCGCTACAAAATCCCCTTTTTGAGAAACAGAGAGAATGAATGACTGGACTCACATGCAAAGTCCTAAAAAAGTGTTTTAATAAGCTTGAAGAAACAACACAAAACCTGGAGTGGTTTAATACACAGTCCACAGGAACGATAGGTTAAGCGTTCTAAATATTATGAAACCTTGTAAGATCTTCCTACTATCGACTTGAAAGTTGCACATCTTATGACAAAATAATTCATGAAGTGGCCATAAGTCTGATGTAGGAAGGTATCAAGGCATCCTCACAAAGATCGCGACAGTCTATGTTCAACATAAAATCCCGCAATTTTCTCACAGAGACATCAAATTGCTGTTGAACTTTGAACAGTCGCAGTGCCGACTTCGTAAGACGGTCATAATAAACTACTGTTCCCTCCATGAATGTCTACGGACTCCAAAAGCTGTACCTACCGGTAGAGTCATACAAACCCATCTTCATAAGAAGCTTTGTGACTGAGGCTTTAGTGCAGCAAAGTCATATGCACAGAGTGACGTGATCAGTATTTGCACAATCTTCACTTGTTTTGTTATTTCTATCTTTTTTCAGCTCAGGGTATTGGCATCAAGACAAGCAGCGTAATTAATCGAATGCTTACATCCAGTGAGTCAGTGTCAAACCTGTCAGACCCAGACTCCATGAAGAAAAACAGACGGGAGTTGAGGCTCATAGACCGTGTGCTGGTAAGAAAAACAGAAAACCTGACAAGTTTGGGCCTACAAGCAGGTGAAGAGACTACAAATAAAAATGCTTGGTTGTTATTTACTTAAAATTGTACAGATGTTCATGTAAAATGTGTGTTTTGTGAATTAGATGTATGCTGCTGGGATCATTTACATTTGTAGGTGATAATACATCAAATTAAAACACTGACCATCGATCTCTTGTAATGAAATGTTTTCACCAGTAAAAACCATTCCACTTGAGCTTTGAAAACAAACTAAGAATGGATTCTTATGTTTTTGTTTTCAAGGTGGGTGGGACCAAGGCAGGTGTAGTAAGGTTTCTAGGGGAGACAGAGTTTGCCAAAGGGGAATGGTGTGGAGTGGAACTAGACGAACCGCTTGGCAAGAATGATGGAGCTGTAGCAGGGACCAGGTAAACCCAAGTCTGATGTAGAGTTTCACCTCACTGAGACCATAATGTCCCTTCTGTTTTTACTTAGCCCTACAATTTTCAACAACTGGCAATGGTTCACTGCATGATGGTAGTAACTCACACTGTTTACTGTTCAGGTACTTTCAGTGCATGCCAAGGTATGGTCTGTTTGCTCCGGTCCACAAGGTGACACGTATTGGCTTCCCCTGCACCACCCCTACCAAGAACAAGAGCTCACGGAGGAGGTCCACTATCAAGAGGAGCCCCAGTGCCTCTTCCATCAGCTCACTCAGCTCTGCCACCTCCTCAATCAGTGGAAAACCCAGCCGAGCAGGACTGGTAAGACCCCCTCAGCTCTGACGCAGTACAAGCCATTCATCAGTAGTGAGTTTGTAAAAAAAAAAAGTAGCTGAAAACACAGTATCTCTGCATATTATTTTTCAGTTGACAGAGACATCAGCTCGGTACGCTCGTAAAATTTCTGGCACAACAGCGTTACAGGAAGCTCTGAAGGAGAAACAGCAGCACATTGAGCAACTGCTAGCAGAAAGAGATCTGGAGCGATGCGAGGTTGCAAAGGCTACGAGTCACGCAGGAGAGGTACAACAGGAGCTGGTACTGCTGAGGAAAGGCCGCGACCAGGTCAGTTACATTTACATAATCAGATCAGACAAGATCATGGATTATTAAATCAAGACGAGACTAAAGGCTTCAGTTTTTATTTAAAACATTTCTTGTTTCATATTTAAACTTATTTGCTTATACATTAATTGTCATTTCTCCTTTTTACTTTTGCTATTTTTATGTTTTTCCAACATAACTCAATCATGGCATATGTAAATATTTGATTTGTGTTCGTCATGAGACCAGAAGTGTTGAGTAACATCATGAATTAACTTTATTTTCCACTTTTGTGTTTAGTATGCCGTGGAGATGGAGGCAAAGCTGGATCAGTTACGTTCTCTGGTGGAGGCAGCAGATCGGGACAAAGTGGAGCTGCTCAACCAGCTGGAGGAGGAGAAAAGGTAGGCGATGTGAATTTACTGACTTCACTAATGATCTGTTAAATCACCAATGCAAGATAAAAACATCAGATCAGGAGAGAAATGATTGTCTAATGTAATGTTTCACAACTGATATGGTACTGGCCCCCAGGGGACATTTGGGGTATGTCAGCAGGGTAGTGTCTGGTAATGTTGAGAGGAGGGTTAAGGTGCTCATAATGGCCAAATGGAATATTGCAGATCATTTACAATATAAAAGTAACCTGCATCCATTCATCCATAAAGAAATTAGAAAAATATCACCAGATACAAAGAAGCATGTCTACAAGTTATACTTTGGATCTGGTTTCGTGTCTGAAAAATCCTTCCATATCTCCACTGTCTCTACCTTTGTTCACAAAGATCAACAGGGAAAACATTTGGATGGCAGCTTGTCATTTAGAGAACACTCGGCCTCATTTCACCCCATATTGAACATATAATTAAATCTCAACCTTTAGGTGTTTGACAATGTAGTGGTGTGTGTGTGTGTGTGTGTATGTCTGTTTGTTTGTCTTTGGGGTTTTGTATTCCAGTTTTCAGTTTCAGTTCTTTAGAAATGATGACCTAAATATTTACAACGTACCAGTTAAGGTTTTTGGATATTTTTTCACTAAACGTATGTATCCTCCTTCATATTTGAAACAAATAAAGTACAACAATACTCGTCGTACTCGTACCCGTCGTCTCCCGCTTCATCCAAGTCCGGGTCGCGGGGCAGCAGCCTCAGCAGAGTAGCCCAGACTTCCCTCACCCCAGCTACCTCAGCCAGCTCCTCCAGGGGAATCCCGAGGTGTTCCCAAGCCAGCCGAGAGATATAATCCCTCCAGCGTGTCCTGGGTCGACCCCGAGGTCTCCTCCCGGAAGGACATGCCCGGAACACCTCCCCAGGGAGGCGTCCAGGAGGCATCCTCACGAGGTGCCTGAGCCACCTCAACTAGCTCCTCTCGACATGGAGGAGCAGCGGCTCTACTCCGAGTCCCTCCTGGATGTGCGAGCTTCTCACCCTATCTCTAAGGCTGAGCCTGGCCATCCTATGAAGGAAACTCATTTCGGCCGCTTGTACCCATGATCTCATTCTTTCGGTCATGACCCAAAGCTCATGACCATAGGTGAGGGTCGGAACGTAGATCGACCGGTAAATTGAGAACTTCACCTTCTGGCTTAGCTCCTTCTTCACCACAACGGACCGGTTTAACACCCGCATTACTGCGGATGCTGCACCAATCCGCCTGTCGACCTCCCGCTCCATCCTTCCGTCACTCGTGAATAAGATCCCAAGGTACTTGAACTCCTCCACCTGAGGCAGGACCTTCCCCCCGACCCCGAAGTACAACAATAATTAATTCATAATTAATTATCGGTGTTCACTGTTAAGTGTAATGTTATTGTAGTTTTGTCAAGACCCTCCCAAGGCACTGTAGCTCTTGGGTGCAAATTCCAAAGCAGGTCACTGGTGACATATTGTTTTATATTACATTTACATTACATTACAGAGACTCTTTATTTTTCATCATGAATCATTTTAAACATTTGTGTTAGGGATTTTAAAGTGTCAAAGGAAGCCTATTTATACTGTAGTATTCAATTATAGGAGCATGTTCATTATTTGGTATGTTTGTAGTAAGAGTGTATGTAGGTGGGGTAACTTGACTCCAGGTGGCGTCCATCAAAAATAAGATGTCCAGATGTTCACATCTGCTCAGGATGAGAACAAAGTTTTGTTTTGTTTTTTCATGTTTTTGACAGAAAAGTTGAGGATCTGCAGTTTCGTGTAGAAGAAGCATGCATTACCAAAGGAGACCTGGAGGTAACTTGTGATTATGTAATCTACATTTAATTAAACATGTGTCGTCACTCACGCTATCTGTCACTCACTTATGCTTTTTAGTGAAATACTGTAAATGATTTACCAGTCAAAGTATCATGAACTTATAGTGCATTACCAGAACCACTTAGTTTGTATTATTGAAGCTTAAATCAGTCAAAAACACATTTTGTTGCATTAGTTTAATGTCTTTCATAGATTCTCAAGTTATTTTTACAGTTCCCCTGTGAAGTGACTTTAAAATACTAAATAAAGTAGCCATGAGTTTTTATTAATGCACTGTATTTTCACATTTTTCTTCCTTAATCAGTCATTCTGTCTGAGGTTTTTCTACTTACTGTGGTCTTTGAATTAGTTGGTTATTTATTTATTTTGTTGTTGAGACAAGTGTTTCCTCCCAGTTAATTTACTTTTCATGTATGTTTAATCCAGTTGAGCATCCCCCTCAGTTTCCTCCCCACTACCATCCTTTGTTCATCTTTTCATCCTCATGTCTGATGTCCTTGAACGTGCTTTATGTTTGCTGTGAAGACTTCAGTCTTCTTACATGCCTTCATTTTTTCCTGCATTTTCTTCATTCTTGGAGTAAAATTAGCACCTTATTTGGTTTGCAGCAAACACACAGTGTTGTTTATAAGTTTCTCTGATACAAAGTATCTGAGGAATCTATGAACCAGAATAGGAGTATTAAAGTAATTAGTTCCTGGATTCCTCAGTGCAGACAGGGTATTAACTAGCTTAGGTTTGCTATTTGACTGAATTTTCATTAATTTTGTGTAGTTTATAAATTAACATCTAAAATTGAAATGCTGTAAACATTTGATACTTTCTGACTTTCTGGTCTTTCTCTTTAAAGTCTTGTCCTCTGTCTGTCTGTGGTGCAAACCTGGCATGTAAGTGTTGCATTAGTGTTTGTTCTCCTTCTCTTCCTGCTCTCTTTTACTAACAGACGCAGACCAGGCTGGAGCATGCCCACATAAAGGAGCTTGAGCAGAGCCTGCTCTTTGAAAAGACCAAAGCTGAAAAACTCCAGAGGGATTTAGAGGACACTAGGGTAATACTGGCAGTCCCAGTCCCACAGTAGGAATGAGAGATCATGCACTTTCCCATCTCCCATAGTTTTAGTAATCATACATAGAAGAATCACATTGGGCATGTATTACACCAATTGTCAGACTGATCATACATTTTTGCAAAGTTATAAACTTTTCTTAATCGACCAGGTTTGTATTATGCATGTTTGCATGAATAATTATTATCCTTCCTCGAGCCAGGTTCCTTTGCTGCTGCTCCTGTCAATCTGGAAAAATTCCATCTGGGATATGAATTATAGTGTTTTCTGTTATCCTATGTAGGTACTAGATATTAGTTAATATGAACAATGTTTAGATAATCACAGAAAGTGTTTCATATTTTAAAGATTTATATTGTGACATTAGTTTGCACTGGATTGCATCAGAAAATGCTTGCCAAGAAACAGAGGACGTAATT
The DNA here is from genome assembly GCA_020466265.1 of Siphamia tubifer. Classification (NCBI taxonomy): domain Eukaryota; kingdom Metazoa; phylum Chordata; class Actinopteri; order Kurtiformes; family Apogonidae; genus Siphamia; species Siphamia tubifer. The sequence goes on along the minus strand of CM035794.1, from coordinate 53,482,831 downwards.
GAGCTTTTGCTCAGTAGTAGTCCGTGTTTTTGTTGTACCACTCAGTTTATTAAAGAAGAAGGTACTATCTACAACTGTATACAATCTTCATGCAGAATTGTTAAAGGTATAGACTCACACTGGTATTATCACTTGTTTCTGTACACAGTGAAAGAGTCTAGTTAGAGCTATAAGCGAGTTTCTATCTAAATACTATAAAATTCCCTCCATTTCTGACATAAGCTGTTAGCTTTGGCTTAATGTACTCTGTTACCTTGCACTAGAAATGCATTAGAAGGGATCACTACACAACTATAGTGGAGAAGGGATGATGGTTTTAGAGGAATATACAGGCAGAAATATTTATCCTCAATTACAGCAGTAGAAACATGTAACAGTATGAGGAAGACACAGAAAGACAAGAAATGTAAAATACAATTTATGTGATTAATGTTTTGTGATTTATTCTGTAAATCACAAAATATCTCTGTTGGAAATCTGCTAGAGTTGTAACTTCCACATGTGCTATGGGGGTCTCCTGTTTCTGTTGAACTTCTCCTGTTGTTTTTTTTGTTTGTTTGTTTTTCTACCATAATGCAATCTTTTCTAAATATTCTTGGTGCAGGTGGCTACAGTGTCTGAGCGTTCCAGGATCATGGAGCTGGAGAGGGAGGTGGCTGATCTCCAACTCAGGCTCAGAGCATTTCAGCAGAAGGAGGATGCTGTGTCTCTGTCCCAGCAACAGATCAGCAGCCTCAAGGCGCAGGCACAGTCTCAAGAGAAAAAGGTTTGTAGGAACTGGGAATGTATACCCAGCACTGTTGTTTTGTCAAGTCAGGGCTGAACCATACCTACATAGTAGCATGCACTTGTAAATGTTATACATCAGTGTTACCATCATGTGATTTATTACATGTCATAAACCTGGAACATTTACAATTACTTACTGCCCTCCTTTTGGTCCTTGTAATGTATAATGTAAATATGAATGCCTATGTTCTGTGTGGTTTGTTTAAGCTACTCTAATGATGCATCATTTATGGTTTTCCTTTGCGCATATTTGTGTCTCTATCAGATCAGTGAGCTGAGTGTTGACCTGGAGAGCAAACAGAAGGAGCTTCAGTCTGTACAACAAGATAAGAGCATGCTGGAACAACAGCTAACCAGTGTGGTGAGGTTAAATGCACACATACATATAATTAAGACCAAAATGAATACAAAGGAAGTTCAAGTAAACAAGGGAGAAAGGAAGACAGCTAAATTACCTTGGAAACGTGATAATGCTGCTGTTTTGACTCACTGGTTTGAAGTAATAACCTTAAAATCTTGCACAGGGAACATTTGCATAGGGTTGTATAGTGCATGAATAAGTTTTGGTCAGTTTTATGTAAAATAAATTCTGCAACAAATCAAATATAGGCAAATTAGTTTACGTTTGGCAGTTTACAACATTAGACTATGTGATTAGTATCACTTGGGGCTGAATTTGAGATTCTTCTTGTGTCACATTCTTATGTACAATTCTGTCTTGTAAAAAACAATGCCTCAAAGGTTTGATGGTGTTATCAATTTAGCTTGACATAGAGGCTGGTAGCTAATAGAAAACAACAATGGTGCCTTTGGATTTTTCTATTTCACAATATTTATTAAGTATTACACATGTTGCTATCTATGTACAGTGTTGCAATCATTACTGGAGAAAATACAGTCACTCACAGGTAAAATGTGATGCTATGCAATGATGCTTCTTGTATAAAAGCTGTGTAATTTCAGCAATAGTTTTCTGCAATTTGCCACCAGCAATATTTGGCATGTTAATAAAAAACAATGTAAAAGAAGACTACTCCTACAAATGAGAGGCTGCCATCTAAATGTTTTCTCTGCTTATCTTGGCTAATTTTACCAGGAGCAGAGGAGGTATTTTCCTGACTGGTAATAGATCCAAAACAGAACCTTCTATCAGAATCCATCCCTCTTTGTGCCTGGTGATTTGATTCCACTTTCTTTATTAATGGACAGAAGTGGGTTTATGTGAACCTGTGAGGCCCTGAGTCAGCCTTTGATTGAATATAAAGCACTTGGCAGAACATAATTCTAATAATCAATTTCCTTCCTCCTTTATTGTTTCTGGTACTGTAAGTGACCCGTTACAGGCACAAAGCCTGTTAACACTTCCACTATGTCAGTTCTCACTATAAGCATTTACTTGCTGTGTTCATCACTGCCAGTGTTCCACTTTGCCCCTCTGGTATTCCCCAGTCCTACCTCTGTTTGGAATTTGATCTTACATGCTCTTCTCACTTCATTTCATACAGCTTCATCTTCTTTGTTATTCATTCTGACCTGGAAATCGATCACAGTGGTCAAACTTAAAAGATATTGGTGAAGTTTCAATTGCTACAATTGAAAAAATACAGAGAAGGTGCTGTGAATGTTTTTTTTTTGTTTAGTTTTTTTGCTGTTAATGTAATAGAAACCATGGCAGGAGTAGTAAAATAATCAAATGCATAATCAAACATGCTTAAAAAAGTTCAAAGTATTTGACATATCTACCTTCGTGTGATACTTTGCCATTGTGTTGAATTAAATACTGTTGTACTAACAGAGAAAAAAATACAGCAGCAGCTTATGCTCCTGGAGAGAAAATGCAGCTGCACATCGAATGTAATAGCCATCACTTTAAAATGATGAGTCACATGCAAGTCCTTCAAGACCCTTTCTTTTCCCTCACCTCTCCTACAGACATCCAGGTGGGAGTGACAAGACTACAATTTAAAAAGTTGAGGATAGAAATGGAGGATGCACCTTTTTTTTTTCATTTCTTAATAAAGTGTATACTGATATGGCTTTATCTGTGTTTAAATCAGGAATGTCTTGCTTATGGGCACTGTAAAAATGGTCTCATTAAGAAAAGTATATAATACTCAAGCCTCACATGTTTTCTGGATCCAGTCATTAATCTGCTGTTAGCTCAAGGTAAAAGAATGTTGATGTGTAAGTGATTAGCTCATAGTAAAGCTTACGTTTGTCCATTTCAGAGAGAAAAGCTGGAGATAGCGGAGGAGGACAGCAAGAAAACAGCAAGGACAATGCAAGGTAAACATCAGTTGTATCTCTGCTGGTTTATCTTGGTTAAAATGTATGATGTTTTAATTTGTTCCTGTGTTAACTAATGTCTTCATGTTTTCTGTCAGAACTAGAGCACAGTACAGAGCAGTCGATGAAAGACTATCAAACCCTGAAAGAGGGAAGCCAGAACAGAGAGATGGATCTGAGGGCCCAACTGACACAGGTAGGTTTACATGTGGTGTCCGTGAACAGTTTTGACTGTAATTAACTAATCCACAAAAGATGATTATTCTGCAACACGTCATCAAATTACATAACTGTCTGTTTATTGTTGTGCCCATGCTGCACACAATAGAGCCTTGAAGCTGATGTTCTCCCATTGTGCTATCTTTGGATAGAATGGAAAAGTCAGAGAATGTAAAACATTTGCATGATTTAGTGTCACAGCTCAGTCTAAATGAATTGAATATAAGGCATTATTATTTTTATTCTGATTAAATAAAACTAAAATACCACAACCAAACCGTCCTGTAGTCATTGATTCTCTTTGCAGCAGTTTCCGTGCACTTACTGAAGCTGACCCAGTGTAAAGCTAACACTTGCCTTAGGCTAATACAGTGTTGTTAAAACATTACTAACACACACATGCATGCATTACTCACTCCTGTTTGGATTTAAGAAGCCCATGTGGACAACCAGTCTTCCATTATTTATTTATTTTTTTAATTCAAGCTTTGCAGTCTGTCATCTCTTTTAGGAAATCATCCTTTCTTATGAGTGGTATTGAAAGATATGCAAGATAAACCACAAGACTATGTTATGTCTGCTCATTTAATATGGACGAAGCAACCTTATTATATCTTACTCAGTTTGAATTCCTGTGTACATCATCCATGTTCAGTGGGTACATTAAACAACTGTGAAAACAGGCTTAATGTATTCACTGCAGTTTGATATAATCTGAAAGTTCAGCTGTTAAACTGCAAAGCATCCCGTGCAGTCCCCCTTCTCTGCTGCTTTTCTTAAAAGACCTGGGTCATGTTTGACCCCCCCCCAAAGCCAAACCTTTCATACTGCTTTTCTTGCTTCATGGAACTCATTACAAAAGGTTGTAAAAAACAAAATAGCTGAAGGATCCTGAGGCTGGTTTAGCTGCTTTTCCTTTTTTTTTTTTAGCTCACATTTATAGTGACCTCTGACCTTTTCAGTTTATTAATAGAATATTATTATTTCATGCTAATATTGTTGACTTGGACTCTGTTAGTGATTTTGATGTTATGTATCTTTATACATTGTAATATTGCATTCATCTGTATTTAATTTATGATCAGGTGTTGCATAACGTAACCATATGAAATAAAAATTATTTAATTTGGCCTTTTGTGTCTTTAGGCTACTGAAAAGTCACAGAGGACAAGTTTGTCTCTTGAACAGCTGACCAATGAGAATAAAGACCTGGAGATGCAGGTAAGCAGAAGATTCAGAGATATCACTGATGTCCTTTCATGTGAATCCTGTCGGCTTTTGGCTTAATGGTTAACATATATTGATGCAAATGTTTTTTTGAACATACATTAGTAATGCAAGTATATGTCTTCATTTGTGTATGCCTCATGACAAGATTTGGATGAGGATTACATTTTACAGCTTGGAGAGTTTTTATGCATATTCACATCCCATAGTGACTGCATGTGCCTCTTCCAGTCCTAGTCATCAAATTAAGTCAGGCTTTCTCTCTCTCTCTCTCTCTCTCTCTCACTGTCTCTCTCTTTCTCTTTCTCTGTCTCTCTCTCTCTTTCTCTGTGTCTCTTCTTCTGTGTGTGTGTGTGTGTGTGTGTGTGTGTGTGTGTGTGTGTGTGTGTGTGTGTGTGTGTGTGTGTGTGTGTCTCTCTCTCTCTCTCTCTCTCTCTCCCTCTGTTTCTCTCTCTCTCTGCCTCTCTTGTTCCCCACCCTCCACAGCCGTCTGTAGCCTATTATTTTTAGTTTTTATGCTCTGTTAAAGTTGTTCCTTTAGAACTTCTCCACTTGCAGCCATTCAGCCTGTCTGTGGCTCTCTTCTGCCCCCTCTCTGTCTCCTACATTCACCTCTGTGTGGTGACTGACTCCAGCTGTTGGAGATGATCGACTTCATTAAAGCAGGAGGAAATAACAGAGGATTAGTGTCACAGACAGAACATAATATATTTTCTATTTCCTGTTATTATCATCAATTTACAGGATTTCAATTCTGCAATTTCATACTAAAACCCTTCATGTTGCATTTCAGAAATGCTTTTATAAAACATTTAAATATCATTGCCCATACTCCAACTTAAAATACTCATTTTAATATTTTTTTTCAATGTGAAATTTGAGAAATGAAGCAAAGTTAATCATCAATGTCCTGTTTCCTTAGGTAGAGAAGTGATTGTGTTGGTACGTCATTTAAATGAGTTAAATATTAATTAAAAAAAGAGCCCAAATAAAACTCTGTGCTGAAAAATTTCTTAAACTTAGTATTGCTAAATCATTCTGATTAATTACTTTAATTCAATGCTCTTCAATCGACAAATGCCTTCACATTTAGTTGTGCATATTTTGCCTTTATTCATTACCTCCACTAAAGAAGTTATGTTTTTGCCAGCGTTTGTTTGTTTGTTTGGTAGTTGGTTGGTTTGTGTACGACATAACATGAAAACTAATGGATGGATTTTGATGGAATTTCAGGGTATCGTAAACAAATGATCAACAAATGATTAGATTTTGGTGGGGGGTTGGGGTTAGTGGAGGTCTGCGGTCTCAGAGTGCTTTTCTAGTTCATAGTAGAATTTGTCTCCTATTAAGATTTGATTTGATTTGATTTATTCGATTTATTTGAACATTAAAAAAAAACAATAATAATAATGAAAAAGAAAACATACATTAAAAAAAACAACCAAGCATGTTCAAAAGGAGTGGGTGGAAGGTAACATTTATATAATCCCACCCCTTCTTACTGTATCAATTTTTCTTACAAAATCCCCTTCCTCCAAAAGAAAAGAACACAAGATGTGTTAACTATTTGCGATACATACCTACATATATATATATATATATATATATATATATATATATATATATATATATATATATATATATATATATATATATATATATATATATAACATAAAATGAAAACCATACACAAGAATAAATACAGAACCAACAACACTCAATAATAATAAATAAAAATAATAATGTATTTGTTAAAAATACATTATTAGATAGATAGATCTATCTATAGATTTAGATGAAATTTTTATAATGTATAATATATTTATAATATATATATATATATATATATATATATATATATAAAATGGATTAGATTTCTATAGCGCTTTTCAAGGCACCCAAAGCGCTTTACATTATTGATCCATTATTCATTCACTCTCACATGCTCCCTCTGGTGGTGGTAAACTACATATGTAGCCACAGTTGCGCTGGGGCAGACTGACAGAGGCGTGGCAGCCATTTCGTGCCTACGGCCCCTCTGACCACCACCAAACATTCATACGCATTCATACACCAGTGTGAGTGACACTGGAGGCAAGGAGGGTAAAGTGTCTTGCCCAAGGACACAACGGACTGACTAGGACAGAGCGGGAATCGCACCGCCAACCCTTTGGTCAATGGACGACCCACTCTCCCAACTGAGCCATGGTTGTCCTATATATATATATATATTCTAGTTTAAAATGTTGTTAAAACCAGAATCATCAAAACAACAAAAAAAAGTTCTTGCAATGATTGTGAGCTTTAAAGTTCTCTCAGACTGAGACAAACTGCAGCGTCTCAGCACCAAAGAGAGACACATACAAGAAGAAAGGTTGCAGAGCATTTATTCAGCAGGGATGCTCTTACATCTTCCTCTGCCCTCCCTTGTCCTGCTGCTGTGAGTTATGATGTAATCATGCACATGTTGGAGCGAGACACACTCTGTGAAACTGTTTCTGTGTGTGTTTATGTGTATGTGATGATGCCTGGATGGACAGAACATTGCTTTAGTTGATGGATGGTTGACTTGAGATAGTCCTTTCTGGCATTTTCTGTCACACATCGGCTGGATGATGTTTCCTCCTCCAGCACTGCAGCATATCTCCCCTACAGTATGAATGAATGGAAGTGTGTATTAATCCAGTTTTTCTCATCAGCGGTGAAACAGTCTTCGGCTGATGTTCTTGTGTGAGGTTCTCTTTTCATGGTAGACATCATGAATGAACAGTGATTCCTTTAGATGAATGTGTGCATATGGCGTAGAAGAGTGAGGAAACAAGGCTGTGAGCAGTAGAAGGAGGGGGCAAGCATAGGAGGAGCTTATGCTGGCTTACATAATGGAAGTGCTTGGCTTCTTTAACGTAGCAGTGAGAGAGAGGCTGCTCAGGCATTACGCTCTCCATTTCCCACTTGCAGCCGTGCACGGGGGGGATAAGAGCTAATGGTTTATTGATGCCCAGCTTGTGTTATTGTGTGCACGTTGTCCTGTAGATAGAGTCAGAGGGCTGGCATAGCAACAATACTACAGGTTCATCAGATGAACATAGGTTAAAAATCTGGCAGTAGTAACCTGTGTAGGTATGGACATAGCTGCTCTGCACCAGGGTTACTCCAACAACATCTACTCGCCTCATTACCAGGTAGGACTGTCTTATTTTAGCACAGGTTCACACTGAGAGTAAAACCTGTTCTGTGCATCGTTCTGCCAATATTAAAGGATCAGAGTCAGTATAGCCATGAAACCATGCACAGGGTATTGAGGGTCTGTTAAATGCTTTAAGGGGGTATGGTTTATGTTTTTCTTCGGTAAGGTTTGGTAACTTTATCACTCAGACTGCGATGTGGTCATGTATGTTTGTGTGCAGCCATGTTTGATTTGTTTGTGTTTGTACATCCTCTTGTAGATGACTGTCATCATCAGAGGTGTAGGTAAATACTGAAGTGCTCAGGTCAAAATCTCACTGTGGCACTTCAGGTAGAAATTGCACAGCTGATGACACTCATGACAATATGTTAATGCACAGAAACAAACTACCAGACAGTACATACAGTTTGCAGTACAGATTGTAACACATTAGGGTGTATTTTATTTGGTGCCAGGTTGCACCAAAGGGATTGATCTGAAAGCTATTGTACTTGTTAGTCTTAATTAATTATTGATTATTACTATTTTAAAGTTGCTGAGATCACAATGCTGCACGTGTCTGAGAAGCAGATTGAACTGTCAAATTGTTCTGAATGAGAAAAGCACAAAGTTTCCTTCAGCAAAAAAAAAAAACAGAGGTCTCTCGGGGCTTATATTTTTAGTTTCCCATGCTTTTTAACCTCTTTCCTGCTTTCTGCTGACTCAAAGCAGTCTGTTTTAAGCCTGTGTATTGTTGTAATGGACCAGACTTTCACTTCTAATGGCATCTTTTTGATCTAAAAGCTTTTAAATAAGATGTGGAATTGGGATGTAAGCCAAAAACTGACAATTTTTTTCTGGTACAGTTCAGAATTTTCCAAAATCTCTGTGAGACTAACAACAAACTCTATTAAGTACAATATAAAAAAGATTAACTTTGATGCTTGTTTATCATGTGTTTATGCATTTTGACTCACCATCTGTTTTCTTTTCTTTCTTTTTTTTTCCCAGCTTGAGGCTTTGAAACAACAGAACTCCAAATACCAGGAGGAGCTCAGTCTGTCTATAGAGCGGAGCAGCTCAGAAAGTCAGCGTATCGGAGTTCTCTGCAAAGAAATGTGAGTACTCAGGATAACTAATGTGTTTTTTCCTGATTGGTGTGGCTACTAGAGGTGACCCCAGTTAATCACTCTTGTGTGGTAAATGTGCCCTTGGGGCTACAATGATCGCTTAAAACTATAAGCTCAAAAAGCTCTGTCTGTAAAACCAACATGTTTTATTTTACTGAACAAAACTAAACTAAAATGCCAAATGTGTCATTAAGCTGGCTCCATCTCTAACCCTCAAGAGATATGCTCCCACTTGTAAATGTGGTATAAATTGTTGTTTAAAGCCCATAATTACAGAGAGAGTCCAATTAGGTGCGATTATAGATATGGTGGTGGAGTACAATGCACCCAAACACCCATAATCACAATAATAAAACCCCTTGGGTATTCGTATAAAAATGTATGACTGATTATTTGGCTCATTTGGTTTTGATGCGTGAATAAAACCCAACAAATCCAGCATGTTTTCACCTTGGTTTAGCGTGTCTGTGGTGAATCTCCACTCTTGATGCTGAAGTCTATTTATAGCCTGATGTGTCTGTGTGTGTCTGTGTATGTAGAAGTATGTGTTATGTTGTTCTCCTGTGTTTTGAGTCGTTACATCAACCCCTCCCCGAGTCATCAGAGCCTGGGCTGTGACGCCACAGCTCCAGATGGATTTAACTGGCTGGATAATAGTTATCAGTATGTAGGAGGAGGAGATGGAGACGGAGAACTCAGACAAGCTCCTACAGTTACATTAAAGTCATGAAACTGCAGCTGCTTGTTGTCTGTTAGAGGCAGATGGTGAGATTTCATTCCCCTGCTTCTGTCCGAATGCTAATTGACTTTTATTAATTCTGTTGTGTGTTAATGGATCACACGTATCTGAAAACAGACTTGGCTTGAGCTATATATTTTCGGACCCTGCATCCTTCCTCTATCAGTTGTTATGTAATTGCTCCAACTCTCCGCCTAGGACCGCCTGGCTCCAACATGGCCCCTGCCCTCACTATGACGTCACAGAGTGTGTGTTTTGTGTGTCTGTATTAAACCTAGTGTGTGTGACAGTGTGTTGCACTCTAGCTTTTGTTTATACTGAATCAATGTGGCTTTTGTGGGATTGGAGGGAACAGCTATAAACCACAGCTCGGAAGTGTGTTTGATACCAAAACTTACTTTTTTACCCCAATATCTATCTTTAATGATGTTTTTATATATTATGACATATTAAGAGAACAACATTATGAATAAAGAATTTGATATAAAATTGGAAATGTCACTATTTCAGAATTTTCACCACATTATGATTTGACATTAGTAGCACATTGAAGCAAGAATAAATATTCTAAAATGCAGCAACACAAGACTGAACCCTAATAATGGATGTTTTTATAGATCTGCAGATTATCAGATATGTTAATATTGATTACAATTAAATGCTACACGGCTCTGCACTGAATGTGTGAAATATGTGTGAAATTAAATGAAATGATTCCATTCTGTAAAAGGCACTTTCCTGAAATTCTCATTTACAGTAGTTGCATGTTGATTTTATACCTCAACTTTGCCGTGTGGATCCAGTCTCATTTAGTTTGTGTTGTCAGTGGAACAGCTCAGATTTGACAGACGTTCCAGTTGAACAAGTACAGTCAGAGACCACAGCAACATTTCTTTTACATTCTCTGTGTCAGTGGTTCCAAACCTTTTTGGCTCGTGATGCCATTTTAATGTCACACATTTAAATGTCTAGGTGACCTGAGACATTTACAATGGAGAATAATTTTTTTTTGCTAAAATTAATTAGTTTTGATTATGTAATAGATGACATTTCGTCTATGTAATGTATAAATTATGGACAGAGGCAGAAAACCCAGGTTTAGATTAGTGCACAAAGTGAGAATTTTATTTTCCTTGGTCAGGATATGGTCAGTCCAGCTTGTATTTACAAGGCTGTAAATGAATGCCGAACAAACTATGAATTATGAAAGAGCTCCAATATCTTAAACTGAGCACAGTGAACATTTGACAGATAAACGGTACCACAGTGCTGCAGTTTCAGACTCACAGTTTGTCATGTCTTTTATGGATTGGGATTGACTGTCAACTAACTTTTTTTTTTTTCATAAGTGTGGGGTTTTGTTTTTTTTTTTTTTATTACAAAAAATTTCAGGTGATCCCCATTTGAATTCTAGGTGACCCCACACAGGGTCCCCACTCCAAGGTTGGAAAACACTGCTCAATATAATGCACTTCAGAATGTGCAGGTCTCCTTTAACACAGCTTCCAGCTTGTTGTGTTATGATGGAGATTGCTAAAGGCATGATGAATGTAATTACACTGCAAGTGGCTAAATGTTTCACCCAGATGGTGCTCAGACCAGGCTATTAGTCATGCGTTGCTTCAGAGTTCTTCTTTGACACAAATCCTAAGAATGACCCAAATGGAACTAAACTCAATTTTACCAGATATGGTTTGGGCACCCAAAAATATCTGGATTCATATAACGCCTCACTGTTCTAAGAAACACAAGTCCTGGGCTGCTCTCTTCACTTGGCTAAATTTAATCAGATTACAGACTGATCTTATATTGCACTGATACTATTTTCCAGTAATGGAAGTATGACTACTGTACAATATCACTACTAGACTATACTGTATATATATATATATAAACCAGTGTGGGTTTTATATCCTTTAAAATGATCAAAGTAGGATGGTGTAGGAGTCAACATAAGAAGCAGAAACAGATGGTTGAATGATGAGAATTAATCTTCAGATTATACATATGCACTAACATAAGGTGTATTTATATTAAACCAAATGTGGAGTTTTGTATCCAAAGTGATTTTACCTTCAGTCATTTAGATGCTTGTAAAAAGCTCATTGTAAAAACATGGTACAGTCTTTGTGTTGCCATCAGCTCTTTTAACTGAGGCACCCATTATAGCTGATTGTGCATAAACTCTTAAATGTGAACAAATGTCACATAGAGCTCTGAGTGTCACATGTGCTAACTGGTCAGAATTTGGTCTAAAAATTGCGACAATTATTTAACACAAAATCTGCACAGATACAAACTGAGATCAGCCCCTAAAGCATGTTGCATGATTTTTCCATCACTAACATCTGTCAACAGCAGCACAGATTTAGGTACACAGCACCAGTTGTGACATGAATATGATAGTAACCTAATATCCAGTACAACTCTTAAAGTGTGTCATCTGTCTGTCTGTCTGTTTTTCCCTTTCAGTGAGGAGCTGAAACTGGCCTCCCAGAAGTCTCACCATCTTGAAGAGGTACTGACCTTTCATATGATTCTTTCATCCTGTTATAGCCAAGAGTTTGTTCAACCATAGACGATGCGTAATTAATAGGTTTTGACATCATGAGGATTGACTTCCCACTGTGACTGATTTGTTAAAGCTGAGACGGCTTTACTCTATTTAAGTATCTTGCTCTATGTTTGTGTGTCTCAGCACAATGAGGTGCGCAGCAGTCAACAGCCAGACATGAAAACCAGGTAAGAAATCAGCAGTGTTTTTTATGAAGAAGATCTATACCTGTTTGTCGACTTTTATGATAAGATATACTTTATTAATCCCCATGGGTAAATTTAAAGTAGTCACCACTCCACACAACAAATATACAATGATATTGTATCAGCACTTAAAGAAATAATACTGAATGTAAATGGCTCTAAGATAAAACAGTTCAGAATAAATTATAATTAAAAAAGTTATTATTTAGATTAGATTTAAAAAGTTGAGTTAAATATGATAAGTAGTAGTTGTTACTTTTATCCAAAACCACTTAGCATTAACTGTAGTTACACTCTTCAGTGTAACTTTAACAAATATGCTTTTATTGTATATTTGGTGGGGTTTTTATTTCTGTTTGTTTTTTCAGAACAAATTTCACCTCTGGAAATCATAAGGCTATGAGGTCAAATATTACATCAAACCAAAGTCAAATATATCAGTACCAAAACACAATAATCAAATTACAATTATTTATGTAACATTACTTCATTGTAGGTATTTGATATTTTTGGTCGATCATATTGGGTCACAGTGATGAGACTATGAACATGTCGGGTCAAAAAAAATTTGAAGATAAACTTTGTAGTGGTTTGGGAGTCCTAAAAACAAATTTACTGTCTAAATTATAACTACAAAAAAAAGAGAGTCGATTGATTTTCATTGTTTTAAAAGACAATGTCCATATTGACATTTTCGTCTCATACTTCACTTGCCCAAAAGAGTAAAGGTTGATATCTCAATCTTAATGATTACATGTTTTAAACATTAATTATACTGTACTTATAATTACTCACTCCAAGCATGATTTTTGCATAATATTAAATTCTTTGTGCTTGACAAATAATTTTACCAGCCTTAAGGACCTTCATGACATCCACCAATCCTGGATTTTTTTTTTTTCCACCAAAAAACTCTCTTTTCCAGAAGTTGCAGCAAACAGTGCATCTGGCACTAGGTTATTGTTAATTTTGGCAACTTTAAGTGAAAATGGAAACTTTTGATATGCTGAATATTTGACAAATTTTTGATGTAGTTTTTTTTTTTAATTATTATTATTATTGTTCATCACAGATGTTTTTTCAGAATGATTTCTGTGAAAATGGCTGGAATTGATAAATGTATTCTCATGGCCTGGAAGTACTACAAATACCATTTCCATCCATATGTTATGCTTATATGCCAATTAAATGTGGGGGGGGGGGGTCCTGCCTTGGCAGAGGTCAGTGCTCTCAGAGTGCTTTTCTAGTTCAATTATTTATTTGAAGGATTATACTGATTAAGACTGAGAGAAGTTATTAGCCATGTGCAGGATAATCTGATACTATTGGAAACCTAGGGATATAAAGTCAGCTTTAACCAGTAACTTTTTAAAAGAGTCATTTTTGTCATTTAAATAGTTTTAGTAGTAGTTATTTTTAAGTAAAGGCTGTTGAAGTGATGCTTCTTTCCTCTTTAAATGGTAATTTGGTATAAAGTGGAAAAACACATAGTAGTGGTTAATGGAGTGTGTAGAAAGATGGCACATTCTGACCCAAATTCTATGGACTCTAATTATTTATCAGCAGACATGATAGGATCCACACTTTTCCATAATGTGCAGAATAACAGCATTTATTCTTCACATGCATTTTCACAGCTGATAGGATACTTCGATTTGCTGCACGCTAAATGTTCTATATGTTGTGTTATCCTGTCTCTACTTTATTTAACACTCGCTCTGTACTTCAACGCCTGCTTCGCACTGACAGTGGGATGCATCTATCCTCTGATTCCTGAATTAAAATGTGTTAGACGACACACAGTCTCTGTTATGACTGGTGGAACCCACAGCAACAAACAAGTAAAAGGTTGTATTTTTGGTTTTTGGTTGTATTTTTAAACCTCTTCAGAAGCCAGGGGAACAAAGCTGTGGTGACTTTTACTTGATTGTTGCTGTGTTTTCCACCAGTTATAACAGAGACTACGTGTCGTCTCACACATTTCAATTCAGGAATCAGAGGATAGATGCATCCCACTGTCAGCACGAATCAGGCATTGATGTACAGAGCGAGTGTTAAATAAAGTAGAGACAGGATAACGGTGTCATGGATCAAAGAAGTGTTCTTGATCTGAGCAGCAGAACTGAAGCTTGTCAGTGTTCGCTAGAGGGAAGTGTAGAGATGATGTACAATTAGAGCAGAAATAATACAGATGTGGAGGAGGAGGAGAGTCTGCTCAGGTGAACATGAGGATACAGAAAAACAGACTGACACGAGATGTGATTCAGGGAGACGACGGGCATCTTGTCAGTTTTACCTTCATGGCGATGTCATCTGCTTTGGTCTAATTGACTCTGGAGGCAGGTGTTACCACCCACAGCCCCATTAATCCACAGTCAATGTACAGCCAGTTTGTTGACAAGGAATTTCGATTAAATCTTGGTTTGAATCTTCCATGTTTTTTATTTCAAACATACCAGTAGTCAGGTATGAATAATAGATGGATACTTCTTAAATCAGTATTTATGCATAGATATTTCAGTGCATCGGGACAGCTCCAGTTACATTTTCTCACAATTTAACAAGAGCCTGACTGAAGGATTTATTTAGGTCAATGATGAAAACAAAATTAGGGAATAAATAAATTCAGATTTTAATATATCAGATTATTTGTTATGTAAATGCTTTTACAATAAATGTTATTGCATTTTTATGTACTCCCCTTTTCATATATTTTCATAGAGAAACAATCTCCAATCAGGAAACGGATCAATCCACCGGCGCCTTAATGTCAGACAAAGACAAAGAACTGGAAACTCTGAGGAATGAGGTATATTCAAACACAGACAATTCACATAATGGGTTCCATTAACAATTTACCATGATGACATGTGAGAACTGTTGTGTCCCTGCAGATTGCAGTGCTCCGAGGGGAAAACGCTGTGGCTAAAACCTTGCAGTCGGCCGTGGAGACCCTGGAAAGAGACAAAGCTCAGCTGCAGAGCCGAGTTCAGAGTCTAGAGAAGAGACTCATAGGGACGGAGGCCTCAGAGGGAGGAGACAGGGAAGCCCCACCTTCAGGTAAGGAGACATTTGTCATACATTAGAATTATATGAGAGTTGTTTGTTCTTGTTTTTTTAGATATTTATGTCATGTTTGTGCAGGTGAGACAGCTCTGGAGCAACTGAAGGAAGAGAAGGAATTTGCTGAGGGACAGGTATCTACTGAGTATATATTCACACAGCTCTTGTATCTGCTCACATTGTTACATAAAAACTAATGTGTCTCATTGTTTATGTCAGATCAATTTCCTGAATAGTGTGATTGTGGACCTGCAACGAAAGAATGAGGAGCTGAAGATCAAGCTGAAGAAGTTGGCTCTGGCTGAGTTTAACGGCAATGACGAGACTGATGGGTAAATATGTCCATTAAACTTTCATATGTCACTAAAAATGTCACTTAATTACTTTTTATACTTAGAAAAACATGCACGGGAACTGTTCTGTAAAATATCACTTTAATGCTTTATTTGTTAATGATTTCATTGAACAGTTGATCACAAAATGAATTTGCCATTAATTTGATCATTGAATTATTGTTTCAGTTATGCCCTTAAAAGATATATGTACATACTTTATAGTTAGTTTTTTTTTTTTTTTTTTTAAGTGTTTTTTATTTTAGTGTGTCTTCAGCGCTTGGAATAAAAAGAATGCCACTCTGGGAAATTACAGTAGGGTTAGGGTTACCATGTTCTCCAATCTTAAATCCAGAAAGGCCCATCTCTTATTGAAAAGTCAACTTTTAATCTCCACTCTTTCATTTTAGTTTTGATGAAGGTGTGTCCAAAAGGGAAAAGAAGGTAACCCCACGTCTGTTCTGCGACATCTGTGACTGCTTTGACCTCCACGACACAGAGGACTGTCCCACTCAGGCCCAGAGCCCAGATTCTGTACCCCACACCACCTACCACGGCAACCCCGCTGACGAGAGGCCCTACTGCGACATCTGCGAGGCCTTCGGTCACACCACAGAGTCTTGCAACGATGATCAGACCTTCTAAAGGCTCCACAAACTCTGACCCCTGCATCTAACTCTGCTCCTCTCACCTTTTCAACTCTCCTGTTACATTCCCCCAAATCCACCTCCCTGCAGATTTTTCCATATGTATTTTTATACTGTATTTATGCATATCACTTGTATCCACTGTCCTAATCTAAATCCTTTACCCTACAGGACTACTGCTCTTTTCTCTAAAGATCAGCTCGTCTGACTATAATGCAGAATACTCGTCCAAATATGCTGCTTTGGTGCAATATTAATGTTTTTAAGATAAGGAGTCCGTCCTCTGCACTTGTCGTTTTATAACATGTTTTGCATTTGATTTTGTTTCTAAAATAAGTGATGTTCCATATTTATTGTGCTTTGGGGTATATGTTTTTAATTAATGAAACCTGACGGAACATGATATTGAGCACAAATCAGACTGAAGGGAAAATGAAGCACCTCTTGGACTCTACATTCCTGTCTTAAAGTATATATTGCATTCCTCAGACTGAAAGGCTGTAAACCAATCAGATACTGCCACATTTTAGTAATTTTTTATGTTCAGGAACATTTTACAGAGGCTGCACTACAGTTTACCTACTGTTCCCATGTGGAAATATGAGAATGAGTAAACAACATGTACCACTGTTTGGTTTGAATCTTGGAAATGTGTGGCTTGACAGAAAGGAATACATGTTTACTCTAAATCCACTTTACATTTTTCAGAGCTTTCAATGACAGGTGATGATGGGTTTGTCACAAGGGCGTGTAACAGGATTTGTCCTGAATGCTTTAAAAGAGCCTTGTATCATGGCTGTCAATTTCCAAGATCGCAAATGAACTCTGTCATGTTTGTACTTTTTTTCCTCTTTCCACAGTTTAACATACAGATAATAATTACTCCACAGTAATGCTCCTAAAGGGTCTGTTGTAGCTAATTGTTGCATTTTGTTATTTATTCTGTCTGACCTGTCACTAACCAGTATATTTCTACAGTAAAATAAGCTAGCACTGATTGAAAATGTATCATCTGTACCAGGACTACTGTAGTATAGGTGGGCTTTTAAAATGCATCTGCCTCATGTTACAAGAACCCAGATGAAACTGTAGAAGCCTCTAAGTTAGTTTTGCACTGTCCACTTTAAAGACTCAACGTTCAATTCTCTTAGAAAGAAGCAGCGCTTTAACTGATTCCAGATAAAAGCTATTTTATCAGCAGGGTCGGTCCAGATTATTATATGTACTGTTGCGTTTTACAGTTTACCAGTGTCGTGACACATATTTGACCTATCTAGTTCTTAAGCACAATTTTGGATCATATTGAATCTCTGAGTGTATAACACATGACTAACCATTGACACAAATCTCTGTAAATACTAATCAGAAGCATTCTTCTGATAAATGTGTACACAGTGCCATAGAACAAAAAGATAGCTTTTATGTGTACATTTTATTTTTTTGTCCTGTTGATAAGAGTAGACATTGTATAAGAAGATTTCCACTCGAGAGAGAAAAGCCCCTTTGTATAGATACTGACTTTAAATCATTGTGTACTTTATAAGTAATGCATCTAACTAGTGTAATGTTTTATATGTAACAATTTCAGGCACCACTGATGAATGGTTTCAAAGACTAACCATTTTTCAGATAATGTGTTGTAAAATGTCACTTGTTTTATATGTACTCCTGGTCCAATAGAAATACTAAAAAAAACTATTTTGTGTATTGTTCATCTGCATGTGGGTTTTTGCTGCGTATCAGACAGCATCATTCTTTTTCCTGGAACACACTTTCTGACTCACAACACATTATGGATTAGCTGCTGCGCTGTTCATTAAGAGTTTCATCCCCGGATTTTTCTCCCGAGGTGCAGCCAGCTGAAAGAGCCTGCTCTACTTTTCATGAGCTGCTGTTGTCACCACAGGAGAAAAGCAACACAAAGGAAGCGCGTTCAGCTCAGTGGCACACTTCTAGTCAAGATATAAAAGGAAACAGTTGACAAACTAATCTCAACAAAGTCCATTTAGTAAAAGTTTTGGACTGTTGACTGAATTACATTAAAGTCTTCAATCTGCTGAGGAGGATTATGGGATGATGGAAAGCTCCCTGGATGGATTTGATGGTGCCACTGTTTCCTTAAGAGCAGAGATATTTTGACTAATCCTCGAACTTAAGATCATCTCAGTTACACACCAACACCCTGAAATATTTTGTGAATTTTATTAAGAAAACAAAACCATTGGACATGAAAAAACCAAGCACTACTGATGGAATAAATAAGTCAAACCAAACCATAAATCTGTACAAGATCTAAAGTGAAACAAAATGGTCCCAAGAAAAACAACATACAAGATTTTATATCTCACAGCTCTTTTTTTTTTTTTAAACACACATTTATGAGCAAACTATAAGCAATCGGCTCGATCAGGTGAAAGCTACAACATAAGTGAGATTTTCTTAAACTGAGTGTATATAATGCTGTTTATAACTGTTAATGTCAATACATAGCATTTTAAGTTCCAGCGCTGCTGGACTGGGAATGAGGTATATGCTAATCCATCCTCTAAACTGAGACAACTGTCATTTTTTAATTTCTTTTCTCTCCATCCATGTGAATGCTGATTTACTGAGAATCTGATCAAGTAATTCAGTGTCATAAAGTACTTCTATAGCCCCTGTTAAATGAAGTCATTGGTTTATGGTGACTCAATTGATTTCAGTTCATACATGTGTGAGGTTAGAGGTCATACGTCTGAATCCCTACTATAAAGTTCAAGTAAAATGCACACTGATGTCAATGGCAGATCTGCACAAAACCAAAAGCTTGATGCCACATGTATGGATTCAGCCAATAGGACAGCACCTTGAAGGAGGATTATACCCAATGTTTGAGCTAAAAGACTGGACCCTTCTACTGTGAGCTACAGAGATATTTGTAGGTCAGAGATAAGTAGTGATACACAGAACACTTACAGAAATGAGACATGACTGAATATGTGTCATAAAGCCGGACCACAAATGAAAACCGGTTCCGGTAACTGGTCGGCTTCTACTTCAGAGGGTATTAAAAAAACCAAAGTGCCACCAGAAGTAGACACAGACCAGTAACCGGGAAGTGGAAATCATTTTGACTTAAGTGGTTTTCCAGATGCTAAAAGATGACCAGAAGTCACTTCTGGGTAGTGTTCTAATTCCAGTCTAATTCTTGTAAATTAAATCAGCCTGTTGTAGTTGAGTTATGAATATTGAATCAAACTAATTAGTGATTATAATAAGGCCAAAAAAAACCAAAACAAAACATGGCACCAAAAATGTAATTCAAAACCTGCTTGACCTAAAGCATGTAATTAATCATAGCAACTCAAGGCACACCTTCAGGACCTACGCTACCTATGCCTGTCTTCACTACTTATCAAAGAATGTGTGGTGACCAGTACTGTCGTCTTCTTCCTCTATAAACCACAAACTATCAAAAACACGCGAATGGAGAACTTTTCATGGATAGAGAAAAAAGACATCCACTACAGCAGCAAAATCTATCTGTGATCGATTGTGACATACCATAACAGTGCATTGACCCTCCTGAGAAAAAAACCCTAAACGTTTCCTAAACAAATATAGAACATTAGTCTAACAGGAGGCGAATCAGGAGGATTGAAGTGACGTGGCCTTAGGTCGAGGTTCCTCACAGACGCAGATCTGAGACCAGGTTAGCCTCTTGAGTATCCTGAGCTAAACCATTAGCTGTGAAACATAAAAGCGGTCTCAGAGGAGCGTCCACGATCAACCTCGTCCTAATCCTAAACTGATGAGGACATCAGTGTCGAATCCCCAGTGTTAACTCTTTTAGTCACAGATGCAGGTCAGTGTTTGTCTTTCTGGCCTGGCCTGGGCTGAGCAGAGCCGACAGTGCTGCCCCTGGTCACCGAGGGGGACTGCAGTCTGGGTTCAGAGCTTCTCTTGGCATTAGTGAAAAAGTGTGGAGAACTGGAAGGAAGCACGGAGGGGACCAGTGAATAGAGGTAATATCCATTCTCCCTCTGTGGCAGAGGAGTGTCAGGGCAAAGGTGGCAAATCTGAGGGGAACAGCCATCAGGTTGGGAGACGGTGAAGAGAGACGTCCATTCTCCCTTTGGTATTGACAAGTTTGGGTGGAGGCAGGTAAGGGAGGAAAAAAAGAGGGCAGGGGGGAGAGCCGGTGTGTCCATTAGCCCTAAATTAGCTTGGGTTAATGGAGGGAGGTAAAGAGAAGGAGTGAAGGAGAGAGGAGGGTGCAGGAGAGAAATGACTCAGCCCCAGACATTTAACTCTCCTCAAAGTCCTGAGATGAGGACTCCAGTTTACTTTTCTTACTGGGTGGGGTCTCATCCTCTAGGTCCTATGTGGAGAGAAAAAATATATATAATATGACACATATTGTTACACAGCTGTAAGCACAGATATTATTCAGTTTTAATAGATATATGACTGCTGGGCACTTTCTCAGTGCAACTGCAGATTTTTGCTGATCTTATTATTTACATTTGTCTCCTTCCATCTTTTCCAACTATAGCATGATTTGTCATTTTATTTTCATCCAATGTGGACCAGTTGGCTCCTCCGTGAAATGTGAAAAATCTAATATAAGTACCAGTCAATGAGGACAGCGAGTCTGTGTACAGTATTTACTATGCACCTCAGGATAGAATACATTACTTGGTTTAACTGCAATTTAAAATTAAATGCAATTTAAAACAATCAACTATTTAGCTTTATACAACCATGTGTGACATAACCTATACCCTCAGACAACACTCCCTCACACAGACTTTTTTAAAAGATATTTGCTTCACATTTACTTGATATTTAATGAATATGTTTCCATCTTCACTTTGCCCACAGTGCAACATCAACTTGAGTTTCACATCCATATTTGATGCTCTGACTTTTCCCTGGTTAGTCAGAGCAGATCCTACAGTAGATGGTTTTGATTGTCTCAAAGTCTGGACTACAAACGAGCAAAGTAACGGTGTTGTTCTGAAATTCTTCTAAGATCTGGATTAAAACACAAACAACTGGTTCAAGATTAGCAGACCCATGGCACCAAGAAGATTAATCCCATAAAAACAAACTGTACAAAGGACTGAAAGGTTGCATTACAAATAGTAACGTGTCAAATTATGAAACACAAGAAATGTACTGACAGCTAAAATAACATTTGTAGCATTTTATGAAGGAAAAGCTCCTATGTTTACCTGAGTGGCTTTGCTATCTGAAGTTTCCTTCTCCCCTGAAGACAGGCTTTCTCTCTTGGCACTTTGTGCTCTCTCTGAGGTCTCTGAGGAAGGGATGGTCTTACCTGAGGACCCAAATATAGCGAGACTTTAAAAAACAGTAGCACTGGTATGACAGGAATGACAAAACAAAGGCCCGGGATAAGAGTGGATAATGTTGGAGACATAGTGTTTGACACTTTAATGACACTCTGTGGTTACACAAGGTAACTGCTAGGACTGAATGATGTGCAAAAAA
Source organism: Siphamia tubifer (assembly GCA_020466265.1). NCBI lineage: Eukaryota > Metazoa > Chordata > Actinopteri > Kurtiformes > Apogonidae > Siphamia > Siphamia tubifer. The sequence continues at coordinate 53,460,980 of CM035794.1, read as the reverse complement.
TATATATCAGACTGCTGAGCAGATATTGTGATTACAATATGACTAACAATTTTAGTGGGAATGACAAACTTTTGATTTTCATTTTCACATAAAAAAGCAAAAATTATGATGTGGTTTATACTTGGGCCTACAGCAATCAAACATGTTCTCTACAGAATGTTCATTTAGAGCAGGAGTGTCCAATCCTCCTCAAGGTACAGTATCCTGTATACTTTAGATGTGTAGATGTGTCCAATAAACCTGATTTACATGATCACCCTATCATCAAGCTCCGCAGAAACCTGATAACGACCATTAGTTGTGCTGGAAGAGGGAAACATCTAAAACATGCAGGACACTGGCCTTTGAAGACCAGGATTGGTGACCCCTGATCTTGACAATGTTTTTTAGTGTGAAGAATCTCTGCAGCACCATTATGTTTCACTACATTTATGAAACCTGCTTCTCCTGTTATTTTAAAGCAACATGGCTTTCATCACAATTTTTTTTCAAATTCGTAAAACTCCAGTGATAGCCTAATAATCAGTGATCCCCTAGGCTTTCCACGATTCCGCACAATGAATAACTTTAAAGATGACTCCATCATAAACACAGTCCACTTGTTTACGTAACAAACCAAAACATCACTCTGGCCTTTTCTGAAATTTCATTGTAAAGTGCATTGTGGGAAGCGATACATTTCTCACAGATTCAGCAAGAAAATGAGCCACACTGCTACCACATAAAATTCACCAATGTTGTTTTAAAGAATGAGTACAGTCAGTGGATGGAGGTGAAGGGTTTGGCTTTGGCTTCAGTACTCAGAGACAGCCAAACTACTGCTGTGTGGAATTCCCATTCCTACAATGCACTTCATGAGAAAATTTCCAAAAATGTCCATTTTGGGTTTTTAAATAAACAGAAAGACTGTGTTTATGATGGAGTCATTTTTTTTAAGTTGTTCACCGTGAGAGAAGTGATTCAAGTGTGTAAGAACAAGAAGACTAAGGGAATAGTGTTAATTAGGCTATCCCTGGAGTTTTACAGATTTGAAAATATATTTTTGATGAAAGTTTTTTTCTATTAAAGACAATTTAGTTTAACCAACATAGTTGAAAATCACCAAAAAAAAAAAAAAAACTAACAAATCCAATGGAAAATTAGTGTAAGAGCAGAAGTTCAAGAATAAGAGGTGGAATGCAGGAACATAACGGCTGTGGCTCAGTTGGTAGAGCAGGTCATCCAATGATCGAAGGGTCGGTGGTCCACATGTCGAAGTGTCCTTGGGCAAGACACTGGACCCTAAGTTGCTCCCAGTTGGGACAAGGCAGCGCCTGTGTATCGGCAGCAGCAATCTACTGGTGTATGAGTGTGTGTGTGTGAATGTGAAATGGGTGAATGTGAGGAATTGTAAAGCACTTTGGGCACCAACTGGTGTATAAAATCTGCTATATAAGTACAGTCCATAACAGATGGTTACAGACCTGTGGGGAACTTGATAACCACAGATAGTGTGAAAATGTCACTATGTGCAATCAATGATGGGGAACCTACATCTGTTATTATTCATCAGTGTCACATAAAAAGATACAAAACAGACATAACCAGAGGGGTGAAAACAAAAACAGGATGTGGCTAATCATTGGTCTGAACACATTTGCAACCTGCTAAATGGCCACAATGTGAGATATCTGCAGTAATGAAGTCAATATGCCTGTCGTTTGAGACTTCCCTCCCATTGTGTGTGTGTGTGTGTGTGTGTCTGACCCCTCTTGCTGTCAGGGCTCTGGTCAGTCTTGCCCTCGCTGTTCTCCCGGTGGGGACACGGTGGTGGGCTCTGGGGCGGGGCTGGTGCTACAACTGTTTTCCTGTTTCACTGGAGATGAGTCAGCGATGGAGCTCTGGTTGCTGTTGTCATCTACCATTGATAGAAACATTCATTTCAGTTAGTTTTTGCCATTTTGAGGCTGTTTCACATTCATCCTGTGACACAACACACACACACACACACATACATACACACACACACACATATATATATATATATATATATATATATATATATATATATATATATATATATATATATATATATATATTCTGTGTGTTTTATTTACAGTCTATATTTTGGTTGTGTTAGAGGTTTACGTAGATACCCACCATGCATGTCCATCATCCCTGGAGAGGAGCTATTTTCTGGAGTCGTCAACTCTGAGCCATATTTTTCATCTTTGCCCTTCTTCTTATTCTTGTTCTTCTAAATTAGGAAAATCAAAACATGTGATGTAACACAATTATAAACAATGGCGATAAATTGTACAAGTGTTCTATTGTTTTGTCAAAATCTGTTTTTCAGTTTCACAGCTAAAGACATTATTAATATAATAACACAGCTGTGGTTGAACTCACATCATCTGATTTGGGCTCCGTCACTGGCACCCACTTGTAGATACGAAGAGACGTGTCTCCAACAGTCACCCATTTCTTCTCCCTGTGTGTGAAAGAAACCAAGTTGACTGACAGGTTGTGCACTGGAATATATTATTATTGAGTAATGTGACATAATGTAGAGCAAATGTTAATGAACAAAGAACTATGAAAACAGAACATCATAGCATTAAATTGGCAACACAAGTTCCATTTGTGTGATAATACAGATTTTTGGGGGTTTATATAAATGTAACAATAGTCAGAAATGAGCAATTAAGACTCACAAATCTTACTTACATCCTGTTGGAGTCCTCATTCCCACTTACTTGAAATATTGTAACATGAAATATATTCATGTCAGCTGTTGTCAATAACAATATTATCAATATTTCTTTACAGTCTAAAGGCTGACTTTTCTTTCTGAATGTTCAGATCACAGCATTACTTGTGGATTAACATGGTTATTTACCGTCAAAACATGGTACAGGTAGAACATTAAAACAATTCCAACAAAAGAAAAAAGAAAGAAAAAATTAAAAGTTTGAGAAAAAGATGGCAATGTAAAGTAAATAAACCCTTAAGAAATATAAAAGGTAATAACAATGATATTAATGGTGATAACACTATATTACATTACACTTATTACTAAAGTTTGGTATAAACATCTGACTTCAATAAGTTCTAAAAAATGTCTGTATATTATATTTGCATATATTATATAACTGCATAGCATGGTTAAAATACAAATATAATGTCATATTAAAAGCCTGAATCACAGCCTATTTTTGGATAAATTGTGTAACTCTCCCTGAGTATGGACATTATTATCATTAATATGCTATTGTTTTGTAAACTCATAATTAAATTGATACTACCACATAAAATATAGACTTTGCATGATTATTATTCCAGTATACTTGAACAAACTAAATGAATGCCATTTTTATTTAGATTTTCACTGAGGAAGAACACAGTCATATACACGTTATCTCTGTATCGCATATAAATATAATGCTTCGAAACATTTTTTTAAGTCATACATATATAAATGTGTAGAAATGTATGCAGTATTATTGTTCGTTTTGGTACAGCTCAATATTTAACCTGAACTTGGTTTCTTTTGTTTTTCCAGTTACATTATTGTCAAAACACTAACTTCTCCTGACTTTGACCTGGGGACACTTGATGAAACCCGTGCTAAAAGCCTGTCCTATCTTTAAATGACGCCACCATGTGGCTCCTCCACCTCTACCGACCCCAAACATCCATCTCCGGCATGAACATTGTTGCCTTTGTGGGGTGAACAAGTCGGTGTTTTCGATGTAAAACGTGGACATCGAGTCGGTACGTGTTCAGCCATGCACTACGGGGGCTTACTTCCCTCTCCCAACCCCCACCGAGCCTTCTCCTCTGCCGGACCTAAAGGGCGACTCAAAGCGCTTAATTTAAAACTCCAGACGGACTAAACTACTCCGACTCTAGAGCGCCGTCGTCAAATTGTTTCCAAGTGTGGAGTTATGTGTGCTTTGGCCCCGTCCTGCTGCTTAAACCCGCCGCCTGTGCTCCCAGCTCCACGGCGGACAGCAATGGCTTCATGTGACTGCATCGAAATGGCTTCTGGGTTCAACCCTGCCGTTTAAAATCTGCGAAAAAAAAAACACCACACCGGCTTGTATGTTGTACGGCTGCTAGCATACAACAACGACGGGTTGGTGTACCGCACTAGTGCGCCCCGGTGCACCTGAGCCGCAAGTACATCTGCCGTAAATCCCGTTCAAAAATGTCCTTTCTTTCAATTTCATCCCTCACTCCTTCTCGCTCCTTCCCTCTCCTCCCCCAACAAGCGAGCCTTTCTCGTGTTAGACAACGAAGCCTGCTCTTTTCTCTTGTTTTCTTACCATTTTCGTACTTTCTCAATAGCGGCCATAACCCTCTTGATGTCATCTTTTGCCCTGCTCCGGGTCTCCGCTCGGACTGACCTGCCCGACATTGCCGCGGTGGGTATAATATTTTTAAAGCTCGCCGGCAGTTCAGACACAATGCAAACAGTAGAGCGCACAGAGAGGACACTGCGCATGCGCAGGATAGATACAGCCGAGAGGAGGGAGTGAGGAGGAGGAAGCGAGGGGGGAGGGGGGTAACGGGGGCCTGACTGCAGCTGCACTATGAAGAGAAGAGATGTGTCTCCCTGCTGCGTGGTGGTGAGAACAAAGAGGCTGCCAGGAGCCTGGATTTTCTCTCATCTAACAACAACTTTTTGCTCAAACTTGAGGGCCTGTTATCAGTCTGTGTATATGGAGACATGTAGAAGACAGAAAAGGCACCCAAACACAGTCACATACCTTTATTTATCTGTACCACTGTCACAGGTCACTTTTTTAAAATTCTGCCACATGGTCATGAGCCATTTTCACACAATCCACTGTAATATAAATGACCAGTTGTCCAAGTTATAGACAAAGAGCACAAAATAGTGTATTTAGATGAATATTTAATTACATGTAATGTCAGAAAATATTTATTATCATTATTATTGAGACAAATTACTGTCAGGAAACGTGATAACATCTATTCCCTTACATACTAATATATATATATATATATATATATATATATATATATATATATATATATATATATATATATATATATATATATATATATATATGTATATATATATGTATATATATATATATATATATATATATATATATATATATATATATATATATGTGTGTGTGTGTGTGTGTGTGTGTGTGTGTGTGTATCGTCTCAGTCACAGAAAACCTTTTGCTTTTCTCTTTTCTGGTTTTTGCTCTTTAATGTTTGTCACCTTACAGACAGACCTTCCTGTAAATTGCATAAATAATTTAAATAAAAATAGATACAAGAAAAAACTAAAACTAATCTGTGTTTGTAATTAACATCTCAGTCACCTGATGTAGACATTTTTCTTTGTCTTTAGTTCATTAAGTCATTTTATTCACATATAAAGATTCAAACATTACATTTTGAACATATATGATGTGAAATGGGACACCCTGGGAAGCTGAGGGGTCCAGAGACAAAAAACACATGTAACAATAACACAACACATTTTACAGTAAGAGAAGCCCAAAAACACCTGCCCTTTTCAAGCACCCACAGTCTCCCACCATACAGATTACATGATAAACACACTGACCCACAGTACCAGCCATACAAAAGACATACACAAAACATAATAGAACAATATTAATAATAATAATAATAATTTTCCTAACTGAACACTAATCAAAGCACTGCTCCTAACAAGGTCCAAATATTTTTTATTATTTATGTATGTATTATGTGTTAATATGGTTATTTCTATTATTGGTTGTATGGCGTGGATATAACTGGACAAAGTTCACAGATCATAATGTAAGTAGAAATATAAATGGTAGACAGTACTGTGTATGGTGGAGTACAAAGAAGTAGCAAAGAACATGGATTTTCTCTCATCTAACAAAAATCAAACTCAAACTTGAGGGTTTGTTGTCAGTCTTACACACACACACACACACACACACACACTCACATGCCTTTATTTATCTGTACCACTGTCACAGCTCACTTTCATTCTGCCTCATGGTCATGAGCCATTTTCACACAATCCACTGTAGTATGAGTGAGCAGATGTCCTAGCACAAGAGAAGCACACAAGTTCAACTAGATTAAATAAGATTTCTCAAGGACCACGTACTTTACAGATTGGTTTAATGTGATACGTGACATTTCTATCACAGACAAATGGACGTTCACTGTGAGGTTTCAAACACAAATCTTGAGATATGTGGCAGAGGACTGACTTTCTTAATCTATTCAGAGCTAAAGTTATCAGTTGTTTTGTATTCTCTTTGCTGACTGACACACTGACTGAAGGATGTTTTATACATGTAGTTTAAGATTTTGGGTTTTGTATTTTTTGTCTTTTATGTTTCTTTTTAATGTTTTCTCGCCTTTTATTTTCCTCTCTTGTTTTTTCTTAATGTACAGTATTTTGTGTCAACATTGTTTAATTTAACCCATAAAGACATCTATCATCCATCGCTGACCAAAAACATTCATTACTCTAAAATGTTTAATATGTGTTCATCCAAAATTCCTATCAATACATGTAAATAATTGATGTAAAATACAGTTTGTTATCTTTTCATGGTCATTAGATATGACCTGTTTGGACATTTAAATGCTCTGTAGTGAACATGGAAACAGCATCATCTTCTACAACATTGATTCACCAGTAAAGCCAATGGAGTTGGATCAACTACAGTGGATGGACATACTCGGTTTATGTTCAGTCAATATATATTTTACTGAAAGATTCACCTTTACTTCAGTTTTCTCTGTTTCTGATATAATAACCCACAACTTAAATCCTAACTTTTATGAACATCTTCCTGGTCAGTAAATGAAATACAGAAAAAAAAACCCTGATTTATACTGATAAAATACAGAATGCAGAAGGTAATATCATGAATAAACTATGATAAATCACTTAAGAAAGACTAGATAAAGAGAAAATGTAATTTGGGAACTGACATAAAAGTAGCACTGGGTTAAAAAAAAAAAGTCACATTTCTATCCAAATATCCGTCACATTTAATACTAAGAAAACCAGAGAAATGTATGTAATTGTAGGACTTTCAATCTATAACAAATGTGTAATTATAAGTGTCAGCTGTATGAAGTTTCATGTATATTATAGATGATTATTTCCTGTTAACAATGAACTGGAAAAACAACAACAACAAATGTATACTGTACACTTCATCAACATAATGAAAGCTATTTTTCAATCTTTGCAACATATTAAAATATACATTAACACGTTGGTATGCGGTCAGGTTTAGGCCTGGCTCAGGGAAGAGGACGCCCCGGCCATGCACAGTCCACCATGGGCACCGTTGGAGGTGCGACAGGCCTAAGGCCTAGCAGGAAGACCATCCTTCTGTATGAAATAATACATTAAATCCACAACAATGTACTGCATTCATAGAGGCCTAAATATCATTGGTTTAGAGGTCTTTTTTTGGGAGGGAGGTTAAGTGAGGAAACTAAGTGAATTGTTTGGATTGTTATTGACAATTCAATAATAATAAATAATAAATACTCATCTTATTTTTATGATTTCCCATCAGACTAGGAGAACTTGGGGGGTGGGACATCTTTCAGACATGCAAAACTGTCATTCTTAAATCATTTAAGAAAATTACAAGGGGATTTAATAACCCCCTAAAGGCCTCCATAATTATTTTCATATCAGCATTTGACAGGACCTCTTATGAAGGACAATAGAATTAGTTTGAGATTATTAGAGTAAGAAAAGGTCATGATATCTGACACATCTATGAAATGAAAAGTCATTAGACCTGAAGGACAGTCTTTCTGTACTTGTGTCATTTATTTATCCAATATGTGTCAGTAACATTATTCCTGAGGCTTAGTGTTGGTTCAGAATGATAGAACCAGGGTCTCGTCTCATCATCTGAACCCGCTTTATCCTCATTAGGGTCACGGGGGGCCTAATCCAGCTACAGTACAATGGGTGAAAGTGGGGTACACCCTGTATGAGTCTCCAGTTCATCTCAAGACTGAACATATATAGACAAACAATCACTCTCACGTTCATACCTATGGGCAATTTAGATTAACCAATTAACCTATCAGTGTATGTGTTTGGATGGTGGGAGGAAACTGGATTACCTGGAGAAAACCCACACAGACACAGGGAGAACATGCAAACTCCACACAGAAAGGTCTGGTGTGGGATTTGAACCCAAATCCTTCTTGCTGTGAGGCACGAGTGCTAACCACTGCAACACCCTGAAAACCAGGGTTATTTTGGTAAATAAATACACACTTCTTTTTGAAATGGTCACACTTCTAACAGGGTCTTCGCTCCATATTTACTTTTGGGGGTTTAGTAGGAGTCAAACACTGATTACTTAATCCCACTGCACAGAAACAATTAAACCTCTAAAAACCTAGACCTGTTTCTATGGCAATTTCCAACTGAAACTACCATAACCTTTATTAAATGATTAAACAGTATTTAATATCATATTATCTTCTGCCTTTTGTATTCTTTGGGGTGAAAATCTGCTATTTTCCTATTTTCACTTTCCTGACCATGTTCATAAAAGATAACCGAGAAAGCTGAAAGACAGATTTTTAATAATAAAATATATCATTAACTGAACATAAATATGACAAACATATTAGTGGAGGAATGCTATTGAAGATGACAGTGTTTCTGTGTTAATTTCTGAATATCATAAATATTTGTTGATGATGAAAAGCTGAGAAACTGCATTTTACCTTAATTATTTTAATGTAATGATAGAATTAGTGACTAAAAACTTATGAACCTTTTTAAACCAGTAGATGTCCTGGGTGTCCAGTGGATGTTTAGGTGTTTGAGTGTTAATTGAGTGTAATTTTACAAACTCTACTTGTGAACTCAGCCATATCGTAGCCACATGCGGTTCATGTTCTGCTCAAAGCCTTATCTGGGTCAGATCTGTCTCTTAGGATAGTGCATTTCCTGTTTTGTAACCTTCTGTAGTTCATGGTAGAGTCAACTGGAGTAAATTCATATTCATACATCACCAAAGTTATACATTTGCCTGAAGGAGCTTTTGCATCTGTGAAATATACAACTTCTGTGCATTGACTCTGAATACTGAACGTCACTTGAACTACTGTAATATACAAAAACCTATTAGTGCTACAAAAGAAAATCATATGCATTATTTCCTGGTCTAACTTCAATGTCCCCACTAAACCACTCTTCCAACATTACAACCTACTAAAGCTTCCTGAATTCAACATCTACCATAATGCATGTACTATATACAGAGTAATTAACAAATTAAACATAAATCTCTCAGAGCTTGTTCCAGTCACCTCGAGGTCACATTCACACAACACAAGAAAGAAGTTAAAAAAGAAACTCCTGTGTTTATATTTATAAGTATGTATCCATTAATGTATGTATGTATGTATGTATGTATGTATGTATGTATGTATGTATGTATGTATGTATGTATGTATGTATGTATGTATGTATGTATGTATGTATGTATGTATGTATGTATGTATGTATGTATGTATGTATGTATGTATGTATGTATGTATGTATGTATGTATGTATGCATGCATGCATGCATGCATATATATGTTTTGTTTTGTAGTTCAAATATTTTGTCCTCGGCCCCCTGCTACTGAGCTTGTAATAGCTTCCACGGGCCACCCTTTTTGCACTCTTTACAAATAAACTTGTTTTGCATATATTAAAAAATCACTGGTGAAATATCCCAAAAATGATGATGTCCCTGACAAGGGCAAGTCTAATTGGTGTTGTGTACAGAAATGTAATCATGTTGTGAAGTATCTAGTACAACTGTTAATTTCTAATGTTTAACACACAATTAATATGCATGTTAAACATTACATTACGGTGTAGGATTTTTTTGTTGTTGTTGAGATGATTTGATTGTTGTGCCATCATCATGAATCTTAAATTCATCATCAGGGTGTTGATCTGTGGGGATCCACAGGTTCGAGATGTTGTAATTTTTATACTGTTGTATATTCATGCATGCTATACCACATTTGTCCAGCAGTCACCACCAAAGTATTCTGGCTATGGCAATGCAATTGTAAGACTAATGTATTACAAAATTACAAATATCTCTCAAAATATTCATCCTATCAAGTGTCTTCCTTGACTAAAACCCCAGAGCTATGCCAAATGAAAAAAGAGAATCTGTATCAAAGTCAAAACAAAGTCTCCAGAAGATACATCATCAATATAGACTTAGACTTCCTTTATTGTCATTGTTACAATAAACATGTTTACAGAACAACGAAATTGTATTTCCGGTTCTTCCTTAAGGTGCACTTCAAATTTAAATATTAAAAAATATATATTGACATATCTGTAAAAACATTCTTATGGCCTTATGTTACATTCATATAGTGCTTTGCCCTTTATATTATAGCTGTCAAACGGTTTCTTTTTCTTTCTTTTTTTGGAGCCTCCCTGCACCAGCATTTCACATTATTGCACTTGAATAATAACAGTGAACATAACTATCTCCAGGCTTCTATGACCATGTGACCTTTCCTTTGTTATCAACACCAGGTAAAATTCCATATTAAAACTGCAAGCAGTCTCAAAGGCCTTCGCTGTCCCTCGCGATCACCTCCCCACGCAACATCCGACTCAAATTTGAGCCAAATCGGCATTTGTATGCCCGATCTACACTCCTTTTAGTAAAGGCAAATTTGTAGGGCTATAGAGCAAAATCACAATTTCTATTGATAAACTGGTGTAGGACCGAGAGATAGACGTCTGAGTCAAATTTCAGCCAAACCCGTGTTCGTATGTCCGAACTACAGCCATTTTAATAAAATTACATTTCTAGGGGGCGCTATAGTACAAAATCAGAATGTCTTTAATTAAATGGATGTAGACCTGGCACATAGACGTCTGTGTCAAATTTCAGCCAAATCAGTGTTTGTATGTCAGAGGTGAAGCAATTTATGTAGTGGTAGAACTTTGCGACAACGTAGCACAAAAATGATACAACTTTTCCCAAAAATTTGGATAACTTTTGATGTCCCACTTGTCTAGAACGTGTTAACCGATTTTAAGCTCATTTGGCTCAATGGCCAAAGAGGAGATAGATAAATTCAGATGACAGTGAAAATCCATGAATTCAATCCAAAATGGCGGACTTCCTGTTGGTTTATGGGCGGGGCGTCATGAGGTTTTTTGTTCATCATCAAATGTTGAACATGTGTACCGATTTTCACAGCTTTAACTTCACTAGGGCGTGATCTGGCCTAATACAAACTATTTCACCTTTTCTAGGGGGTGCTGTAGACACATTACCTTTTACGAAACCAATAAATACTCGCAATTCTGACGTGTGTGCAAAATTTGAAGAGTTTTCATGCATGTTCAAGGGGTCAAATTAGACTTAAGATGAGCTTTGAACACAGAATAATATGATGTATATGGAGTATTTCCACAAAAATATAGGTCTCACGTATTCTCCTATGGACAAAAATATGCACTATAATGGTGTTACCGCTCTCATCAAGCTCAATACTTAGATACTTAGTATGATTTTCATATGTATATGTAATAACCTACCACGGTGGTTGAGCCTTGGTTGTATGCATTTGATAAAATATCTGGTGCAACTCTGTCACCATTAACATGAAGTGACACTGTGTGTTACACTATTAAAAAGTATAAAGTGGCATGTTAATATGCATACACTTTTTTGTTTTGTTTTTACATATTAATTATGTTGTTGTGAGATGGATAAATTATTAAATGTTATGACTGTGAAAAGCATTTTAATAAGTTACTGTCTACAAAGAAAATACATGTCTATAAAGAGTATAAATAGATCGTTGATTAAAAATATGTCAGAAATCTCTGGGGGAAAAATTGAGTCGCCTCCTTCTAGTGAATTGAAATTGATCACGATGGGGGAAAGCACAGAATTTCGTAAAAATAATCTGTCATTCATTCAAACAAATAAGCAACGAACAAAATTCTATATATATATATATATATATATATATATATATATATATATATATATATATATATATATATATATATATATATATATATATATATATATATATATATATATATATATATATATATATATAATTGTGGGTGGGTGTTTTATTGAAGTCTCACTTAGTTATATTTTTAATTTATATTTAAATTGTGGGTCCATATCCGACGGAACATGAAGGGAACGCGACATGCCGAGGAACGTCATCATTTCGCGACACGTCAACACGCATCTGTGGATGAGCTAACACACTGTTACTACAGGCTTTGTACAACTTAGTAAATAACCACGTAACTCACCTGTAACATCAGATTGAGTGCGTGTTTTGTTCAATTTTTGCCGATATTCGTGATTTAAGTCAGCTGATTTGACATTTTTCAGTGTTTTCAGTTGCAGTGACGAGGCAGTAGCTCTGACCTGAGAGTTTGTTTTAACTCTAGAAAGACTTCATCTTTTAAGTCGCTTGTGGGAGTCAGGATGAATGAAGAAGGTAAGCAGTGACACTCCCCTTGTCACTGTGCTTCCTATCATTGTTTTCTGTTGAGTTGTGCAGGTATTAAACTGTGTGTCGCTGTGTTCCATTTGGCTCAGAGCTGGTGGAGTATTTCAGGGCTCAGATGAGGAAAGACCCCGACATGGCCTCTGCAGTGGCTGCAATCCGGACCCTGCTGGAGTTCCTCAAGAGAGACAAAGGTATTTTAATTCTCAAAACTATCATATTTTACCTCAGCCCCGGTTAATCATAAATATGTTACCAGCTGGATAAAAATAACCCCATATGGAAGAGCTCAAAATTGATGTTAAATGAGGATGAATGACACTTATGACAGCAGCACAGACAAAGGATATGTATAGGAGATATCAGTGATTAGTTCTCACTGTTTCAGCATTGGTAATATATTACATTAATAATTCTTCTTCAGTTATTGAACTCTACCAACTATCTTTTAATTCTACAAACCCATATGCTCCCTTCTGCATGTGTGCTGTTGTATGAAGGTCAAAACTGAATGTTTCAGTAGATAATGAAATACATTCATGACATGTTGAAACTGTCAAGAATTTACGTAGTTTTATTTTTTCTTGTTGACAGTTAACCAAAAAAAACATTGTTTTTTGTCTATTTGATGCAACCACACCTTTTGAAATGAACAAAAAATCTTTTCCCACAATTATTTCATAACATGTCATATTGTGTAAAATGGTATGGGTGTCTGAAAACTTTTGTCTACTTCTGTATTTAACTCTAAATTATAGGTGTTCCTAATTCTAATTCATTGTTGTTAATACTAGCAATATGTATTTTTCACCTAATTGTGCAGCCTTAGAAAATAAATGGGCTAAAAAGACAAAAGGAAGTTAATACAGTCAATTGTCCTTAATAACTAATATCATGTTACAATTCATAACATGATAATTTCCAGCAGCTGCCCTTATTTGTCAGCTCATCTGTATGTTGGATATTTTTTGGCTATGACTTGGTCCTGAGGTAAAACACGAGACACACGACCTGGGGCTCTTAATTAGACTAGTTTGTTGAAGGTCTGACAGTGTCTCTTCTCCTCAGGTGAAACGATCCTGGGCCTGAGGGAGAGCCTCACGTGGGCCACAGACTGCCTGACGGGGGTGGACTCCTCAGTGGCTGTGTCCTCAGGAGGAGAACTTTTTCTGCGCTTCATAAGTCTCACATCACTGGAGCACCAGGTCAGCATCCTACTGGGATACTGTCCACATTGATGTCTCTGACTGGGATCATCAACATGAGGATCTCTATGCGTTTTACTGAGCAGCTGGGTGTTGCTCACAGCCATTATATTTTAATGGCTTTTAATAATCTTCCACCTGTATAATGTCAGATACTTAGTTTCATCTGATGCTGTGATTATTGAATATGTATTTTGGCCTAATTTGTTAGTTTGGCATATCATACTGTGTATACTCTTAAGATAAAACTTAAGTAGAAGATGTTTTGTTACTTTAATGTTAAGTATATTTCTTCCTCAACTGAAAGAAACATCGCAACAAAGTTATGCCATATTTTAAACTTTTTTCTACATGTATCATATGCTAAACGACTAAAACCAAAAAGGATTAAAACTTACATTTCAGTCAAAATGCTACATAATGCTGATGTTCTCCTTAGATGTAGACCTGACAATGTAGTGTGCTATTTACTAAGATCTCACATAATATAGACACCAAATAAAGCTCATTACCAGATGCAAATTTCCAAAAATCTGCCTTCAGACGCTTATGTTTCTAACTGTAGAATGTTCATTATGTCTTACTGTTAAGTTAGTCTTTAATTTATCTCAGACATATGTGTAGGTATTTCTCACCTGACATGTTTTGGCATGTTACTTTCGCCTTTGTCAGAGGGTAACCTGAATGTTGCAGTGACAAGCTTTTAAAAACAGCTGATGTTGTTGTGTAGGTGTGACCTCCCTGTCAATATTGACAGGTTAGTCACTCCTCCTGCTGTTAGAGTTGTTCTCTCTGGATGGCGCTCCAGGTGTGTGAGAGCATGTATGCACCCTCATCCTGGTTCATAGTGATGGGGCGCCACTTCCTAATTTCAATGGACTCCTGAAGCCAACAGTGATATCTATTGTTACCTCCACCAAGGAGGTTATGTTTTTGCCAGCGTTTATCTGTTTGTCTGTGTTCAAGATAACTCAAAAACTTCTGGACGGATTTTGATGAAATTTTCAGGATATGTTGGAAATATGAACAGGAAGAAATGATTTCATTTTGGGGGTGATCGGGGTGGGGGTGGGGGGGGTCTACCTTGGTGGAGGTCTGCACTCTGACTGCTTTTCTAGTTTTCTTGTTGTATTATTTTTGCATTGTCCCAGTCCATAATATGATTTTCCCTTCTACAGTGGTCTGTTATTGCTGATTTATGGTTCTCTCGCATCGCTCTTTCCTTCACTGCTCTTGTGTGTCTCTGTTCTGTTTATTTTTCACCTTCCTTTTTGTGTTGAATGTCCTTCCTGTCTCTCCAATATATGTCTTGTTGCATGTTTGACATGATATTTCATAGATTACATTGCATTTGTTGTGTTGATTAATTTTGTCCTTTGGGTGCACCAATAACTGTTGTTATTGTGGTTCCTCTGATATATGGTAGGGTCACTATTCCTTTTATTTCCTGTTTTGGGGTGGTCTGTTTACTTCCTTTTTTCTGTTGAGTTTTTTCTTTTACTTGTGCGCCTCTGTATGGTCCACTGTGGGTATTAGCTTAAGGAGTCGATTGAATATTGACAGGGAGGTCACACCTCCACAACAACAACAGCTGTTTTTAAAAACACGTCACTGAAACATTCAGGTGACCCTCTGACAGAGGAGGAAGTAACACGCCGAAACTTGTCAGGTGAGAAATACCTACACGTATGTCTGAGATAAATGAAAGACTAACTTAGCTTATGTTTCTAGTTTATGAAATGTGAGTGTCGTTTTGTAACCACATATCCAGATATTGAATATTTTTTGTGACTCTTGCAGGATCTATCTCGATGTAAGAAGGTGATGGAAGAGAGAGGGGAATTGTTTTTAGAGAAGATTTCAATGTCCAGAGCTAAAGTTGCTAAGCTCTGTCATACCTTCATCAAAGATGGTGCTGTAAGTGACATCACAGAATTTTTCATTTTTTTTTAACCATACCGCTCTCCATCATTTGTTCATGTATAACAAACCAGCTCATTTACATTTATTTGAATCACTGTTCTTCTGACAGAAAATCCTGACTCACTCATACTCCAGAGTCGTCCTCAGAGTGCTGGAAAAAGCTGCAGCCGAGAAGAAACGCTTCTCTGTCTATGTCACTGAATCACAGCCTGACGCAGCTGGGTGAGTGAATAATCATAGTAAGTCATGTTGGTTTTATTCACAAGAGACACACACTTATTGAACCAGTTTTTCTTCCTTCTCTTGGTGCAGGCGGCAGATGGCAGAAGCTCTGAGAAAACTCAATGTTCCAGTAACAGTAGTCCTTGATGCAGCAGTAGGGTAACTAAGCTTCTTCTTTCTTAAATTCTGGCTTTAGCATTTGTCTACAAAGGTATTCTTATGGATACAATATAGAAAACCATTGAAAACAGTTGAATTGTCTGCCCTCTGTCACCTTAATTTCTTTAGGGTTGGGTTAGTCTGAACTTCATCCTGCCCTCATATAGCACAACTGCCAAAACCAAAACTAAGAACACTATGACCATTTACACAACAATCTGATTTAATATTTTCATATTAAGCCACTTAATTATTTTTACCTTCACCCAAGAAGTTGTTTTAACCAGTCAATAATTTAGCATCCAGTTTCACACACCCTTGTCATCTTTTTGACAACTGTGAGTACATTCAGTCAAAGACAAAATTATTAGACCATCAAGTCTTCAAAACTCCTCTGTGTATCATGTGACTATAACAGACAAAATAAAACATGGAGTGAATAAAAGCACTGCTTCTGTCAGTACAATGACATAGATATTGATGTAAGAAGTGAAATGATTTTGGTTATTATCAAGAAAACCACGGAAAATTGATAACAGCTTTGAAATCAAACTGTTATGAGCTATTTTGTTGTCATATTTGTACAAACAAATATACCTTTAGTTGTACCAGGCTTTAAAGTTAACAACGAATTGAAGAAAACAAGGGTGGTCTAATATTTTTTCTGTGACTGTAATATAGAGTTTTGATCGTCCTGGGTCACTCATGAAACTTTTCTGCTTTTTATTTGGTCAAGATTCATATCACTTAATTCTAATTTACATCAAACTCTGTCCAGATTTAATGGCACAAAAGTTTGACACAAGGTCAGCGTCACAGTAGATGATTATGTAATTAAAATAAGTTTTTAAAACCAAATTTTCTTCATACAATTTTTCACATTGTAAATTAAGCATCTTTAGGTCATCGTCTTCTCAAAATTTAAAATAAAAATATTGGCAGATTTGCACAGTTGCATTAAGCTTAGCTTTAGCTGGTTGGTGCTCTCCAAGTACTTTCAGCTTTTAGTATTCTTCATACACATGCTCTGAAATCTAAAAATATTAAAGCTGCAATGCTTGTTTTAAAATCCATAATAAACCTTGAGAACATATTGTAATTCAAGAGGTCTGAGAAGAAATAAGAACCTCTACCCTATTGTTACCGGTTTTTGGGCTATAAAAAAATCAATCCGAACAGCACTTTCCAGACAGAGACTGTGCCTCAGATATGTTCAGACAGCTGAAACAACTGATGCTGATCTGGGTAAAGTGTCATTTCTTTTATGAAGCAGCATGAAACTGCATCAAATCATCTTTTATATTCAATCTTTTAATTTCTGTGAAGAGTTGCTGCAGAAGGAAGTTTTGTTTTCAGATTGTCATTTTTTTTTAAATTTTGGCAGCCATGTAGTTTTAGGTTAGTAAATCTAAACACATGAACATTGTTTCATTATAATAAAGGTGTAAAAGTTGATTTAATGACTAACCCTAACCCTTAACTACACTTATTTCGGCCAAATTTCTTGCTACATAATGCTTTCACTCATACAAATAACGGATGTTCTTGTAATTGAGTAGTTTTGTTAAAAACATTTAATAAGAACACAAAATCATATTTCTTAAAAATTAATCCTGTTGCCTTTTTAGTTCTGATTTTTGTTTCAAAGACAGACAAACCCAATAAGCAGACATGTATGGACTGTCAGGGCAGTTGTTTCTGACAGTGTTTTGTCTTGTGTTACAGATACGTGTTGGAGAAGGTCGACCTGGTTATTGTTGGTGCAGAGGGTGTTGTGGAGAGTGGAGGAATCATCAACAAGGTCTGTTCATGTCACATTTTCCATTAATACTCAGGTGATGTTGCTTGTGCCACAAATACAGACTTGCTTATTGACCATTTTTGCAGATCGGCACTTATCAGATGGCAGTGTGTTCTAAAGCTCACAACAAGCCCTTCTACGTCGTGGCAGAGAGTTTTAAATTTGTCCGTCTTTACCCACTCAACCAGCAAGACGTGCCGGATAAATTTAAGGTATAATGTTATTGAATGTATTTGTATCATATGATTAGGGCAAATATTTCCCTACATATTTTCTTCTGTCTTTAGTACAAAGCAGACACACTGAAGACAGTCCAGAATCTGTCTGAGGAGCATCCCATGATCGATTACACGCCTCCTTCCCTCATCACTCTCCTCTTCACCGACCTCGGAGTTCTCACCCCGTCTGCGGTCAGCGATGAACTCATCAAGCTTTATTTATAACCGTGCCTATCAAATCTTCAATAAAAATGCTAACAAAAAGAAAACAGTTGTAGTTGTGGTACAGTTCTGTCCAGTCAGATGTCGTCCTGATCTGAGCTGTCACATGGCGTTTCACCTGATTTGTATTTCGGTTTGGACAAACTTATTTGTTTCTCAAAGTCCTCCTCTGTGATTTGTCCTTTCTTTAGTTTTTTAAGGAGGCGGATGTCACTTTGAAGCTCTTTCATGTCATCCTCGTCTACATCAGAGTCCTGTTGACACACGATGATAGAATGAGAACCACGAGGTTCAAGATTTATGTCATTATTTCACATTGTAGTAAATTTGGTTTAGATTTCCAGAAAAAACTAAAATACAGGTAACAAAGGGAAGCATATTTAAATACATTAAAACTAAAATATACATATTAACTGCAAAACTATTATTTGTCACCGGTTTTCAGTGTGGTTTGTTCTGTCAAATTGAATATTTTTGTAACCAATTTACAAAATTACAGACCATTACTAGTACAATATATATTTGTGTTTCAAGTGTTGAATAAATTAAGTTAAAAAAACTTACACAAAAACTTGGAGAAAAGTCACTTAAATTTATAATGTATTTTTAGTTTAAAATATATATATATATTTTACAGTGTCCTTAGATATATTCAGATCAAATAGTTGTTTGAATTGACTGAGAATCTAACCTTTCACATCATTCACTGATTGTATGACTGATACTAGGTGACACAAATACTCTCCAGATAATCAGCAAAGTACTCAGTAATTCATATTTATATTACTTCTACTGGCCCCTGGTGGTTCACAAGTTGCTAAATATTGCAGCAGGTGCCACTGTAGAATAAATTGTTGGATGTTAGAAAAATATGGACCAAAAGATGTTAATAGATGGGTGTGTGGACATGCCATTCTCTGTATCTTTTTATAATACAGGATTGAAAATAAGTGTGACGACTGAGAAAAATAAATCCCATTTAAGTACAGAGAACAGAGTAAAGAATACCTCGTTGTGCTTCCTCTTGTCTGCCCTTTTTTTCCTGCGCTCCTTCTTGTTCTTCTGCTTGGACCAAGACTGGTTCTTCACGAAGTTCTTCTTGGCGGGATACATCTGATCTTTGTCTTTCTGTTCTGCCAGCATCTTCTGCCTCTGCTTCTCTCGGTTCTTGTCTTTGTAACGGATGGTGTTTGTGTCTATGTTCGTCTCAACGAAATCGGGTAATGTTTTTCCTCTCAGCTCTGGCATCTTGGGCAGACGGAGCAGGGCAAACCCATGGGCTAAAGCA
This sequence comes from Siphamia tubifer, assembly GCA_020466265.1. Taxonomy (NCBI): domain Eukaryota; kingdom Metazoa; phylum Chordata; class Actinopteri; order Kurtiformes; family Apogonidae; genus Siphamia; species Siphamia tubifer. The sequence goes on along the minus strand of CM035794.1, from coordinate 53,441,405 downwards.
GCAAAGTCCAGATCTAGACAATAAAATATACAAATATAAAATATCTAAATATACAACACCAGCATTTGTGAATAATGTACAGTGCAGAGTTAAACATTTAATTCAGATTCAGATTCAGTCAAGGGATATGTCAAGGGATTCTTATAATTTTACCTTTAATTCTGAAGATTAGACTACATTCATGTTTGGCATAGGCCTGGACATTAGACACAAAGGCTCTCATGCCTCTGTCAAACATGGCGCGGTCGGCCAGAGCCATGGCCTTCACTTTAGGCAGCACATCCACAACATCATTAATAGGATTCATCTTCTGAAGGGGGCACTGAAAAAAACCCATTATTATTAATCTCTCCCAACCAATGTTGGACAAGATTATTATAATCACCTTGTGTATGTGTCCACAAAGACATATCATGCTATAACTCAATGAATACTTGAGATATCACCCTGAAATTACATAGGCATATACATATAGCTATTGCACATCTGATGCAATGATCCATTTGAGTAAAGGTCAAAGACTATAACCTTGACCTTTGAGCTACATTCAGCAAAATGTTATGGGATCTATTTTTGACCATCTTGCACCTTTACTGAAAATTTCATGGAAATCAGTCCAGTAGTTTTTGCGTAAAGTTGCTACAAAACAGACGAATGGACAAATAAAAAAAATGAACCAAAAACAATAACCCTTTCCCCTTTCGAGGGTCAGGATAATAAATAAAATCATCACACGAGTTATAATTGCAAGCCTATTCAAGCATTTAAAACTGGAATTTAATCCTGATAAATGAATGAGAAGCTTCCATGTTCAGAAAACATCGACAGACCTGAGGACAAGAACTTACTTTCTGGTTGATGGACAAGAAATTGACATAAGACTCCTCCATCGGCAGCAAAAAGACCAGAGCATTTCCCAGATTACCGATGCGAGCTGTGCGGCCACAACGATGAACAAAGGCACTGACAGAAGACAAAAAAAATACTTGTTAAATGGTGGGAAGTTTTTCATACCTTGGTGTATACAGTAAGCTAAGCACGATTAGAGCTGAGAAAACTAACAGTTGAATGGCTCTGACAGAACCATTAATCACCACAGAGTATTGAAAACAAAGTGTCATTTTGTACTCAATTTCCAGTGAATCAATTAGTGCAAGTTAATGTGACACACACAGCTCTTATTCCTGCAAATGTTTCAACCTATTTGAACGTATTAATGTCAACAAACAACTTCATGTTATGGAAATTAGGTTTATTTTGTTATGCTATAAAGTTGCTTTGAGAGTTAAAACATAAATTAACCGATTAAATAAAACTAATATTTGAGAAAAAGGAATCCTCAAGAAACCAGTTTCAGTTCTGCTCACAATGTAGGTGTCACAAATATGGCAATTAACAGAATAGTGTTGGTACTAATGACCCATCATCCCCAGATCTTTTACATCAAGTAGAGCAGCACTCAATAAGTAAACTTATCTTTAAATATTTTTTGAATGGTAAAAAGCCTATTTAATTACAATAAATGAATGTAGGTGGGCTTTTGGTCTATTGTGAATGTGAAGCCATTTATTCGTGTTTCTCTGCTCAACAAATCAAGGCACAGGAATACCCCCAGTACAGATATATATTTAGTCATATATTTGAAAAACAGGCACTTAAACTCCCATTAAAACATGTATACATGGGTGAGATCTGTTTGGTCATTGAGAGCTTTCTGTTCCTGAAGTGCACTACTGTATGCACTTCTACTAATGCTCGGTTGTGTGTATATATTAGGATGGATAAAATGAATTTTCCTATAGATATAACAAAGTGAGTTATCCTTTAAACCTTTAGCTCCATACTGTGCACTCACCTGGCACTGCTGGGTGGATCATACTGTAGGACCCAATTCACATCTGGGATGTCGATGCCTCTGGCCATTACATCTGTACACACCAGGATCCCACTGACACAAACACACAAATGGTATGGTGTAAAGAATGTGAGACTCAGCCCTGAGTTGAGTGTTGGTATCAATATAGCAGAATGGTACACAGCATTGAGCACAAATTAGTATATTACGATTCAATGGTGACTGTAAGCAAAGTATAGTAATACAGTGATTTTTACATAAGTTTAGGAAAACATACAACAAACTACATATATAAAACAAGTGATGCCAAAATGTACGACTATGTATTTGACCTTTTATGGTCACTCAAGGTTAAAGGTCATGATGTCATTTTGAAGTCCATCCCAGGTTGCCTATCTGTCAATAACAGTAACTAAGTCAATCTTCACTTGTTTTTACATTATAGTCCATTTTAGTTTTTTAGGTATTGAATGAGTGACCCCTGACCTCTTGGGTCAACAATAGGTCTAAATCTGTATACGCATGATGCCGGATTGAAAGACGAGCATTTTGATGCTAATTTAAATTCTCTAAGATTAATATTTCAAAAGTTATTTCCAAAATTTGATTTTGACCTCGAGTCTTTAAATTTGTCCATCAACGTTCCGATGTCAATGCACATAAAGAGTGCGAGCAAAAAGAAGCTATATGCAAAACTGAGTATAAAGGAATGAAAAGGAATTTGGTGACCTGGAACCTGGACGTTTGACCTACATTCACCAAAATGTAATGGAATCTATTGTGGAAATGTGAAAATGTCATGGAAATTAGTCCAGTACTTTTTGTGTAAAGTTGCTGACAGACAAATAGACAGAAAAATGGACAAACACACAAAGAAACTGAACCAAAACCAATACCTTCACTCTTCGGAGGGGCAGGGTAATAATCACTAATACATATAACATCAGCTAAACTACTGATTAAAAATTATACAGTGATTTAGGGAATTGATGCCATGTTAATATCTCTACAAAAAGCAGATTCTTACCTTTTCTGCGTGCGGAAGTCGGCAAAGATCTTGTTGCGCTTGTTTTTCATTTTGCCGTGGATGCACTGGACGCTAACCTTCTTGATCAGCGTCTCCAGAGCTCGACCGTAGTACTCCACACACGCACACGTACTGAAGATGAAAGCACACAACCATCTCAGTCAGTGACCAAACATATTTCTACATTCAGTCAAGAAAAGTGGCATGTAATTACCTGAAAAACACCAGAAGTTTCTCATGTTTGTGTTGCCGTAGAAACGCCACCAGGTTGTTGAACTTGTTCTCAGTCCGACAAATCTGAAAACAGATCATTTTACTGTCACCAGATTTGTAGAAAGTAGATGGGAAAATGTACAATATGAAATTAAATTATAAGTGTGTTTTCTATTATTGGCTTTATTTGTGTCCATGTATGAAAGTGACTCACAGTGTAATAGTTGGAGAGTCTAGACGGTGTCTTCTGTGTGGCAGTGTCAGCCACGCCCTTCTCCTTGACAGTGATGCGTACAGGATTTCTGAGGCCGGCCCTCACCAGTTTCTCCAGCTCCTGTGTCTGAGTGGCGGAGAATAGGCCTGTACGCCGCTGCTTTGGCAGGTAACTCAGGATGGTGTTCAGACTAGACAGACACACGCATGTATAGACAACTTTTTTTTTTTTTATGATAAAACAATGCTTTTATTAATGTTCTGCTGTGGTTAGCTGTTGATTGTGCACCCTTATAGCATACACAATTTGCAAAAACATTTTTAAATAAAAATACTATAGCAGATGAATTAACACAGACAAAATTATTTTACCCAAGTAGCAGGTCACCATAAATTATGTGTCAGCCATTTTTCATTTCACCATGACAATAAAAGTAATTGAATGCAATGCACTTGTGATCCTTTTGTTGATTATGTCATACATTTTTGTTCAATTTGTTGTATATTTAATAAATTGTTTGGTTATTCTATCCATTTCATTGATTATTTTCTTTATGTTTTTGATTATTTTACTCTGTTCATTATTTTGTTGATTACTTTCTTCATTTTTGTTCAATTGGTGGCATATTTAACTCATTTTGTTGAATAAGTAAACAACTTCTAACTGGATTTCTTCTCAATAAATATAAACTGAAAACCTTCACTTTAATTTCATACCTGGCCTCAAAGCCCATGTCCAACAGTCTGTCAGCTTCATCGAGAACCAGTACATCAAGGCTCTTGACTGAGCTGGCCAAGTCCAGCCCGTCCGCCTTCCTCCTGAACATGTCTTCTAAACGGCCTGGAGTTGCAATCACAATGTTCGCCCTGAAAAACAAATACACAGAAATATCAGTCACCCTTAGAACTTACTAAACTACAAGGTAAGAAAAGCACTTAATATATACTGATCACATACCCCTGCTCCTTGAACTTCTCAACATCTTCTATTGGGTTGGAGCCACCAATCAGCAAAATCTGCCTGGAAACGAAACATATAATAAATGTGGAGCAAACATGCATCGCCTAAACTAGCCTTTAAGTTCCGAGATTCAATTGCACTTTAACAAATTTTAATCCAAATCCTGTTTTTTTTTTATTATATTTAAAGGGGACACATCATGCCCATTTCCCACAAGTGAACACAGTTTCCTGGTGTCTCAGTGACCTTTTTGCAGTGTTGGGAAAGTTCACCTTGATTAGGAAGTAGTTCAAAGTTCAGTTCAAGTTACTCAATATGAATTAGTTCAGTTCATCGTTCATTCTTCCAAATTATGAACTAGAAGTTCATGGATCCCAAAATGAACTTTTTCGTTCTTTTTTTGTGTTATTATTATTATTACTCTCTCTCAACATTATGTTGCCAAAATTAGTTCAGAATAATACAAAAACGACATCTATGATAATGCTGTGTTTTGATCCCAGTTTATGCCTTATAGGACTCAATAATTGCAACGTTATAAGAACAAAATGTGAAGTACATAAGAGCGCAGTTCAATAAATGCCAGATTAACCGCATTCACAACTTCCCATTCATTTGGCAAAAGTGAACGAGTCGTTCACATTCATCAAAAATATGATATCGTTCATTAACGATTGTTCAATGAACTCATTCAGGTACAACACTGCCTGTTTGTCACATGCTTTGGTCAAAATACCACATTGATGAAGAGATACAGCAGCCTATTCAACCTGGAGAAACAGGCCTTTTGAAAACACTTGGTTTTAGTGCCTCATATTTTTATGCAAATGAGCCACAGCTGACTCTGCCTCGCTCTGCCGCATTCTACCAAGAGGAAAATAATTTTAATAATAATTTTTGGGTAAACTATATAGAGTAGTCTTACATGTCACTGTTTCTAAAACAGTGCTTTTCTGGATTACTTAAAAAAAGGCAAAAGACTGAGCGTATACCCACTTCTCCTAGGACCACTACACCATTGGTTTAAACATTCAAATGTTTGAGCAGTTCAAACGACAGCAGCAAATCAGAATACTTTATTAATCTCAAAAGAAAATGCTGTAACAGTATCAGTAAAACATAGTGAATCTCATTCTCTTTGTCATTATTTGCCACTTACGTGAATTGTGGAAACTTCTGTAAGAACGTCCCCACCACTTCACTGATCTGAAGGCCCAGTTCTCTGGTGGGGGTGATCACCAGAGCACCCACCTGTACAAAACACCAGCAGATGTTCAGTCTGTACACACCACATATCGCGCACGCGCACACACCCCTTACCTGCATCTTCTTCAGCTTCTCTTCTCTCTTCAGCAGTAGCTCTATAATAGGAATAACAAAGGCCAGAGTCTTCCCACTCCCAGTGACCTGTAACAACATGGTATTTTTAATGGAGTTGTTTTCTGGTAATGGTCTAGAAAGGGAGACGTGGGGTGTTTTCTCAGTTCACACATACAATTAATTAACTCACCGCCTCGGCAGCCACGTCCTTGTTCCCCATAAAGAGTGGAATACAAGCAGACTGGAAGAGACAAAAAACAGATGATGTGTTCACTGCCTGGTGCAGTTAGACTACAGACTGACTTCGGGTATTAATGTTACCTGTACTGGTGTCATATATGCGAACTGCAGTTCCTTTAGCGTCTCTGAAATGCTGTCGTTAAGTTTAACGGGTAAACTGTCCCACGTCCCGTCCGTTACATTATCCATGGTACAAACTGGTGAACTTCTGGGCTAAAATGTGCCACTACTCTTCTCCACGATGCGGCTCATTCCGGGTGTGCCGATGTTTACACACCGACTGCAAACTAAAACCATATCAAACGTTCCGCCATTAAGTAGTTTAAATATTTGGTTCCAGTGGGCATGTGTTTTACTTAAATAGATAAATTACAACAACTGTGGAAATAATAATAATAATAATAATCATCATCATCATCATCATCATAATAAAACAAAGTATGAAACTGTTCTAAAGTTGAGATGACTTGAAAATCACAGGTTTTAATTATTTACAAAGCTAGTTACTTGTTAATATCATCATGTGTGATTATATAGAAAATGTGTAAATAATATACATGTATGTGTGTATTGCCATATCTGCTGATATTACTGTCATATATACTGCTGTTCTAATCCATTATGCACCTACTCACTTCTTTACTGTATTGCTCTCTCTCTCTCTCTCTCTCTCTCTCTCTCTCTCTCTCTCTCTCTCTATATATATATATATATATATATATATAGGTGTGTGTGTGTGTATACACTTTACATTCTATTGTAACATCATGTATTTTTATACTTTTTTGACTTGTTATACTTTTTTGAAAGAAATTGCAGAGCATTTAATAACAAGGTGAAAAATAAATGGTATCTCAATTGTCCATTGAACTGACAAAGTCTTTGATTCTTGAATCATCTTAATGCATATATATGTAGAGGAAAAAGTAATTTAACTAGCAGATACTCTTTTTCATTTCCTGTTTTATTCGTAAATGTTGTGCATGCCTTCTACAATGTTTCCTCTATTTTGTTGCCATAAACACTGCAACTTCCCCATGGTGGGAACAATAAAGCCATATCCTATCTCATTTTATTACTAATGCAGGAACATCTTGGTACTTTATAAGTTGAGGTGAAGCTCAAGCAACACCTTTAACCTAATAAGACCTGGTGAGCATAAGGAATCATCAGTCATATTGTCTGGAATGCAATGGAGTGTTCAGTGTTTTTCAGTTAAATCTCAAATTGCATTCACATTTCTAGTGTCTAGCTTTTCTCTGTTGCCAAAACGTTTCACACTTGTATGCCATATCAAGCTACTAATGTTCTAGGCATAGAAAAAACAAGTTTAACATAAGTGATTTTACATGGTTTTACCACCACTAGAAGACACAAAAAAGTGCAAAACCTGCAGAATATTATCTATGGATGACTTTGGATTTAAACAGGTCTGAAACTGACCATTTTTTTCTTCAGTGATTCAAAGACAGATTTTCTAATCATATTCAGTTGTTTCAATTGATCAATCACTTTTAACTTTTTTTTTACCATAAGAAAAGACTGTTTTATGAATCACCAGAACATTTTTTTTGTATCTTTCAAGTATTTCTTTTTGTATGATTTGATGAAATCAAAAATATAATGCTAGGAGACATAGTAATGCTAACAAATTGCAGACTGAATATACTCCAAATCCACTGTGCTCAAATCTTCACTTATGCATTTGAACTATTATCAGCACATTATTTCGGAAATGTTTATTGAAAATATTGCATGTAATCAACCTAAAACAATGACTAGTTTTCTGTTACCACAAGATCCAGAGGCAGATCCACTCAAAGCCTGGTTTGACACTCTGAGGTCTGATTAATTAGCAGATAATTACATCCTGTAAACATGATTGATAGTGTTTAAGCATGCATTATATGTTCCATGGAAGTGCAATCTGTTTTCAAAAATGTGTTCTGCATGTTTCCTAAAAATCAGTGCATTAGTTTTCATCTAATACTGTAAGACAAAAAGACACGGGTAATTATAACAAAAACAACCAGCCATGAAAACAGGTCAATTCTATAAATTATTGTAATTCAATACAGCAATTGTTGTATTAGTTACACTTGTTTTGGAGTCAAAACATTCTGTGAAAAAGGTCTCCCCACTCTTTTCTCCCCACGTCAAACTTCCACCAGTTTGGAACTATCCAAAAAGACAATATTGTTAAAAGCCATTTCAAAACTCCAACTAATTGTACAGAATATTGGCTTTATTATGAAACCTGGGGTATTTTCCACAGACAACCATTCTACATTTGACCATTTATGAGATTTTTGTAATCACAAAAAGAGAGACTGTGTACAGAGCAGGTAACCTGCCCAAGCTCACTGAAGATTGTTAATACAAAACTGGAGCATAGTCAGTATCATACAACACTTGGGTCACAGCTGTGTCATTGATGTAAAGCTACTGCCTTGGACGATATATATATATTTTTTTACCTAATGTGAGGACATAAAAAGGTAAAACGTAGTACTAGGAAAGGCCTCATTCAAAATGACACATAACTGAATATGCTCCAGGAAAATAAACATTTTAAAACTGTATACAATCGTATAATTTAAAACCCATAACCCCAACAAAACAACTATAGAAGCAACTAAAGCGCACAGCAGTCATTAGGTGTCAGCCCCCACCCCATCCAACCCAAAACCACCAATCAACCTGTAACAAGTATGTCAGTATACCTCTACACTTTGCTTTGGAGTTGCACCCCCATGTAGTTCAGTTTTCAATCCAGTACTGACTTTGTTTTCAAAACTTTTACTGCTGAGTGACTATTAACTAGCTGAAAATCAAGTACAGAACAACCACTCAACCATTGTTTATTTTCTGAACCTGGGGAGCTGTGTCATTGACCCATGGTGTGGATTTCTATGAATCAAGAGCTAGAAGCTGTACATTTTCCCTTAAAGATCAGCTGTAAAGTAAATCCTTCGGACATTTAGACATATTCAACAGGAGTGCAATTTGTTGTTTGAGAGAAATTCACAATGTACAGATATCGCACGATGTGCTTGTACATCAGTCAATTTGACTGACACCATGAAAACAAAACCCCCTGCATCTCTGACATGAGTATAATTTCATTTTTATCAGTGGAAAATGTTTCATATTATAAGGGGTTACATTCTCCTGTGGTGATTCCACACATGCCAACCCACTGATGTGCATTTTTAAGTATTTTCAGGTGACTGGTTTTAAACAAAATTATAAGCCTCGGTCATTCACACAGACAAAACTGGACTGGCAATTAAATTGGTACTAAACTGAGATTATTATTAAACAGTACTGAAAAGGAATAAAAGATGTCAAATTAAAAAACGAAAAACTTCTGACAACAGACATCTGTTTCAGCAATGTTTGGCCTCCTGTTGAGAAAAAAAAAACCTAATTGTACACTTCTGAAGAAAGAACCAAACAGGTAACAGCAGATCAAATCATTGGAGATCCAATTATATATATATAGGCTTTGCTCAAACGGCCAGTCTCATTTGCAGAGTGTAAATATCTGTCTTGGTGTTGGAGAAAGTAGTGGAGGACACAGAAGGATCATGAATCAGACTACACCACTCGCCGTACTTCAAAAAATCTCTTCAGGTAGTAAATTTGTCCAAGTGTCATCGCCACCAGAACCAGAGCTTCAAAGAATGACCACAGCACCACTCGGCTGTTTGTGTTGTCATTGACTAGAGGGAGAAGAAAAAAGTTTATTAAATTCAACATATGAAGTTGACACAATAAACCACATCTTGGTGTAAGTTCTTACGCAATCAGGAACTCACTTGCTCTGTGTATCCTCTCGCGGACCTCCATGTACTCCTGCTCATGCTTTACAGCCGTCATAGCAACAGCCAGTTCATTGATCATCTCCTCCAGCTTGTTTTGGTGAGCTGAAAAATGCAAAAAGAAACGTGACTATCATTTATAGGTCATCACTGTGTTTAAGTACAAAAACATGCATGGGGTACAGCGTACATGCACAATATTTTCACACTTGTGTGCACAGATCCCAAGTGAATGCACCTTCCTCAATCAACCAGGATCACACACAATACCACTGTGCAAGTCTTCAAACCATTTGCAAACATGACAGATTCCCAATTACATGTGCCACTAAAACATTTGGTTAAACTAGATAAACATTGGTTAGAGAGAACTCTGCAGTGCATCACAAACTCTTAATCCCTACCATCCCAGCTGTCACCACCTATAAGAAGGACAAAACCACCCAGAAGAAAGTCACAAAAAGGAAGAAACTAACAAGGAATGAAATAACAATGACAGAAAATAGCTGCTGGAAAGCTTAGAGATCAAAAAGTTGTGCGTCTCTTAACCACAAACTGTATGCACATGACTACTAACTATTCATACCTTCTGTCTCCATGTCTTGGCCTTTAGGTGCCTCTCCAATGTCAATAGTGAACATGACGATCTTAGGAGTCATGGTGGACATCTTGTTGCTGAAACAGAACTTGTAGGTTCCATCCATATGTGCTGCTACTGAGTATTTCCCACTGGACTCCCTGTCCCCTTTGTAGATCTGCTTACCATCAGGCCCTGTTATCTACAAAAAAGAAAGCAAGTTACAGTATTAAAAAAAACTGCACACTATATGCTAGTTACAATATTTATTCTTTTATCTGTCTAGACTTTAAATATTTACTTATTTTTATTTACGCAACCATCTTTTCAAGAGGAAAGTGATATATTCAAATGTTTAGTGAAACTGGCAAACTACCCAGGTTATAGATATCAAGTGACTAATTATACATTTTAGCAGGTGAAATCAAATATTGGCCACTTTAGCTTTATAAACTACAGAAAGTTTGTAAGATTTCAGCATAAAAAAGGAGGAACTGATGGCTTCACAGTTAACATATGGTAGTAACTTCCTGAGCATACAAAACCTCATGTCAAACAAATTAACTACTGTGTCCACCAAGCACTCATCTGTAGACATACCAAATCAATGCATATAATTTTTCCTCGACAATACTTATTTAATACAAGAGCATCGTTAGCCAGCAAGAACTTCCTGTTCTGATGACAATGAGTACCGGCTATTTAAAAAACGAATAATGGTATACTTTATACTAAGCAGTGTTTGTAATTCTTAATGTATAACTTTACATGTTACGAACACAGCAGTGAACTGAAAACATTAATCAATGCGGCACCTAATTAGGGTTCTTTAGCTTTACAAAATGTTGCGCAGACGTTGCAGCTAAGCTAATGCTAGCACGGGCCTTACGTAGGCTGTAACCGTAGCCGTCACAGCAAAATAAAACTTATTTCCTCAAGCTAGAGGATTGGTTCGCCGTGCAAAGGCAACACTTTACCTCAACATCGATATCGAGAAAACCTCCTTCAGCTACTTCAAACATGAGGCCCATCTTGGTGCCGGAGTTGACCCGCTCGTAGAAGCATTCCTCGGCATGGGCGTCTATGCTAACGAAGTAGCCGGACGCAGTGGCACACAGGACGGCCAACAAAACAACAACTTCCGACAAGGTAAACATGGTGTAAGTGTGGTAAAATAAACGTTGGTGTAAGTCTGGCAATATAAAAATTGTCCTTGCTTTAGTAGATCCTGCAGTGGAGCAGGATGTCAGTTTGTATGAGTGAGCTGTTGCAGGAGTAGCCGCTCCAGCCTCGGCTTCTGTGTACTGCTCTGTGACTGCCACGTACAGGTTAAACAGCACACGAAGAGGGACAAATAGAACGGAACGCGAAATGTCACTGGCGTTCCACAACAAATCTCAACAATGTAATGGTGTAAAAGTAACTATATATTTTCAGGATTTACACCTAAATAAACATACATTTGTATATTTGTGTTGTTTTGCCAAAAAAGGAAACAAAGTTTATTTAGCATTAAATAATAAACATCTAAATGTAGCCAGAAATGGAAATGTTCAACAAATGAAAACATTAAACGACTTAAGAAATGAGTTATTCTTGTTTGTGGTTTGAGAATTGCTGACTGAGCCCCTTCTTTATTCAACATCACAGACTGCTTGGTTCCCTATCATTGTACAAACTCACCTGCTGATCTGTAGTTTGTTTTTAACCCTTAACGGCAATAATACGTATAACGTGCCTGCAAGTTGACAAGAAGTAGAAAGCAGGATTTCATGGATAGCATAATTTATTAAAACCTGTCTTGCATGGGATAAGCAGTTTTGGGAGTTGCGAACTGTTGCTACAGAGTGCAAATGTCTAACTTCCCAATGAATTATATAATACATCAATAGTTTCAAGTAATCAGATCACTTGATTGAGGTCGATGAATTTCCATATTTCATGCCAAAAAAGTTCAGTACTTGACTTTTATTTATTTATTCACAGACACTCATTAATATATTTTATATCCTATGAAGTTCATTCTTTTTTTCTTGTTTAATTTGAGGGTTTTTCGTCCGCGGACTGGACTGCTCAGGTTGCACCGTGTAATCATAATATGGTCTACAGTGGGCATGCGCAGAGTGAAAGTGATAGGCCGCTTTAATTCGTGTCCCGTCATCCGCCGAATAGGCCGAGCTCCGAGGATTCATGCTGGTGGGGCGAGGACCCAGAAAACCGGCCGTCCAGGGTGTAAATATCTGAGTACCCTCTATTTTGTCGCATGTTTGGTGACGTCCAATAATCGACTTGTTCTGAAGTCTCCGGGGCCGAGGCCTAGAGACTTTTTCTAGCGCACGTTATTAAAATTCGCAGTCGATGCCTATATTTCGGTGTTCGTCTGACCGAGTGTGAGCCGATGAAGCACTTTATCCTGTGATTAACGCACAGACGGTCGGTAACGTTAGCCAGCTAGCTGAAGCTTCTGCTAACTGCCAGCGAGGAAGTGAGGAACGAAAAAATGACATCTCGGAGGTAAGAGGGGGGGCTGTCTGGAAAACAATGTCTGCTGATAATGGTAGCAGGGCCAGCTAACTAACTTAACTCAGCTGTTTGGAATCGGCTTTGTCGGTAAACAAGCCCCGGGTGGCGCGGCGGTGCTGGTAAAAAGTGAAATAGCTAGCCGAGGACCGCCGCATCATTTAGCATTCACCGGCAACTTCGAGCTTAGTTCGATCTGTTGTAAACACCGTAAAATGTGCTAGCAAACCACAACGACTGACCTAATTAATTTGATTTTACAGACGCAAGTTACCAAAATATAACTGCTAGGAGAGTTTAACCACTAAAAGCCTTTCGTAGGTACCTATCTTAATAACTCAACCAGGGCAGGTCTGTTGTGGGATGAGTTTTCCAACCTCATTAAAAACTATTAATACGCCCCAGTCAAGCAGATTCAGTTTAATTAGCCCCAAGTCAGCTATTTATCTTGGAGGGCTTAACCATCTGACTAGCATAGACTATCTCCAGTCCTCTAGTTTGAGAACATCTAAAAATAAACATCTGTAAGGAAAAATATACAAAATCTCAGGCGGTATCCACCAAACAGACAGCAATCTCCTTTGAGGCAAGGAAGTTTGGGGTACATACTGTTAATGTAAATGGGGACTGATTGCTGATCCGCATGCTAATATGGATCGCCCTTTCTCTTCTCTGTCAGGTGGTTTCACCCCAATATTACAGGTGTGGAGGCTGAGAACCTCCTGCTGACCCGAGGGGTGGATGGGAGCTTTTTAGCCAGACCGAGTAAGAGTAATCCAGGAGATTTTACACTCTCAGTTCGGTAAGTTAGACCTTTAAAAAAGTGTCTTAACTCCGTGTTTCACTTGCCAATCACATTTCTCATGAAGCTCAAGGTTTGTAATTACTATGGTTGTTGGCACATGCTTGTTAAATGCCTGGAGCATATCATTACCTAAACAGTACATTTTTAGGATATTGCAGATTTGGCTGGAATGCTTCATTTGTCTGTAGTAAGTTGGATGAATTAATACATGCACATTCCCAACTAATCAAATAATTTTGTAAAGCATGTACTCTTAGTGGTGAACACAGATTTATTACCCGACTGTGGATCTTTTTAGTTTCATAACAAAATGTTTTCAGCAGCTACTAGGATACAATTCTGATAAACTCACTATGCACAAACAGAAAACAGCCTGATAAAGTTGGAGGTTTATTTGTGAATCTCACTGAATATTTACATGTTAGAAGCACATATTGATATACAGATTTGACATGACCCCAAATCATTGTTGATGTGGCCTTATATCTGTTGGATATAAAAATAACCAACTGCTAGTGTTTTTGTCATCTAATCTTTAATGAAGTGATACAGGTTTTCAATATTGTGGTCCCAAATAGCCTATTATTGCGTGTGTGTGTGTGTGTACTGAGCAAAAATATCAATGCACCATGTAAAACATTTGTGTAACATGACATTTGTAAACAAACTTTGTCCATCTCTGTGAGTGAGCACTTGCTCAGTTGATTCCATTCACAACACAGCTGTGACACATCAAGATGCTGCTCAAACAGCATGAACAGTATTCAAGTATTCTGTACACTGAGGACAATTAAAGTACACTTTAAAATTTCACTTTTTCTCAGATGTCACAGATGTCATAAGTCATGCGAGAACAGTTCCTGATAACATCCCATAGTGATGTGTTGCCCTTAATGGGGAGTGTAGTTACATTCCATGGGCCACAATTGTGGCATGTTATTGTAAAGTTGATGAAAAGATGATGTGTTGCTCTACAGGAAACCAATTGTGGACACACAAGAGACTGAGTTGTGATTTCTTTCAACCACCCCCCACCATGTCTGAATGTCAGATGTCACTATTGTGGTCTAATGGACAGTAATCTGTACCACATTGATCCACAAAATAAATTATCTGGGATTTAATATTTTGTACAACACCTAATGCGATTAAAACGTAAAGTTTCACATTATGTATTTGTATTTTTTGCTCAGTGTACATTTGCAAAAAAAAAAGAAACAGACAAAGAATTATTCACCACTGTGGAAGTGTTTTAACTCCATGGTCAGGAAACCTGTGCAGGGTTGAGAACATATATGTGTATAATACATACACAGTAAGTTTTCCAAGTTCAACTATGTTCAGTGATAGTGGGAAGCATGCATTATCCAAAGTAGGAAGATCTAACTAAAACAGTTTGTGGTTTTTATCTCGGGGCCTCTTAAGTCATAAATTTTTAACATGAGGTATCATTAACTCAGTCTAGCTGATGAGGCCAATGTTATTTTTATAACGGTCTCATATTTTACCCATACAGTCTCTCATCATACACCATATTTACTTCCTATGGAACAAAACAAGTCATCCTCCTCTTGTTGGAAACTGAGTTTTCCGTAGGGAAACTGGTGCTTTCTGGTTCAAACCAATAGATTATCTTTTTTTGTGCACATACTGCCAGACGTGACCAAGTTTGGCAGTAAAGTAATTTCTTCAAGGTCACTTCACACTGATATCTGCCACAAGTTCTCTTTTTCCAATTGTTGAGATACTGGTCATTTAGAGTGAATCGGTATGGTTTGATGGTTCAACAGCAGGCATTTTGCATGAACATGTAGTGTTTTTTGTAGATTCTTGTCTGCAGTTTTCCTATATTTTTTATGTATTGTCCTCACATAATGCATTTAATAGTGATGATACATTTCCTATCAGTTTTACTTTTAAATAATAATAAAGGATTAGATTTATATAGGACTTTTAGTCCACTCAAAGTGCTTTACATTAGTGACCCATTATTCATTCGCTCTTACATGCTCCCTCTGGTGATGCTAAACTCCATATGTAGCCACAGTTGTCCTGGGGCAGACTGACAGAACACCTACGGTCCGGCCCCTCTGACCACCACCAAACATTCATACACCAGTGTGAGTGGCACTGGAGGCAAGGAGGGTCAAGTGTCTTGCCTAAGGACACAACAGTCTGACTTGGACAGAGTGGGATTTGAACCACCAACCCTTCAGTTATTGGACAACCCACTCTACCAATTGAGCCCACAGCCGCCCACAAATTTTTTAACAAAATAAATGTTTAGTAAAAGTGAAATTATGTTGAGTTAGAAAAATAATGTGGTTTGATATTTTTTGTGAATAATAGTAAATGTTTAACCTGTCGTTAAATAACTGTACTGTTCTTCAGGCGAAATGGAGCTGTCACCCATATTAAGATCCAAAACACAGGAGACTACTATGACCTTTATGGTGGGGAGAAGTTTGCCACTCTGGCTGAACTGGTGCAGTATTACATGGAGCATCACGGTCAACTGAAAGAGAAAAATGGAGACGTTATTGAGCTCAAGTATCCACTCAACTGTGCAGACCCCACCTCAGAAAGGTGATTAAAGTTTATTTTCTTGTTTATTTAATATAATGTATTACAAGCTTGTTTTGGGTTATTTATTTCTTCAAATTACATCTTCTTCTTTGCCGTGTTTGTAGGTTTTCCTTTAGAGTGGTTATATCATGCAGCAAAACTGTACTTCAGTGCATATAATTAACTGTCAACTGAGCGTTTTTAGATTTTACTGCTTGTGTATAAAATGATTTAAAGCAAAAAGGCATGTAATAGCATTTTTAAAAAAGTATGTTTCCAAATTAAGGTTTTCTTCATGCTAGACAATGATTAATTACTTTTTGATTATTAACTTAATCAACAACTATGTTGATGCTCAATAATAGGTTTGAACCATGCTTTGCAAAATACATTTACAGTAAAATTCTCCAATTCCTTTGACTTAACTGTAAATATTTTCCAGTTCCTTTAACTTTTGCGGCAGTAAAATTAACAGCTGTGGGTTGTGACCAATCACGGCTGTGTTTGGCTTTGTAAAACACCTCAAAAAAGTTTTAGACATTTTGAAGTCAAAATGACTACCTGATTAATCAAAAATATAATTAATAATTAAAATGGTAGTTGTAGCCTTAGTCTATACATTACTGACATGCAGTTATACTGCAAAAATAAGCCTTGTTAGAGTCCTCTGTATTTGTGGGTGATGTACAGGTTTACAACAGAAAAAAGTTAAATACTCTAAATGATATACACCACAATGAATGTACTTAAAATATGCTGTGCTTAGAAAAGAGAAGTTACTGTGGTTTAAGACCCTGAGGCAAGCAATGCAGTCATTAGATTTATTCATATTCATAAATGAAATGAATGGACTTTCAGTCTTGTGATCTAATGAAGGGGTTTGTGTAGAAAAATACAATGAAGTTTATGAAATTTGTTTACATATAATGTTATGCTAAAAATAAGAGACGTTATTTCTGGGTACCCTCACACCACCACCAAAAAATGGGATCTTAATCATGTTGTGACCCAGACAGGTAAAAACAATAGACATAATAACGGTTACAATCTACGCATTAACTGTAGGAAAAAACATGGCCTCTTCATGCAACTTAAATTTCCCAGAAAATATTTGTAGCCTAAAAGAAAAGGATTGTATTTTTTGTTTAAATTACACATGAATAGAGACATTGCAGAGTTATTCAACCACAGTGTCAGAGTTTTCACCAATTGAGCTATTTTATGAACCGAAGTCAACAGAATCAGAGTTCACATTAAGCATCTTGTGTCAGGTGGTTCCATGGACATCTGTCGGGCAGAGAGGCAGAGAAGCTGCTGACAGAGAAAGGGAAGAACGGCAGCTTCCTGGTGAGAGAGAGCCAAAGCCACCCTGGGGACTTTGTTCTGTCAGTCCGAACTGGAGATGACAAGACGGACAGCAGTGACAGCAAACCGAAAGTCACTCATGTTATGATCCGCTGCCAGGTCTTTACACCTCTCTACCTCTTTCAGTTTTCTCATATCCTGTCCATTACTTCAGCATATTCAAAGTAGGCTTAAAATACTATTGCTGTATCCTATATGTCCTTGGTATATTTATAGTTCATGTGTTCAGAAGTGGTTTTCTGAGTCATGTCCGTTGTTGATGCTGATGTGACTGTGGCTTTCTTTTTTTTCTTTTTTTTTATTTAGCATGACCTGAAGTACGATGTGGGAGGAGGGGAGAAGTTTGACTCCCTCACTGACTTGGTAGAGCACTACAAAAAGAACCCCATGGTGGAAACTCTGGGCACTGTGCTGCAGCTCAAACAGGTACCACACACCTCAAGTTTACAAATATGCATTTAAATGTGACACTTGAGAGTCTGCTAGAGTTGAGAGATTCGGATTCCCAATGAAAATGGTTTAGGATGCTTGTGTTGATTATTTATTTTCTTTCAAATCCTTCCTTTAATCAGTTAATGAAAAGTGTGCTGAACAGAAAATTAAACGGAAGCAGACCATTCAATTTCAATCTGCTATTTAAGAGAATTGGGAAGCTCTTCACAGGTTTCTGTGGGTATTTCTAAAATGAAATGATCAACATTTTGCCTGTAATATGGCTAAATCAGATTTTTGTTAAGTTTAAAAATTGTTGATATGAAGTTGCAATAAGTTCAGATTCTATTTTACTACAAATATACAGTTACATGGTATTAGTAGCTACTAAAGCAAACCGCTCCTGGTCAAGACTTATGGTTGTACAGTAAGCTAGTGTGAGAAAGTGGTTGTGATAATTAGTTGTAACTATTTTTCCCAATCTGGATGTGAAATTGGTCTTAAATTGAATTTTAATTGCTTTAAAATCTTGCATTTAACTTGTTCAAATCTGTAGAAATTGTACTAATGTTTGCTTCTCTCTTGTGCAGCCCTTGAACACTACGCGCATTAACGCAGCAGAAATTGAAAGTCGCGTTAGGGAGCTCAGTAAACTTGCAGAGGCCACTGACAAGGTCAAACAGGGCTTCTGGGAAGAATTTGAGGTGAGAGATTCTACTTTTGCTTTAAGGAGTGTCAACTTTAGTCTTTTCAAGAATTTTTTTTTTTGTGTCAAGTAGTGTTTATAAAAATGTCGATGGTCACAAGTGGCGTGTTGAGACTCCTTTTTGTTTTTCATCCAGACCTTGCAACAACAAGAATGCAAGCTGCTCTACAGTCGCAAAGAAGGGCAGAGAGCAGAGAACAAAAACAAGAACAGATACAAGAATATTCTGCCTTGTGAGTGGGGAAAAATCCTGCCTGCACTTTCTCCATAACAAGCTTTCAGTGTATCAGTTCAGGGATCCCCATAGGGGATTTTCAAAGACCACTAACTATACTGTTTTTGTTTCTGTTTCTAGTTGACCACACACGTGTGGTGCTGAATGATGGAGACCCAAATGAGCCTGGTTCTGACTATATCAACGCCAATATCATCATGGTAATGTCTCCTGCCATGGTAAACTCACTTCATCCTCAGGAAAAAATATACATTTATGCACTGTTATCATTCATTATCATTCATGATAAAATTAAGATTGTCTGTGGTTGGGGAACTTGTCCCCTCAGTTTGTGCTCTGGCTTTGATTTTATGCTTTGTTTTTCTGTTAGTTATATGTTGTTGTAACTGTTTGTGTGCGGTTGCAGCCGGAGGTGGACTCAAAGTGTAACAGTACTAAGGTGAAGAAGTCCTACATTGCCACTCAGGGCTGTCTGCAGAACACCATCAGTGACTTCTGGAGGATGGTGTTTCAGGAAAACTCTCGTGTAATTGTTATGACGACAAAAGAGGTGGAAAGAGGAAAGGTCAGTGGAATGAAGTGCTGGTTTATATTTTTAGTATTCATACATGATCCAAATAAAATAAAATAAATGTTGAGATGTAATTTATCAATCAGAATTACATGCAGTCTCATTTTTGTCCCAACAGAGTAAGTGTGTCAAGTATTGGCCAGACATGTCAGCTCTGAAGGAGTATGGAGCCATGCGTGTTCGCAACGTCAGAGAGACAGCAGCACATGACTACATCTTAAGAGAACTCAAATTGTCCAAAGTCGGACAGGTAAGATCCTTTGTGTGCACAAACTGAAGAAATAGCAGTCCACAGAATCGAGATATGATTGGCTATTGTAAAATTACTGTTCCTGTTCACTTACAGTGCACAAGGGCCTGCTCTGTTTATTCTGAAGGTCTCGAGCAAATTTAATTTACCTGATAACACAAGCTAGCTGAAATATAATTGGTTAAAAACTCTACCATAAAAAACACCATTGGAAGCCACTCGACTAAGTGGAAATAATATGACGTAAAGAATACAGAGAAAAGAGAATCATTTTGTTTATATATTTATGAAAATAAAATAACATACATTTACTTTTCTGAGCATGTTTAGGCCAGCAGAGAAGGCCTTGCTGGCACTGATGGCCCACCACAGGGTAAATTCATTTAGAAAGGGCCTGGACAGTTCAGTTACAGCATGTCCCCTGCCTCTTGTTGGGGTGATGGATTAAGCCATTTTGGTGCCCTTACCACATTGTACCTCATATACTGTAAATGTTAGACTCAGTGATATGCTCGCATGAAATGGCTTATATGATACTAAGGAGCAAGATCCCTAGGCCCCCCTCCCCACACACACACACACCAGAGGCCACCTCACACAGAGTTTACCTTTCTCACCTTTTTCATCCTTAATGCATTTTCATACCTGAATAGGGTTGAACACTGTATAAAAATATCATTAAAATGGCATTATGACCAAGTGGATTCTCACAGTCACAGAACAACATACCATTATGAATGAATTATTGTGGTTATGTAAAAATAGGGAAACCAGCTTGTGGACTGCAGATCACAGAAAAAAATGGCAATAGTTTGTGTATTTTCCTTTACCCTTAGATTGTGACCTATTGTAGAATGAGTGTTACAGATTTTGTGCTAAAACTATAGTTATTAAAGTTATTCTTGTTTGATGTGTTTTTAGGGTAACACAGAACGTACAGTTTGGCAGTACCACTTCAGGGCATGGCCGGATCACGGGGTCCCCACTGACCCAGGGGGTGTGCTAGACTTTTTAGAAGAGGTCAACCTGAAACAAGAGAGCATTCTGGATGCTGGACCTATAGCGGTACACTGCAGGTAGATATAGAGGCCGCAGTCTACAAGTCCACCATCGTTATGTATGGATGAAAGTTTCCTCAATAAGAAAGAATATTTTGTGGTTCACAGTGCAGGTATCGGGAGGACAGGAACGTTCATCGTGATCGATATTCTCATAGATGTGATCAGAGAAAAAGGTAAGTCTGCAAACGTGTGTGTGTGTGTATATATATATATATATATATATATATATATATATATATATATATATATATATATATATTTACTGTATGTCTGGTTGACCTGAATTAAAATGTTGAAATTGTTTTTCTCTGCTTCAGGCGTGGATTGTGACATTGACGTTCCAAAGACCATCCAGATGGTTCGATCTCTCCGCTCTGGGATGGTGCAGACTGAGGCTCAGTACAGGTTCATCTATATGGCCGTACAGCACTACATCGAAACGTTGCAGAGACGCATAGAGGAAGAACAAGTGAGCACCAGGCCATAGACTTTAAAATTTTTCAGCTTTTCAGTGTTGTCTCTGACTTTCCCCTTATTTCTTCATCTGCAGAAAAGTAAGATTAAAGGGCGTGAGTACACAAACATTAAGTACTCTTTGTCTGACCTGACGGGAGGAGAGCAGAGCCCACTGCCCCCTTGCACTCCTATTCCCACTCCCACTTGCACAGAGTAAGTAATGCTCTTAATAACAGGAGGTTCATGGTTCAACTGTTGAACTCACATTAAGTTGCTGTGTCCTTGTTGAGTATTGTCTGTAGTTTCTCATCAAAGTATGAATGTGCTGATGTGCAGGATGAGGGAGGACAGCTCCAGAGTGTATGAAAACGTCGGTCTGATGCAGCAGCAAAAGAGCTACAGATGAGATTCATCTTTAACTTCAATGCTCTATCAATTCCAGGTAAACAACACCTCATCATTATAACTACAGTTTAAGTAACTTTTTTAATCGGCAAGGGGATTTATAAACAATGTGGTTGTACCAAGTTTATGATTAATTCATCAATTACTGGAAAAAATACCAGTAATTATTCAGTTATTTGGTAGTGTTTTTGCCTTGCTTATACGATGATTAAACCAAACTGTGAACTTGCCAAACTGAGTTTAACTTAAGATGTCAGTACAATGTAATTTGGGGAAAAAGTAACTTATTATATACATTTACATAAATTTAACATGTATTTAATATCATTTGCAAGAGTGTACAGGTATATACAGATACAGAATATCGTCATCCCTGGAGGTGAATTGATTACAGCAGACATGTCCAAACTATTCCACAAAGGGCCTGTGTGGCTGCAGGTTTTTGTCTCAACCAACCGAGAGTACACAGTTTGACCAATCGACTCTCTGAAGGGTGAGAGTTGATTAATTGAGTCAAGTCTCGTGTGCTGCTGCTTGGTTGGAACTAGGGATGGCGAAATTTCTAAAAAAAAAAATCTTGGCCAGTAACTGAGCCTCATTAACCGGTTGAAGTCGATCACTGTGAAAAGACACTTGCTTTGCCAGCTCACACACACACAGCCATTTACGCACTGCGCAAGCTATGTTATGTTAAAAGCTCATTTTAAACCATCACACATAGAGAAAACATTAGATGTTACAGGAAAGTATGCTGCTAAATATCGTGGAGAAAAAAAAAAACGTATTGTGATTGCTTATATGCTCACTGGTCAAAGGCATGATAAAATAAATATACTTTCAAAGTATTACTTAGGTCCAGTGTCCAAATTAATTGCAAATCTAGCTGAGGATGGCTTTTACCCTGAAGAAGCTTGGTGGTCGTGTGCATGCTCAGAAGCGCTTGGGATCCCAATGTGACGGGATGCCCATTTTGACAGAACACCAGCCATCATGTCATTTTAAGTAGGCCTGTCAGATGGATAACACAACTCATCCACCACGCTTTTGGGTTTCATGGTGACAACTTGCTGTCCCAGTCTCTAGCTGCTAACTCTGGAAGTTCTATTACCTCACGTCAGCTTTGCATTTTGTTTATGTTTTGAGTAATCGTTGTAAACTGGCGCGAAATGGCCGTACCACATAGATTAATTGAGCTCTGCATTTACTATGGATAAATTCCATCTTGTATTGTTAATGTTCAAATGCATCATTTTTACAGATATGCTATGGAGAGATGACAAAGCTTTCTCTTTACACTACAATGCAAAAGAGTTTGTGCAGTGGAATGACTGATACAGGCTGTTGTTTTTTTTTCAGACGACAGAAAATTATGAACGGCAACGTTGATGCGGTCAACCATCGGTCAAACGGTCATTAGTTAACATCCCTAGTTGGAACAAAAACCTGCAGGGTTACGGAATAGTTTTGAGATGTCTGGAGTACAGCTTAATGCATCCTTTGTTTGAAAAACAAAAGTTCTAAAGTAAATGTACTGTTGGTGTTTACATAAGGTTGTTGGTTTAAAAATAAAGTCTGAAATATTTGCAAGGAAAAGCTAAAAACGGTAAGAAGGCAAGACAATAACATGACTACGATGGTGATCTCATGCTTTTTGTGATCTGGATATAATTTGATTAGTGGTATCTAGATAATGTATTAAATGAATTCATTCAAGCTAGATTTTGCTTTCTGAAATCTGTGAAAAGCCAAGATTATAATTTATTGATCCCAAAATTGTGAATTGCTTATTCTTCTGGTGACCATTCCTTACTCAACATAAATTAAACCTGTTTGCTTCTTGTGTTCATTGTGGTGGTGTGTTCCAGTCATATATGCGTTCTTGTAAAGGGACTGTAATTGAACAGTGCTTGCTTTCAGTGTATGATGAAAGAAAACAGTCAATTATAAAACAGAAAATCATGCATAACATAAAAAAAACATTGAGGTTTCTGACCAATATCATCCATCTCTGATTGGTAGTTAAACAAATATATGGACCTAAGCAAAATATCTCTGTTCTATTTCTGCTTGATCGAAGCAATGGTTGCAGTATTCTACAGTGCTGGTCACCACAGCAACATGTATGCAATGGAGACCCTAAGTTTGATAGCTGAAAGTTTTTAATGGTTTTCTTTTTTTTTTTTTTTTTTTTTTGCTTTTTGTAGTTTAATACAAAAAGCATTATTGACATAATTTGCCAGACCTGCTTCTATCTGGTCGGGATTTAAGGTGCATATGACATAATGTGGTTGGGGCTAGTCTGTAACATACTGCATGTGAGAATGAAGTATTTACAGTAACCATAATGGTTTTCTTTCTGTCTCCTTCAGGATCTTGATACCTGACGGTTTTTTTGCCAGCCACACCTTGACGCCTGAGACTTGACCATAAAGAAATGGAACAGTGGATAAAAACAATACGTGAGACCAGACATCAGGGTCCTCCTCTTGTTGCTCATTCTACATGAACATTTGCCCGCTAGTTGAATTCTAAACCACTGTGATCATCAGAAGAGCCTTTGAGAAGCCTAACACGCTAAAGTCCCTACTAAACCAGTCTGGGTTTAGCTTTGTAAAACTCATCCAAACAAGGGCTGAAAACAGCAAGCACTCTTATTCAGAGGGAAAAGTCTAGCTAACCTTTGCTCATTTCTGTTTTTTTTTTTGTTTTTTTTTTTAAATATGCTTTTTTTTTTTTTTTATTAACCAAAGGATAACTATGTAGATTGTTTGTAGACTGAAGTGAGGAGTTGGGGCGAGGGGGGGCTGTGCCAAAACCAGAATAATGTAATCCACATTCTTAGCCATTTAAAAGTCTCTGTTTGGGTTGTCAAGCCTTTAAAGCAGTGGGAGACGAGACCTTATTTGTGGACAAAATTTTCCGTGACTATTGTCTAGTTTCACTGTGTTATATTGCGTAACGTTTCTAAATGAAGAAGTATTGGCATTGTAGTATGTATTACCATATTTACTGTGATTCATAATCTATGAATTTCCCCCTTTTTTGCGCAAGAATGGCCTCAAAGAGACACTTTTATTCAGGTTGTTCACAGTGTGAATTTAACTTTTTGAGTTCATATGGGATTAATGTGTGGCTTTCATTGGGATACACAGTATGTGTCAGTTTTAACCATTCCTGAGCTCAAGCCGAATGTCCTTAATGCTGTATATTCTTCAGCGGCATACCAGTTAGGTCAAGCCTTGATTCACCTGGTGGATTTATTAATAATCTAATCTGAGGTTTAAAGAGGAGGTTCCAGAGGGGGAGCAGCACATGTTAGGTTTTATCTCCCCTTCATGCCTGCACTCTGTCACAACCAGTATGATGATGACATGTTAAGACTTCAGGGGAGTCATTTGTGTATCTCAGTTGAATTGCAGGCATCACCACAGATGCATGGCTGCCAAAAAAAAAGTAGTTTTTTAGAGTGCATATTAATTGTTTGTTTTTTTTTCTTAAATTTTTTTTTTATTTTTATTTTACAAAATGCCTTTTGTGTACCGTTGCCTGTTTCAAGCACCACATGTACTTAATTTTAAGGGTCACTGTTTGAAGAAGCAATCTCACATCTTTCAGCCTTGGCAGTATCAATATTAGCAGGTTGTTGGCCCTGTGGTCGTTGCCTGGATTCAGTAGTTTATGCACACTCACACAGGTTTCTATAGATTGTGGTTTTCTTGTAACCCCAGTGACTAGAAGTATTGTTTTTTTTTTTTCTTTGTTTACTTAATCACACTAAACTTTTAATGTCATCCTCACACTGAAGTGAACGCTTCACTATTAGCTGCAGTAATTAGGGAAATCAGATACTTTGTATTTGAAAAATCACTCAGAACATGTGGCCTAAGTATTTTCTTTCATTAAGCCTTCATAACTTCTGCACATTTGCATACCGTCACTACGCCTTTAGAAACTGCAGTGTTGTGATTGAACTTGCTGTAACAGTGCTGACTCAGATTCTCTGAGCTGAGGAAAAAAAGGAAGAAACGGCTCTTCTTTCTGCCTTGAGGGACAGTTCTCAACAACCACTGGTGCAGGCTTGAACAGCCTCTCTGTCAGAAGAAATCATGAAATCAGTGTTTTGTTTTTTTTTTGCTTTGTTTTTTGTTTGTTTTGTTTTTCGGGGGCTGCTTCCTCCCACCGGAGGACTCTAACACAGAGCTTCTGCATCACAGCAAGTGTTCTTTGAAACCATTTCTTTTCTTGAACGCCATGCGCTGACCGACTCATGAGTTATCCTCTGCAGTTTGATGTACTGTATGCAGTTTTGCTGTTGAATGGATGAGTTTGTACTTGTCTAATTTAGTGGAGTGCTTGCTTGTGGTATTTTGTGTCCTGTGGTGTGTGTGGAGATGTGTGTATGTGCTGTGAGAATGGGGCTGCTATCAGCCACATGTTCTTCAAAACTATTGTTTTCTTCCCAGATGATTAAACTCTTTTCCATTTATCATGTAAGCAATTTAGATGCATAGACGTGCCTTCTATGCATATGCCTATGTGTATGTGATAGCTATAAAAAAAAAAACAGTGCTCTTTAGTTTCACCGCCATTCAAGAACCTGTAACACTTAAATGTGAATTCTTCATCTGAACATCCTGAACAAAAAAGGAAAAATGGTGATCGCAATGCAAACAAACTATATTTTTTAACATGTATATTGTACATGAGTACCTGGTAGAGGAGAATGTACTTACTAAAACATATCTACTTGCCAATAAGATATACTGTATGTATATTCCTACAGCTTTCTCTCTGTGACACAGAGGGGCCTCTGACAAAGTTTAAGAGGTTTATTGTATGACTTTCAATGCAGTTAACCATGTTAACTTCCTCAGTAACAATAAATGGCTAGCTCATGCCTCACTAAAGCGGTGTCCATTGTCTTAGTCTGTTTACATGTCAGACTTAACTGCAGTATTTGAGGTCTGTTATTATCATTTTCATTTTATTCCTTGAAGACCACCAGTAATTGCACTGTATACAACTGGGTCAGGGAGAAATTCTTAAAAACGGGTTGCTGATATAATTAAAATTTTCAATAAATGCTGAATGACATATATGAAAATGACATGCATGAGCTTTTCTAAATGGTAAATCGACTGTACTTATATAGCACATTTTATACACCACTTGGTGCCCAAAGCGCTTTACAATACCCATTCACACACACTCATACAGCAGTAGACTTCTCTGTGCTGCAAAACTTCATTCAAACTTAGTACTTTTGTTCTGCATATTGATATAAGTAAGCAAATCATAGGAAGCTGAAACCTTTGCATTGAAGCAACGGAATGAGTGTTTCCAACTGTAGGTGAACTGTCCTTTTTAATGTATCTTAAGAACTTATTCATTTACCATGTTTCTTACATTTAAGATCCTTCTTTCGTTTTGTGATCCAAATATGTGGGTATGATTACATTAAACTCAAATGGAAACCCTAAAGCACTAAAAAAGATCAACATTTGTTTGTTTTAATCATGTTTCTACTTTTCATTGCACTATTTCTTACAAGATCGGATAAGGTACAGTGAAACAGATGTGAACCTCTTCTTAATGAGAAACTACATTTTGCTAAAAGAAAGAAAAACAGGCCACTGCAAAGAACTAACAGAACAGCACAGAACAGTTTTAGCACTGGGGTCTTCAGGGAGGTTACTCAGCAGTTCTGGCCAATGCGACGCAGAACAGAGGTTGGTACAGTTTGTAGTGTACCGTCTACATGACCATACTCTTAAAATCTTCCATGTACATATGAAACCTGATGGATTTGAACAACCTAATATTTAATTTTAACCATAACTGTGTACAGTAAATCCCCTCTGTAGAGAAGGATATGTTTTCATAATAGGAGCAGTACTGGAAAAAAAATCCAAATCTTACCAAGGGTATTTTTCTCATTTGTAGTCAAAATATGTTAAGACATAATCACCTAAAGAGTAGATTTTCAGTGACGTATAAAGCACTTAGTTTTAGACAATAGACCATGAAAATCTTATAAAGTTATTACCAAGATAATTTTCATTTGTTCCACTGGCAGATCAACTTTTTTTCTCTTAATTTAAGAACAAAAAATTGCCAATGGAACAAGTCAAAAAAATTCTTGATAAGATTTTTGGGATCTATTGTCTAAATATATATTTGTTTGTTTTTTACGTCTCACTGAAAACTTACTCTTGAAGTGATTACGTCTTATTTTGGGTGTGATGTGACATTTGGACTAGAAATGAGAAAAATACTCTTGGTAAGATTTAGTTTTCCAGTGAGAACCAACAGAAGCTGATAGCATTGAGTTGATAAGAGGTCAAAGGTCATTAATGTGCTTTCAACCTAAAATTCACTGCTGTCTTTTCTATTATACAGTAATATTATTCATAGTGTATTGTAAATACTACAGAATTCTGACCTGGAATTTATGATTTATAACAGTCAGATTACTCAAAGTGTGTAATACATTCCTATAATTTTGGATTACTTCAATTCTCTCTCTCTCTCTCTCTTTCTCTCTCTTTCTCTCTCTCTCTCTCTCTCTCTCTCTCTATCTTTCTATTTCAACATTATTACATTCACTCCCATAGGTTGAATATTCAACATTTTCAGACACAAGTGACTAAAATGGAATATTAACTCGGTTATACTGAATGTTACAGGACACTAATGATCATTTAGGTCCTTGATGGAGTAATAATGCAAACATTCAATGTACTCCTTTTAGTTGTGATGCCTTAGGATATTTCCATACATATCCTTCCCATATTCTGCCCCCCCCCCCCTTTTTCCTGTATTCCTCTACTAAAAATATCCTACAAATGTAAAATGTTCTGCAATAGGTATTTAAAAGAGAGACAAGTAATCCCTTTAAGTAATCTGAATTGTTCTTTTAACTACATTGAGCTGTATTGTAAACATATAATTGCATGTATTGTGTCACTTCCCTCTTATCCATAATAACACAAACTCAAAGTACCGATTACTTCATTATAACAGAAAATAGTACTTCTTTCCATACACACTGCAGATGGTCTATTAAAAGGTCTCCTGCTCTCCTTGCTCCTGGCTATCATGGCTCACCCAGCACCCAGACATTGACCAGTCATCTGACTGTCCTGAGGGACACTGTTTCAGAGCACCCAGCTTGGCCAGAGAAGACATACTCACACTGTGGTTTTCTTCACTTCATGTACAGACCATGGGAACATTATTTTCACCCCTGTAGCCTTTTAAAAAGAAAGTACCCCCCATTACATTTAGTCTTTTTTGTAAATACAGCTTTGCCCTTGAATAATAACTGCATTAGCTAATCCAGTATTAAACTCAATCTGAGTTTAATACTCAACACAATCTGTAGTTCAGAGGATTTTTGTATACTTTTCATCTTTTGTCAGGCAATCACTGAATCACAGTAGTAGTCAGTGTCATGTGCTTTGTGACTTTATATCTGCTGAGTTTATATTTTGTCACTACAGGGGAATTACACAGATTGTTTCTAGGAAAATAAATGTTTGATTCAAGGAAGTTTTCAGTACACTCTTATTACTTTTATAACACAGATCACTGTTAATTTTCTGCCTACATGGCAGTTAGGGTTAGGGTTTCCCACTCCATGGGAACACTTGAACAACATTCCTCTGTCACATCACTTCTCCCTCAAAAAGAACCAGCATAGCCAAATGTACAATAATTACTGTATCCATACACTAATCCCACCATCTGTTTAATTAATACAATCCAAATGTATCATAATTGCATTGAGTTGTGTAACTGTAACTGTGGTGCCAGATCCCCCCAGTCTGTTCATGGCTAAAAACGTAATTACGCTTGACAATAACTAGAAGATTTAAAGACACTAATGCTGATGATTCAATGATTCAGCCTAAAATGTCCAATATTAAACCTCAAATCCTCAAATTCAGTCACAAATCTCACTAATGTGTGACACATTTTAAGTGACACCACTTGGATACTGGCAAATGTGTTTATCGTACTAAAAAATATGGCATGAGCAGGGGCGCTTTAACACCATCTGAGGCCCTGGGCTACACTTTTTTTTGCCCCCCCCCCAAAATAAAAAAAAAATAATAAAATAAAATTACAGCATTGCCTCAGGTTATTGCCCGCCACCTAATAGTAGTCTAACAGTTAGCTGGCCTAAAACTTTTATTTTTGTTACAAATAAAAGCCTGATTCTCTTTGTGTCAGAGCCTATGTCTTTGTCTATATCAAATATGTATGGATTAAAAGTCCCCCTAAAATATTAGCCTTCTGCAATTTGTAGCCTGGTCCATACCTTTGCTATTATTTGAGGAATTGTGGTAATTTTATATCAAGTTTTATTTCAACTCATTGACTTCATATGTATTGATAATATTATGATGAGTGACCCTGCCTGGCAACAAGTGATGGCTGAAAGTGATCGGTTAAATGCTTTAATGTGAAAATACATGGATGGAATCGTTACATTGAACAGTGATTATTGGAAATATTTATTACTTTGAAATGTGTCTGACACTTTGGAAATCTGCCTGTGAGGATGTGATGACATGTGCGCTCTGCGTGCCGGCCAGCCAAACTGCCACTCGCCCGGCTGCGTTTTCCTTGCACCAGAGGTAGACCTGGTTTCAGCTGGTGAGCTTTTAGCACACTGTCGGCGCTGTCTAAGTCAACAAAACTGTCACTCCACCAAGCTGAATCAGTGGTCACCGCCCCCGAATGCACCACCACACCCATCTTGGCGCACCGAAGTGCCAAACTACCAAACTGAAAAGTAATGTACTTGATATGAACCAAGTACATTACAATCAGACAGATCCTTTGGTTGTGACTGATCCTAAAATACTGATAAGGAATAGAGATATTCACAAAGACTTTTGAGCTAACTATTTTTACACTGCCTGCATTAATGCATATGTTTGAACATTAAATGAAAACATATTTTTGTAGTTTTTATCAAGATTGTACGCAATTAAATAAAAGGAAGTTACAGTGAGCGACATGCAAAAGTAGAGCAGACTTAAACTGTGTTTTATTTGTGCTTTTTTTGGTGCTTGTTTATTATATTTTACATAGAGGTCACAGTTTTTAGAAAAAAATCCAGTAAAATTCCTAGTATTCTTTTAAAGATACTTGGCAAATGAAGGCAATTCGGATTCTGATTGTTCACAAAAAGGTGTATGCTTATTTGTAGTTTTATCTACAAATAGTTGTTCATATGAAGGGTTCGCAAAGCCTTTCAACTTGGGATTAAAAAAAATACATGATGGATTGCCTCTGCAAGATCAGGATCCAAGTAATACAGAGAATGCTTTTTGAGACATGTCTGTCCAATTTGTCCATTTTTAAACTTTCATTACTGTCCACATGAAACACTCATACCACTCCTATTTTAAGTTCCACTGGTTTTGATCCAGGTGACCTTTATAAAAACTTTTGCACTTTCATTTCAACATCATGCACATGATCAAGTATAAGGCCATCACAGATGACATGTTGCACATTACCTCAGCATGATATCAGCATTTATTGAGAGAGCCCTGGACACAGAATCGAAGCTGAACAAAACAGAAAAATGAAAAACGCTCTCTTAACTCATGGATCACAGCATGTGTTGAACTCTGCCAATGAGGATGGTTCATGGCTGAAGGCTGGAAAACATTAAACTTTTTGCTTGTTTATGACCTGTTGAGCTGTCATCCTCATGTTTCTCAGCCTGGTGTTACCAGGCAGATTGACTATCACACATTTTGCAGGTTATGACACAGGGTTATGTTGCCAGTATGCTTCACAGAAAACTGTATTTTTCATCTCAACCTGTTCAACTCTGTTTCCCATCCTTTTAATCAGTTCCATTCATATACATTACCTACCGTTTTATCTCAGTTTTCTGCCAGATGTCCACTCTCTAGTGTTATTCTCAGTCTTAAATGTTGCCCAACATTGGTTGGGAGAGATTATTGTAATCACCTTGTGTGTGTGTGTGTGTGTGTGTGCGCCTGTCTGTGTGTATCTATATGTGTGTCCGCAGAGACATATTGTGCTATAACTCAATGAATACTTGAAATATTACCATTAAATTACATGAGTATATACATATAGTTAATGCGCATCAGATGTAATGATCCATTTGAGTAAAGGTCAAAGGTCAAAATCCCATTATTGGTTATAACTCTAGAATGGAGGGATACAGAACTTTCAGATTGATACCAACCAATGCAGACTGAAGATTTCTACAATTCTCATAATTGGTGTTATCGCCTATGACTAATAGTTTTTGAGATCTCTGGAGGTCAATGGTGACATGTCGCAAAAATTAACTTCTGTAACACTGTCAAGCATTCACTGTGATGGAAATGTACCTTGACTGGGTCATTAAATGTCACTGATCACCATGAACCATAAACATTAAGCTTATGATTATTCAGAAGCTGAAATATTTAAATCACAGGTGGCATCTTCAAATGGAAGATCAGTGATGGGTGACTAATAATTGATTTTTGATGGTTTGACCAACAAGCACATCAAAAGCAAATAACAGTAGATTTTGTAACTCTGAAACAGTGAATAATGATAGAAACTTGATATGAAAAGGAACAATGAGACAAAGTACAGAAAAATAATTATGATTAATGTCAAATAGGGTCAGGGAGACCAATCATTTCTTGGATTGTCTTATTTTACAACTGAAGCCACAACATTATATTAGACTCAGACAATTTATGAACATTCCAGCAAGCCTATTGTTCATAAGCAGTTTTAAGATTAGGCAGACACAATACTTGTTTTTAGATATTTTTCAAACTTCCAGGCCCAGGACAGATCCCATTAAAATGTTTTTAATGTAGCTCAAAGGTCAAGGTCACACTCACCACTCACTAAAAAGGTGTTTTTGCAATGATGAGAGATCGCGGGCAAATCAGGTAAAATGTTTGCGAGGAGGCGGGGTTTGTTGTGCCTGGTATAATTTGTTAAATTTTTTTGTTGTATTGGTATCAGCCTGTTGTTTCGGCCAATTTGCTGTTTTTTTCCCTTGCCGTAATTTATTAGCTGGTGAAGTATTCAGCACCTCTGTGTTCTTGGAGATAGTGCTGTCCACTGAAAACGAGGATTTTTGGTGTAGTAATATTTATTAAGTTAACTGTCACAATTTTTATTTTCTAATTGAAAGTAAAGCTTTTCAGACATCTGTTATCATATGACAGAGGGGGGGGAGTCACTATTGGCTCCAAATATGGGCTTAGAAATATATGCTTCAAAATATTGGTGGCCTATATGGGCTGAGGCTGATGGTTAAAAAAAAATTAAAATAAATCAGTATTGGCCCCAAAACATCCATATCAGTCGATCAGTTAAAATAATTATGGCTGTCATTAACTTAAAACCTTACAACTAAACAGACATTTCAGGAATATTTACTCAATACAGAAGCTTGTTGGCCCATGGCTATATCTAAACAATACAAAACTCTGCATTTGATACTTTTTATGAAAATATAATAACATGTGAATTTTATACCTTTGGTACAAAAATGGGTTAACGTATCTCATTTGGAAATGTAGATTAATCCACTTATAATAGATAATCAAATGTTATACAGAATATTTTAGTGAACTCAATCACTCTGTTTGTGTTACTTAAATCCTTGTGTCTTTTCTGCATGAAAACCTTCTATTGTGTTTTTCATCATGTCTGTCGCCTGTTTTAGTCTTTTCTCTTGAGTCTCTTTTTAGTCTCCCCACTCTAACATCAGACAGAGACAGACACCCTCAGGGGAGGGTTCAACGTCTGATTTTAGATCTTCCATGGGTGAGACTCGTGCTTAGCCTACACTGTCCCACTAGGGGTGTCTCATACCACCACCAGGGACACTAAAACTTGATGGCTTATGACATCTCAGCAGTAGACGAAGGAGCACACATAAAAACACACATGTGCTTTGAGGCATGCATGGATATAAAGCGTAGGAGCAGCATCTGGACAGTTACTCTGGGGGCCTTCATACCCAGGGTTATTAATGACATTACAGCATTACAGAACAGACGTGTGTGTGTGTGTGTGTGTGTGTGTGTGTGTGTGTGTGTGTGCACGGGCAGGCAGGCACATGCCCATGCATACACACACATCACTGACCTTAAGCTCTGAGCATGCCTGGTCATGAATTTGGCATTTATCCGTCATTTGTCATTAACTGCAATGACTTGTTTCTCCATCAGTCTTTTCAGTCAATTTTCATTATTTTTTTTCCCTTTCTTGTGAGTCTATGAAGCTAATATCTTGTTGATGAATTCTTAAATGGAGAGGATTTATAAAGCATGAGGCTATTGATTTCTTTAATCACACTCATATCTTACTATTGTTGTGCTTTTTACTGTTTCAGCCATCCCCCTGATGGTAAGACCTTTGGCAAAGTATTATAGAAGCTAAAGAAACTCAAACCCTGAAGCATTTCAGTGTCATGTGCAGATCACATCATCCATCCATCACCATGGTGCCTTTTCCCGCTGTGCATTAGGTCAGTACCCATTTATTCCATTAATACCAAGAGAGCCCTCAGTTGATATGCAGGTCTACTCCTTGGCTTATGTAAGTGATTATGTGTTTGCATAATCAGGATAATTATGTAAATATGTGAAGAAAGAATCAGACAAACACCTCTGTGTTTGAAGTTTAATTAGCAAACTGGTGCATCTGTAGATAAAACATCTATGAGATTCAACTGGATCCCTACACCGCACTGGAAAAATGGGCTTACACAGTGTTTTTTTCAAAGAGCGGAAAGTATGGTAAAGCATATGCTGGTAAATTTATCATAGCTTTGGGGTAAAATACATGTTATGAACATCTGATAAGTGAGCCACAATTCATTGTCCTACATTACATTCATAATTTACATAAGATCAAGGTAAGTTTATTTATATAACTAGCATTGGTTAATTTAGTATGCCTTAAAGAAAATAAAATGAACCTCCAGAGGAAAGTAAACACTTAATGCAACTAGAAAAGCAATTGGAGAGCGCAGACCTCCGCCAGTATTATATATTGAGTTGGAACCATTCTGTGAAAAACTGGCCCTATCTCCCAACCGTAAAGAATCCTTCAAAAAATAAAAATAAAAAAAATCCTGGATCCAGACGGTGATCTAGATCACCCCCAAAATCTAGTCACTTGTTGCTTTTGTCATTCTGGACATTATGTGAAAATGTCCAAAAAGTCATTACAACAGCTAAAAGGCGGACAGACAAATTAACAAACCCTGATCATTGCTGACAGAGGTAATAACATAAAACCTTTAGAAGACAGAGTAATCCATCAATATCTCCTTTTTGTAAAGTATGAATCCATATTGGAAAACAGATAGTTTTGGTAAATGACAGTGGTTCTCCAGTCCGGTCCTCATGCCCCAGTGTCCTGTATTTTTTGAGATATTGCTCTCTTCCAGCAAACCTGGTTCAATTAATGTTCAGTTCTGCAAAAGCCTAATAATGATGTAATGTCTTCCAGGTGTGATGGAAGAGGGACATACAAGATACTGGGCCAGGAGGACCAGATTGGAGAAGCACTGGATAAGCTGATAAGCTATATAAGTAAAAAAAAAAACAAAAAAAAAACAGAAAAGAGGAAACAGCTACAGTGTTCTTGAATGAGAACTTAAGAAAGACCCACTGTTAAATGACAAATGCATTATACCCTTTTGCCCAGAATAAATAAATGTAATATATTGTAATTAGGAACAGTTTGTTTTCTGGATTTGCTAGCTAGCCAGCTTTAGCTATGAGCTATGCCCATTCCCTCTCTTTGTGCTATATTCACAGTACCTTATGTTTGACAGACTTAGTGATGTCCAACTTTAATGTTTATTCCTTTATGAATATCTATTTTCTTACATTGGTTAATGCTGTTTGTTGATGACAAACTCAATGTAACACCTAAAATTCACTAAAACTAAAGGTAAAACAAGATCTACCCACACCTAGACTAAGGTGACCATTCGTCCGGATTTCGTCCGGACAGTCCGGTTTTAGAGCCATCTGTCCGGCCGTCTGTCAAGTGTCCGGCTTTTTCACATTTTGTCCTCCTTTCATACAATCGTCCGCTGCTGTTTCATTAATCATTATAAATCCCCACCAGTTATTTACACTTGCTATTCTGCGATGTTGACAGGCAGATAGCATGTCGTAGGCTATGCAATGTAAATATTCATGCTGCGCACGAAGTGGACACAGTGAAGGCTGAGCTGCAGATGTGTGCCCCAAACCCCCCGGGGCCGGCTGTCCTAACTTTAGGGCTTTTGTCCTCCTTTTTGGAGACAAGTGTCCAACTTTCCTCTTTCATGCCAGTGGTCACCCTAACCTAGAGAACAGTGAAACTGTCTAAATAAGGTATTATTCCCTCTCTCTTAATATACAGTTAGACAATTGCAGCCATTATTCTATCTATTACTTAATTTACATAAATAAAAATCAGAATTTTAGTGTAATTAATCAGATTAGAAAAGTAATTTAGACAACTAATGATAAGGGAGGTCAGTATTTAGATATTGGTCTTCGTCCTGTAAGCTATTGTGTTTAAACAAAAGTGGGTCAGTAAAATCTAACACTACACAGGCTACAGCAAGTTAAACAACCTATTTATGTCTAAAGTTTGAAGTACCAGGTTTTTTTTTATTACTCTTATTCTGTTTCTAATATTATCTGCCTGCAAGTGCTTGTGTTCCATGCAGATTGTTGTCTATCCATAGTGAAGCTGTAGAACAGACCGTCCCCACAGCTTTAAATGCACAATGTCTCACTACACTGAAAAGGTCACACTGGAGCCTAATTGGTAGTTTCATTCTTTAATTAAGAAAGCCAAACTCAAGTCCCTGAGCAGTTGCAGAACATGCTCCTCATGTCTTCACACACACCAACAGCTTGTTTTGGCACTTTTTCAAGGTTGAGTTGTCATTTGCTTTCATGTAAATCTCATAGCCAGTGAAATGTTTGGCCAATTAAGTGTGCAATGTACCATAATTACACGACAAAGAGGACGAGGCCACTGGCATATTATTAAATATTATAGTAAAGGAGCCACAAGGGGGCAACAGCAGACCACTCACTGAAACCCACTTTTAGATGACTGTCAGTTGTTTAATTTTAGCCAAACCTTTAGAGGTCACAAAATACTCTTTAGGGACACACTAACAATGATTGGATAAATCAAAGTGGCTCCACAGGCACCGATGCTCACTTCAATATCATGGCATCCTGCAGAGATATAATTTCACATGTCACATGTGTGTGACAGTAACAGAAACGGTCTTGATTGCTTCAGTGACTATGTGCTTCTTGAAAATGGCTTAAGGTTAACTCTTAGCTACATTTTGTGAATAATAGAATTACATAATCATTATAGTCTCTAATTGCACAGTGCAGCCGGCATATTGGATTTGTATTGTATTGCACATAATAAGTGCAGCTGTTTTGCTTTAGGGTAAATAAAGAACCAAAAATAGATCTATTAGAAAGTATTCCCATATGGTGTTTGAATACAAGGCTTTTGTAGTACAAATATACAGCCACAAAAAGGAGGGTTTAATGGACAGAAGTGGATTCCAGTTGTCATGCAACATCTGAACAGGACAAATAATTGATCAATGTTTATTACTGGTTGTGGTCCAAACAATAAATGTTGGTTAAGCTGTGAAATGGTTTCATACTACAGTTTAAGTGGTAGTTGCATCACCATTTTGTCTTGTGTTGACGAGACAAGAGTAGACGGATTTAGTTAAACAGAGAGAGAGAGAGAGAAAAAAGAGAGTGAGAGCATGGGGGGGGGGTTGGGGGGGTGGAGCAAGGCTTTACTACTGTGAATGTTGAAGAGGCTGGCAGTGAAGAGGAGAGTACAAGAGAGGATGCTGGATGCTGAGACAGGGCTGCTGTCGTAACACTTTGTGAAACACTGAAGCATCCTGACAGGAAAAAAAAAGAACACCAACCACATCTGTTTGAAAACCTCAGGTAAGAGCAGAAATCCTTGTTTCTTCAAATAATGGATAATTTGATCACTTTCTTTATTCCAGACCTAAGGAGAAAACTGAATTCAAATTTCAATAAAAATGTTTACTATCAGCAATGATTTACCAGTACATAACAATGAAAGATTCTTTTTTTTTTTTTTTTTTTTTTTTTTACATTTTAGCTTTGTAACAGGTAATTCTCATTGGTTACGAACTGGCACTCTTTGTTTAATATACAGTCAAAAAAGATTTATATCCATACAGTTAAGTATTCTTATTGTTATTCTTATTGTTATTGTTATTGTTATTGTTATTCTTATTGTTATTGTTATTGTTATTGTTATTGTTATTGTTATTGTTATTGTTATTGTTATTCTTATTCTTATTCTTATTCTTATTCTTATTCTTATTCTTAATAATAATAACAATAATAATAATAACAATAATAATAATAATAATAATAATAATAATAATAATAATAATAATAATAATAATAATAATAATAATAATAATAATAATAATAATAATAATAATAATAATAATAATAATAATAATACTGAGATAGGAAAAATTGGTCAGTGATTATTTTGGTAAATGTATGGAAATAGTCATTGAAAAACTGGCTCTAAAAGATTAGGTTTTAAAGATGCGTATTGAGTTCTTTATTTGAGAAGTACAGCTGTCCATGCTCTCTTGGGGTCAAACTATGTAACTGACACTGAGAATCCTGTATCCTAATTTCTTATTGTACTCTGATATGCTGACACACCAATATGTGCATGTGCAGATGTATCAGTTTGACTTTTATCAAGTATAAAAAGCTCCAAGATTAAGTGATTATTCTCCACAGCATCCTTGGACCTGATAACTGTAATGTATGCAAATGAATGACAAACCCATGCATCAGAGACCTATTTACGTTGGCTAATCCTGAGGCAGAACTAGTATCTTGTTAAGTACCCCCCCCCCCCTTTTTTTTTTACATAAATGAAAAACTGCATAAAGTGAAAATGTGTGTGGAGGAGCCCATAGATGGAGGAGGTTATAATCCTTGGTCAGTTCCACAGTCACTACAGAGAGTGAAGAGCCATGCAGCTCTCCAACTAACATGTAGTGGCAACAATGAAGTCGAAGCAAAGAGGGATGGGTTGAGGAGAAAAGGAGGAAGAAAATAGGCACAGACTTATTTACTGTGTCTGTGAAATTGATTTGCAGCATTAAAACATTTCTTTTTTTATTCTGGTCTATCATCCTCTGCCATAGTCTGGCTTATTGAGCCTGTTTCTCTTTCCCATGCTCTCTGTAAGGCTTGCTAAATACATCCCTTGACCCCTAATCAGCCATATCGACTGTAGTGTGTGTGAGGTGGGTGGTGGTGGATTATACGGGCTGCTGAGCACTCAGGTGCTGACTGATGTGGCTAATGTGCTTGAGCAGAAACGGTTCACGCCAACTCAACACCCCCTAGCAGCTGAACTCAGGGGAAATACTTCTTACTGTCGTTCTATTTTTTCCTTGAGTCTGTTCTTTTTGAGATGACGCTGGTCAAGACTTAATTGTCTTTAGTGCTGTGTTCAGACACAAAACATCTTAATGTTCAGTCTGGTGTAGGTCAAGTTTGTAGTTTCATGAAGAATAATTTCACTTGAAAGCCTTTATTTTCTTACTTACTTTGTTGTTGCATTTAGTCAGGTTTGAGGTTAAGATAATTCTACTGTTGAAACTGTGCAAATACTTGAAAACAGTGGTACAAATAATTCTGCCTGAGTAAAGTAACCTGTTAATGCTAATATAGTGAATCTGCCATCTTCAGACATGATGTGCATCTTGACACCTGACAGGATGATTGATTAATATTACTAATTTATGGAGCAAGTTTACCAAAAACAAAAGCTATTTCTCATGAGTAAAGTAGTCTATCAGAAAAGTGGTCATACTACAAATGTGCTGAATACATATTTTGTGAATGACCTTTATACCCCAAATACAACCATTAGCTATAGAATAATTGACATGCAAAACATTAGAAGGATACACCTCACACACGCATACACAAACACACACAGTGAATGGCATTTAAGTGTAACACTCCCTTCAACCATCATGAAATGGCATGTGTATAGATTTTATATGAGCTCCAGTTCTGCTTAAGTGACTGAAATTGGCTTTTTCAAAATCATAAAACATTGGCTGGGTTGGGGTCAAGCCCATTATAACCTTCTCCATTTAAGGAATCAATTACCATTCATTAATTTCTCATTTCCTGTTACTTCCTGTGAGAACTGTTCCACATGAGCTCATTCATTGCAGCTTTTAATAATTTGAATGGTGGAAATATACAGTGATTGTCTTCACTCCTCCTCTTTCCTCCAGCTGAGGCATTATCGTTTTCAGTGCTCAGGAATTCTCTGTGCTCAGCGGGAGCAGCAGATGTGCTGTACAAATCCACTGTGGCCAGAAGTGTTTGATTAGCAGTATAATCACAGGCACACTTGAATTGTTCAGTCAGGAAGGATTGAGGCGTTGTTTTTGTTTGTTTGTGTGTGTGTGTGGATGCATATGCATGCTGCTATCTGTGGATTTCTCCCATGTGTGACCAAATGACCTGTTCCTTACCTCAGGACTGAAATGTCCATTTCTATCTGTGTGACCCATAAACAATTTTGTTAGACAGTAAAACTAGATGGTTTTTGGTTTTGTTTTGTTTTTTTCTCACAAGGTTTTTGTAACATGAAGTATTTTGTACATGTCTAACATTTAAGGTAAAACTTGAGGGTCATAAACATGAACTTTTATTTCCAAACTCTGGAACAAACTAATCGGTTTTTCAGGATGTTGGTAGTTGTCTCAATCATATTTTAAAGACGCATAAATATTAGGCCAATTACTCTACTGACTAAATAAATTAAATTTTTCTGCACAAGTTGCAACTATGCAACAACTTCAGCATAAATGTTCAATGGGGCCTGGAGTGCCAATTACATTCGAGCCTGCTCTTTGGTATTCAAAAACATCAGATGTAGTAGTAAGCCTGAGGCCAAAGTATAAAAAGTACCTCGGTTTCATACTATCACTATGGAAATATTACAGTATGTAAGTACTGCACCCTATGGGGGCATAAATGGTCTATGGTACAAAGCAGGAGTGACACCCATGAAATTACACTATTAGAATTACCTCAGTGCTATTCACGCTGTCAGTAGCTGCCTATCTTTTCCAGTTGGTGTTTTTAGGTTGAGGAGGTACATTATTTTTGCAAACTCCCAACAGAAATTGGAAGTTTGAAAAAGAACAAGAACATTTTGGCATTTGTGTCACTTCAAAAAATGAAGTTGCATGACATAGCAGAAGGTACTCAAAGTAGCACATGTTTAACAAAAATATGTATATTAATAGGCATGCAAACAAAAGTGAGGTTGAAAACATAATACTGTTATGACAGCTCGCAGACATATTATTTTAATCCTGCTGCATCAAAGGGACCTGGAACACATGAGAATGAGGAGAAATAGTTGTAATAAAGAGGATGATGTGATGAAAAAAAAGAAAGTAGGTGAGTGAGCAGCTTTAGTCAAGATAGTTTTCATTGTGTTGCCACCTGTCTGTTATCCTATACAACACCAAAAGGAGAAATAAGTGTCTGTTCTGGCAAAAGCATTTACTATACAATTACCTCAGAACAGGAAACACGGTGTGCCTTTCACAGTAGCTGCAATAGTGCACAGATACTGATATTAGAGGTACGGTATCTCACAAAAATGAGTACACCCCTCACATTTCTGTAAATACCATCTGAACCAAAAAAGCCAAACAGTTTGTTAAAGACAAGCCGACTAAGGACATGGGCCAGTGGAACCATGCCCCGTGTTCTAATGAGACCAAAATAAATGTATTTGGTTCAGATGGTGCCAAGGGTGTGTGACAGTAAATAGGTAGGAGTAGAAAGACAAGTGAGTCTTTACAGTCCAGCATAATGGTGAGGGTGTCATGGTGTGGGGCTGCATGAGTGCTATCAGCTCTGGGGAGCTACAGTTCACTGAGGAAACCATGAATGCCAACATGTACTGTGAAGGACTGAAGCAGAGTATGATCCCCTCTCTTCATACACTGAGCCACAGATAGCATTCCAACATGATAACACCCCAAACACATCACCAAGACTACCACTGCCTTGGTGAAGAAGGAGAGGGTAAAGGTGACAGAGTGGCCAGCCATGTCTCCAGACCTAAACCCTACTGAGCATCTGTGGGGTATTCATCCTCAAATGGAAGGTGGAGGTGCATTATTACATTACATTTGGCAGATGCTGTTATTCAAAGCAAATTACAATAGAGGACATAATTATAGTCTATAACACTAGCAGTTACAAGGTAGACAGGAAATATACAGAACAATAAGTGCAAATGCTCTCAGGGGTTAGTAAGTTTTTTTGTTGTTGTTATTTTTCCTCAAATACTTTGATACAGGGTGAAGTGGAGTAGACATAAACAGAAACACACACACACCATGCGGCATGCCTAGAGTCTGGGCCAGCACAGGCAACAGTGCAGTAGATAGTCACGAAAGAGGAGAGTCATCACATGCTCCTTGAAGGTTGAGAGAGATGATGCTAGTCTTGTTGATTCTGGGAGTGTGTTCTACCACTGAGGAACTACTACAGAGAACAGTTTTGCCTGGGATCGCTTCGAGTGAGCAGAGGGCACTGCTAGTTGGCCTATGTTAGCAAAATGTAGATCTCTGGCAGGAGAGTACAGCTTTAGCATATCCTTCAGATAATCAGTTCCTTAGATGGTTTTGTAGACAAGGGTCAAGGTCTTGTGCTTGATCTGACCAGCCACTAGTAGCCAGTGCAACTGGATAAAGAGAGGAGTAACATGGGCCTTTTTGGGTTGAGTGAATACCAGACATGCTGCAGCATTCTGCACCATCTGCAGAGGTTTTATAGCACAGGCTGGTAGACAAGCCAGGAGGGAGTTGCAGTAATTCAGATGGGAGAAGACCATGATCTGAATCAGTAGTTGTGCTTTATGATCGGTGAGGTAGGGTCTGATTTTCTGCATGTTGTACAGGACAAATCGATAGGCCTGGAAGATTGATGCAATGTGGTTGGAAAGTGACAGATGGTCATCGATCATGACACCAAGGTTTTCGGCAACTTTGTTTGGGGTCACAGTGGTGGAGTCCATCCTGAGGTTGATGTTGTGACAAATTCACTCTTTAGCTGGGATCACTAGTAGTTCAGTCTTGGACAGATTAAACTTTAGATGGTGTTCCTTCATCCATGTTGACAGGTCGGTGAAGCAGGCTGAGATTTGTGCTGCAACCATGATGTCATCTGGCTGGAAGGACAGGTACATATGGGTGTCATCAGCATATCAGTGATAGGAGAAACCATGTGTTTGAATGACATGACCTAGGGAGGTGGTGTACGTAGCAAACAGAAGGACTGTTCCTTGTGGTACGTCTGTAGTGAGGGTGTGAGTTGAAGATAGTTTTCTTTGCCATGACACATTGAAGGAGGGACCAGAGAGGTAGGAATTGAACCATGAGTGGACAGCTCCAGTGATTTCTATGGTTTTGAGTATCCTGAGAAGTATCTTGTGGTTGGCTGTGTCAAAGGCAACTGACTTTGCCATGGTTGACTGAAACCAGCCATGGTCAAGGTTGGTAAGATCGTGCAGCTTTAATGGCTAGAGGGCAGAGTTTGTACAGGAAGGGGTTCAGTGTGGAACTGAACGACTCGGTTGCAGGATCCACATCTACTGAGAACAGTGTGATGGGGGATGGCAAGGCAGCAGTGACTTCTGAAGCAAAGCAGGAAGGTGACAGTTTGCGTAGGTTGCGTTGGTATATGACCACAGGAGGAGGGCTAGGTGGTAGCTCGGGTAGACTGATTGTGAAGTGGATGAAGAAATGGTCTTGAAACATGCAGTGGTATAATCTTCATATAATTTGCTTGGCAGTTTTTAGTGAAGATCAGGTCAAGTTGGTTTCCATTTTTAGCTCACAATGAGCTATTACCATCATGCTTCGTCCACCCGTCATAAGTGTCCACAATTCACTAAAATTGCTTCTCCTCCCTCAATTCTCAATGGATTTCAATTCAGATTTCATGATCTATTGAATGACTCCCTTTGACAGCTGAGCCAACTAATTAAAAATTACAAAGTGAAGAGTAAAATACAATTAAACTGTTAAAAATAAGCAGTAGCAAAACACTTACTGACTCTGTACAAGCTGTGCTTCTTCTCTGGTTAGTGCGTAAGCTGTGTCTTGCATAAGGTCTCCAACA
Organism: Siphamia tubifer; assembly: GCA_020466265.1. Classification (NCBI taxonomy): domain Eukaryota; kingdom Metazoa; phylum Chordata; class Actinopteri; order Kurtiformes; family Apogonidae; genus Siphamia; species Siphamia tubifer. Next base: position 53,397,488 of record CM035794.1, on the reverse strand, counting down.
TCCACCAGCCCCAGGATGTCATCATGGAAGAGTGGAGGATTGCAGTGGAACCTCTGAAGCTCTGATGAACTTCAGGCCTAAGATAGTTAAGGTAGCACTGGAAAATAATGGTGGACATGCAAAATAGTGACACTGAGCCCAATTTGGAAATTTTTACTTAGGGATGTACACACTTTTGTTGCAAGACTTATTGAGAGTTATTTTGAGTAAATTTACACTGATGTTCACTGACTACTGTACATTGGATCAAAGTCTCATGTCTTCAGTGTTGTTCCATCAAAATATATTAAATAATGTGTGGAAATGTGAGAAGTGTACTCACTTTTATGACATACTGTACATTAAAGTAATATTAAACTACAAAAGAGAAAGTTGCGAGCAAACTGAAAACAATGATTATAGCCACATAATCACCAAAGCTGGACTTAGCTGAACTATAATGACTTTTATGGTTCATTCAATTCAGTGTAGACATCCACAGACTATACCCCATTAGTACAATAGAGTCTGGTTTTAGACATCAGCATCTGTACACAAACACCTTAAAGAGATTCACAAGCAGCAGATAAGCAAATAAAAACAGCATATTTTCTTCCTTTGAAGAACGTAGGGCTGTAGCATGTGTTCACCTGGTGACTGAGTCCTCCATCCTCTGTTGTGTCATCTACAATACAGTACAAGAGCTACTATTATCAGAATTGCAGAACTATATTTAGACCCTGGTCCCCTTGGTGACATGAAATGCAGAAAACTTATACATCAAAGGTTTTATAGAGAGGTGACTTTTTAGTCAGATACTTTTAAAGCAGTTCATTTGAACTGATGACAGTGGCACCTCTAAAAGTTCTACAAATCCCACGAATTTGCTATATAACATTAACTCCCACATCAGGGGTGCTTTATCTTTGTCCTTGATAAAAGATAGCCAACAGGGAAAATAGCTGTCCTGCTAGCTCTCCAAGATAGCAGGAGATGTATCTGAATTTGCATCAGAGCTCAGTAAAGCAAAATCTGACACATTCATTTATATCTACTTCATGATACTTCATATACTTCTATGAAAGCATGCAAAATTAGGATGACAAAAGGCATTGTCCCTCATTTTTTTTATCATTTTATCAATGCTAGACAGCTAGAAGCATTATATGAAGACAGACCAGCTCATTTAAAAGCTGTTTCAGTCTATTTTTTAATTTCTCCATTTCAGGAAATTTTTATTCATTTAATTAATTGTTTAATTCATTCATTCATTCATTCATTCATTCATTCATTCATTCATTCATTCATTCAGTTAATCCACAAAGACTTAAACAGCCACTGACAACCAAGAAAATCTCCTGAGCTACACTATTTAATACATGCTTATCCATTAATCCTATCAATACATGCAAATAATTGGTGTAAAATAAAATTTTTCATCTTTTCATGGTCATCAGATATGATCCTTTTGGACATTGAGAGGCTGTAGTTACCGTGGAAACGTTATAATATTCCACCTCATTGAATTTACCAGTAAAACCCATGGAGTTTGATAAAAGGCAGTGGATGGAAACACTGGGTTTATATTCAGCTAATGATAGAGTTTATTGAAGAAGTCATTATTTTTCAGTTTTTCTGTTTCTAATATAATTGCCTTTGGATTAACTTCGAGCCTTTATGAACATCTACATGCCTGGTTGGCAACTAGCTAAGCTAAAGACTTTACGTGAGCATCCAAATATTAACAGCAGCTGTCTGGAGTGGACTTCCTTAAGTTTAATTGGACTTTGCTTAACAAGCAAACTGAGTTCACCCTTAAGAAAGAAAGACGTCAGCAGCTGCCTTCCCTCAGTCTGCTGTCTTTCTTTTTCTTTACCCTCCTTCTCCCCTGATTTTTGCTTTTTGTGCATGACACCCCAGCCAGGTCATGCAATCTGGGCTCACTGACCTTACACCTGTCACCGGTCGCTGTTGGGTAGACTAAACCATTTTGCTCACTTTGGGTCAGCTCGCACATCTCTGGTACAAATGCATTCTTTGGAGCAATGGATTAACTGTCAAAAAACAAATAGAAAAAGCCATCTCTAGTAAATGTAATAATCCAATGGTAGATCTGACCTAGACAATGATGTATGATAAGGCTAGTGGTGGCCAATATCTCACTAAGACACAATCTGTGACAATGAACGACACAGGAGGACATGTCACCCTACACCAGCCCCTATTTGTCATTATTACTCATTTCTTTTTCTCTTTACACACTGTGTTCTATTCAGACTCTTTCTCAGTGCTCCATCTCACCTAGACTGAGAAACCTGGTGTTTTTACAAAGATGGTAAGGGATAAAGGCATAGAGTCAATTAGCCTGGGTTTGTTTAGCGGCTTCTGTGCAAACGCTGGTTTATAGGCATGTATACAGATAAAGACTCTAGGATTTCCACTCACCACTTACCATGATCTATTGGTCTATTACTGAACTAACCAGGCATAGCGAGTGGCCAGGGTAAACAAACACATGACAAGATGCTCATTACAATCTGTTTGTATGTGCCAAATATATCCTTTCAGTTCTATAATCAAATAATGATAAGCACAGTCATGCATGTAGAAACAGACATTCATGTATCGCAATAGTTTTTGAAAGCTTCCCCCATTCATTCTTAATGTGTTTTGTTGCTCTACTGTCTCTCCCAGTACACAGTAGGTGAAGCCCTTTCTAGAAAACTGTGACGAAAAAGCTCTCAGCCACCCATGTTAGGATTGAAAGCCAGATTACTCTTACATCTATGTTGAGCTTTACCAAGCAATCATCAGTAAAGGGCTTGCATGTGAGTATGTACGGGTTAATGATCACTAGAGAGTCATCAGACAGAGGATAAAGTAGGTGGTGATGCGTATTTGCACAACTAAGCCCCGTAAGCTGCTTCCTCCCTAGTCTGACAAGCCTTAGTGGAGGAGTGGAGGGACGTTTAGGAGGGGAGCTAGCAGAGTGAATGAATGGGTAGATGAGTGATGAATGGGTGAGTGGATGACAAGATGAAGCTTATGTAGGAAAGTAAGAAAGAATGTAGTGGGGAGCTCTCTGGTGGTTTGAGAAGTAACAGCTGTGGGGGCACTCTGAGGAAAGTAGAAGGTGATAAAAGGGGGGAAACTGCATAGTGAGGGCTGAATAGATGAGTGTGTATATGTGGGAGAGCTGAAATGTTCCAGCCTAATTCAGATGGGAGTTTTGGGACTCCTTAGGGAATGTTCTGTGTACCGTAAATAACTGGGATTTTGCTGTTGAGGTGTATGTAGTTTCCTGAAGTAGACTCTTTGGGATGACTAACCTCATTTTATATCAAATGACTGATCCATTATTATGTTGCTGTCTCAACTAGTGGGTGCCTGGGTATTTATTTTGAGGATAATTTGTATTAGTAATATTACCACTTTTCATACTGGGTTACGGTTGTTTTGCTTTGTAATGTAGCGATGAATGTATGTTATTTATTCCCTAATAATTACATACTCCATTGCCAAAAGTATTAACTCACCCATCCAAATAATCAGAATTTGGTGTTCCAACCCCCACAGGTGTGTAAAATCAAGCACCTACACATGCAGGCTGCTTTTGCAAATATTTATTAAAAAAAATGGGTTGCTCTTAGGAATTCCAGGGTGGAACTGTAATAGGATGCCACCTGTGCAACAAATCCAGTTGTGAAATTTCCTTGCACCTCAATATTCCACAGTCAACTGTCAGCTGTATTATAAGAAGGTGGAAGTGTTTGGGAACAGCAACTCTGCCACAAAGTGGTAGGCCACGTAAACTAACAAAGCGGGGCCGACGAATGCTGAGGTGCATAGTGTGAAGAGGTCGGCAACTTTTTGTGGAGTCAATTGCTACCAATAGCCAAACTTCATGTGGCCTTCAGATTAGCTTAAGAACAGTGTGCAGAAACCTTCATGGAATCGGTTTTCATGGCTGAGCAAGTGCATCCAAGCCATACATCACCATGTGCAATGCAAAGGGTCCAATACAGTGGTGTAAAGCACAGAACCACTGGAGCAGTGGAGACGTCACATAATCATTTGACAGCTCTAAAAATAAAATTTTGACCAACAGCAAGAAAACCCATCACAATGTGTTACTCAAGAACTGGGAGACTGAGTCTGTTTTATGGCCACCAGATGGCACCCAAGAATCCTTAGAATTTTCCAAAAGAAAGACTTTTTTTTCTATCTTTATTGTTTTAAAAGGCTGACTATATCAGACTGTACTACTGGTTTAATCTATGCTTGAACATCATTGCTATGTTCATTTCATGCTAAAAAAAAAAAATCACCCATTCTCGTTTTCCTGAAGAGTAAAATGGCTAAGCTGCTGAAACTAAAACATTATTTTTGCATTTTAACATGTAGATGTGCAGTGATTAGCTTATTTGTGGACTGAGCCTGAAGTTGACATTAGAGGGACCAGGTTAACATAAACTTACACTGTCATATTAAATGCTACCTAGAAATTCCAGTGACTTAATGCAGGTTAACGGGTGGATTAATAGTAACAAGAACCAATGTGGCAACTTTTCACTATATTTTAATATGCTTTAGGCTGGTACTAACATATTTCCTGTATAACCTACAGCTGGCTCAATTACATTCACTACTCTGGTTTCACTTAATTGTTTGAAACAAGTAGACCTGTAATGATAGATGCATTGAAACAAAAATCATGATACTCAGAGCCACAAACCTGCCTCGCAGTGTAAGAAGGCAGAATCACAACACACCCTTTCAAACTCCCAGTTATCCTTCAGTCCAGATCCAGTCACATGATATGAGTTGTTACAAATGTAATTTATTTTACATTAGTAGTCTGTTTCATACCTTGCCCTAAACCACAAAACTAGTTGATTTTTTTTTTTTGCCTAACTGCAAACATTCTCCAACTGTAACCTTTCAGTCATGTGACACTAGCTAAAAGTTTAGCTCGCTCATCTGTCTTGGATGAATAATGGCTAGTTCAGCTAGCGCTGAAACTGCAGACCCCCTGAGCACATTTACAGCAGCAGTACAGCAGCATTTTGGTTATCCAGCTGAGAATAAGAATGCAACCGTGTTGTGGACTAGACCTGTGTAATTTACCATAAGTGTTTTAAAATGCTTCCTTAATAACAGGGAACACAGGGAATTCAAATGCCCATCTTATGGTGCCATCCCCAAATTAACTTAAGTAGAGCCAAGAAACCCCAGCAACAGCATCTTAATTTGACAAATTTATTCAGAGTAAAGTCACCAATTGATTGGGAACATGCACAAAAAATAACAAAGGCAAATTGCAACATTTATGGCACTGGGTATGCTCTCCTTTTCTGTGGTCTATAATGAAGGGTTTCCAAATTTAGTAAAGGCTCTTGATCCCCATTATGACATGCCAATGCATGCTCATTTCTCAGAATGTACTTCAGAAACTCTTGAAAGAAACAAAATCTAGGGTAGAAGAAACTGAGAAACTCTGACTCCATCACAGTCACCACTGATGGGTGGACGTTCCACTGGTGGGTGGACGTCCCACTGGTGGGTGGACGTCCCACTGGTGGGTGGACGTCCCACTGGTGGGTGGACATCCTGTGCCATGGACAATTATTTAACCATAACTGCTCATTATATCACAGACCATTGGCAAATCACAAGCCTCTCATCAGACAATATGGACACAATCATGTTTTTGAAAAATAATTTCAAAATCTCTTGAATCAGGTGATCAGGTTTGGTGAAGGAATCTGTTTATTTGTTTTCTAACTTAATTATTGGGTTACAGCACAAGTATGAGTCTGCTACCTCTGAATGAAAAAGAGCTATTTAATATACTTAGAATTTACTTGTTATAGAAAAGAGATAAATATTGTATATTTGGTTATTTATTTAGCAAGTTTTCCTATATTATTGTCACATCTGTCTCCTGTCTTGTTTTTCCTTTGTTGTTCATCATTTTCTGTTTTATTTTGTAAATGCTGGCATAATGTAATCATTTTCATCAATAAGTGCTTTATTTTTTAAAATCATACTTAACTGACCAATGAGCTGTGAGACTCCCACTTTGAAGCATCATGATGGCACTTGGGAGAGTTTGCTAGCAGCACAATGGCCACAGAAGGAAAATGACACAGAGGAGGTACTCAGATTGTGACAAGGAGGAAGTGTGCCCTTATACTAATGTCTGGGGAGAGCCCTGGTTTGAACTCCTTCACCTTTTTATTTATTTTTTATGCTAATATAGACCTAAATAATGAAATAACATGGCTACAGTTGACTGTATTCATTGGCCTAAGGTGATTCCAAGTACTGGTTAAGTGGAACCAAGGTTGGTTCAGGTATTTTAAATGTATAAGTTACTGGTTATTAATGACAATGGACAGACAGGAGGCCACAGTAACTTTGATCTTTGACCACCAAAATGTCCAAAAAGTCCAAGTGAATATTGGTATCAAATTCTTCTGTTACATTGACTCTGTGGTATCATGTGAAGCTTAATGTTTACTATCTATTCACCAAGAAAATGAGGTCTGGGGGGGCTCTGGAAGGCTGTTTGTCTCAGTCCATGGAGGATGTAGAGGATGTATATATTTTTGGATTTATGGTGGTGACATTCCTTGTGTTTGGCTTTGGAGGAGTTCTGATTCACCGCAAAGTGGGGAAATCCACAGAGCTAAAAAGGTCATTCATGCTGCGTGGGGAAATTCGGGATGACTTCATGGCACTCACTGACATGGTAACAGTGCTTAAACTGTCTATGTTTCAGTCTCAGGATAATCTGATGAACTGTGTGGGACAGCTGACCACCATGGTGACTCAGTCATCAAATTTGGGAAGTGCTGTGCTGACAAAGGAGACTGGATTACACCACGGTCCAGTTTGGTGAAGTTCAGAGAGCTTTGTCAGGACTGATGAAGGGGGTTGATGAACTGAAAATGAACTGAGATAGTGGCTGCCGTGGTGTGAGACTCTATGCTTAGTAAAGTCTTAACACAAAGCCTTAAGAAATTGGGAAATAGAAGCAGTGCTTGGGTTATATTGATTCCTGTGTTTATCTTAATGTGTTCTTGTAACAATCCAGCGTCTATGGTTGCTGACACACACACACACACACACACACACACACACACACATACTGCATTCTCACAATATACTGACGTACAGTCCCTACCCTCATCCCTGTTCATACTCTCATTCATACCTTTATCTTTTGTTTTTACCCAGTGTGATCATTTTGTGTAATGAAATAATATCCTACTCCTGCTCTGGGGGTCCATGGACTTGTACTGTGAGTGAATTATCTGTGCTTGCTATGTGTATTCTTTTTTCTATTATTTGATAAACTAGCTCCTGACATGGGCTGCAGGACCTGACCTTGGTTTGGAGAGACCAAGTGAACTCACTTGTTTGATATGTCCTGTGATATAATGTCCTGTGATATGTCAAATGAAGTACCATCATTTCCCTGAAGGAGCCTTCCCAATGGATCAGTAAAGTACTATCTAATCTAATCTAGTCTAATGAGGACAGACAAACATACCTTGGTATAAATATCTGAAACAGTATTGAATTACATATGCTTAACTGGGTATGACTATGATCTAGAGTGGCCTTCCATCTGTCTTTAGGGCGGACAGTCCGTTTTTTGAGACATTCAGTGCAGTCCCAAACCGGACACTTGTTTGTCCTCCTTATTGAATTGCACCCGAATAAACACAAAGTGCGTTGAATAATTGTTTGTCCCACTTTTTGAATTGAAACTAAATACAAAGCTGCTTATCGCCTAATCACAATTGATCTAACAAAGGCAGGCAAAAGCACAGATCAGTTGAAGGTGGTGCAAATTAATCACACAATATCATTGGGTTGAAAAAGTAAACAGGCCTCTATGTGCCAATAACAATATCAGAGATGGAAAGATGCAGAAAAGAAAGACGTTGTTTAATCCACACACATGCAGTCACACTCACACCCATGGACAGATCGACTGCAGCACTGTTCCAGTTCAGTCTAATTAACTGTTATTAGACATTTTTGTTGCATTTTTGCTTATTATTCCTTCTATGTTAAATCATTTAATGTTAAGTTAAATTTGGTGTTCACTTTGCACTTTGTACAGCCAGGGGTCAGTTTTGAAAAAAATAAAATAAAATACAGACACTGAATGTAATTTCAACCTTCTCAGTAACATTTATTTCTTCTCCACACATATTATTCCATGTCATCAATATTAGTGTTGTGAAGTGAAGAGTATCACAGAATCACTTTATCATTTATCTTCATGCCATTCCTATCATGGACAAAATTGTTTTGGGAACTACACTCAGTACTTAAATATTTGTGATTATTCCATTTTCAGTAAATGTGACAAAGTGTCCTCATTTTTAGTGTTGTATAAATGGCCATCCTACTATGGTATGCAGAAAAGACTTTTTTTGGTTAATTATTCAGTAGAACTTAAAGAATGTACATGCGCATTTATTAAGAGTAAGCACATTTGTGTTTGTTCTCCTCTACATGTATCATGAATATGAAATATTAACAACCATAAAACCAGTGGGAGGCTTCTCAACATCACAGAAAACACAGGAGAATGACATTATGCGTCACACTTTTTCTTCCCTTCAGCACTTACACACTTTCTCTCACAATGTGCATTTGTTTGTGCACTGAAATGAATTACTTCTGTTTGTGTACATAAATGTGTGTGCCCCTGCAGCTCTTAGTCAGCCCACATAGTCTCATGGAGCTAAAATGCCTTGGTGTCATTTTACTTCACGTCAATTTGCAATGCTTTTCTCCAGGCCGCTGACCATGTGTGACAGGTCCCCTCTCACCACATACAGTCAGAGGAAAGAGTGTGTGTATAGATGCACAGGTTTTGCATGTCAGTTTAAATTTATATGAATCATAATTATATGTTGGATGACTAGAAAAGGACTGCTTTACTTTCACTGAGTAGCTTCTGGGAGTAAGCTCAGACAAACAGACAGACAGACAGACAGAAGATGAATAAACAGAGGCACACATGTCTATATCTGTCTAGTAGTGTAATGCCTCACTTCACTAGTTATGACCTATAATCGGAAATGGACTCACAGTCATGCACATCTACACACATGGACACAGATAGATGCACACATATGTAAATGCAAGTGCACCTGCTCCCTGGAGGTTGTTCCGCCCCTCTGTCATCTCACACTATAAAACAGGCCTAAATCAAACACAGCGTCATGCAGTGACATGTGTCCTTGGTGTAGGTCATGGAGGAAAACGTTAGGCAGTCACGATTTGATCAGGATAGGAAAAATGCCTATTTTTTTCATATTTTGCACCCTGTAATGTCAGTGTTTCTGATCGCTGTGCTGTATGTGTGTATAGTTATGTCGTACAGTAGAATGTTTGAGGGAGCATTTGAGTAAAATTCAGGAAATAATAATTTTGCAGGATGTGTGTGGTCAGTCCAATAGTACCTTAAATAAATCCAGCGGTAAAATATTTTAATTATATCGACTAAGTGATTGTTAATTTTGTTCCCACACCAGACCTTTCTGTGTGGAGTTTGCATGTTCTCCCCGTGTCTACGTGGGTTTTCTCCAGGTACTCCAGTTTCCTCCCACCATCCAAACACATGCACTGATAGGTTAATTGGTTAATGTAAATTGTCCATAGGTGTGAATGTGAGAGTGATTGTTTGTCTATATATGTTCAGCCCTGAGATGAACTGGAGACTCAATCAGAGTGTACCCCGCCTTCACCCATTGTAGCTGGATTAGGCCCTAGTGAGGATAAAGTGGGTTCAGATGATGAGACGAGATGAGATTGCTAACTTTGTTCCCCCACCAAATGTAGAAGAAATCTATGTGTTGAACACTTGCAATGGATAGAACAAATAAGATTAGAAACAGAAAAAAAAACATGTTTGCATATATGTGATCTGTGTGTATTCAAGATACAGAGCAGTCTATGTAAGCTGTCAGTTTGTTGACTTTGATCTGGAAGCATGGGTTGTGAATTCTAATAATGTTGTCAAACTATAAACATCAAATGGCCCAAAAAAATCAGAAATGTAGGACAATTGTGTATCTATCTGTCCCTACACAAGCATTACAATGGCATTAACCTCAGATTAAGGATGACAACTTTTCACTGTATGCATTTAAAGCAACTATCATTGAGATTTTAATTTAAATATATGACTGTTAAATCATTCTGTACTGTCAAATGATTTAACACAATAGTACCCATGATCCCTTGTATAATAAGTAATGTATGAAAGTCATTTGATTTGCAGTTTTATGATCTAGGTGACCAAAAAAAAGAAAATTATCATATAATTATCATATATCATAAACAGTTGTGATACATGTCCTACAACCACTGTGGCTCTAGTGACCTTTCACTGTGCTGGTTCGGGGTTACCTGCCAAATAGTCAGATGTCTCCAAGGTGAGTTCAGTGTAAATAAACACTACTGCATCCTCTCCAGTCAATTGTTTAACAACACCATATTACCAGAGTCTGCAGAACTTAATGTAGCCTATTAATCAATTGTAAATTTTTCAGGACTGTGTCTGCAGTCAGAGAATGGAGCCTGTCATGTCAGCAGTGCTGCATGTGTTTCATGGAACTGATTTTATTTAGGAATTTCCCAAAAATATGTTAACCTTAAGGCAGAACTAGTGAGAATCCCTGCAGCGTTTACGTGTGTTCTCTCATTTCACATATAAATCCAGTCTATATCAAAGTGTACCACCAGATAGTCATGTTCTTCTTTTATTGTGTTATTTTCTGCTCACACTGACTTAAAGTAGTCCTGAATCTAACCATCTAACCATTAATGTCCACGTTAAGGTGCTACTGGAGGTGAGACAGACCTGGTTCCAGTCTTTGGTAGGATGACCTGTGTCAGATTATCTATTAAAGTGCAGACCACAGTTTAACATCACCTTATTATTTACTATAGTTAATATCTTATTCTGGGGGAAACATGCTTCATATATCTGGAGTATGAGCACTCCAACATTCTTTTTCTTGTTTTTTTTTGGCCTCAGAATTGTCTCGCTGTCAGACTTTATTGCATCTCATCAATGAGGCATGATTTTTTTTGTTTGTTTAATGCTGACTTTATTATGGATTTTAATTAAACCACATTTCGATGTAGCGGTGTAAGAAAAAAAAAAGGAGAGGGGGTGCAGGGGACAAAAGCTAGAAAAAAAATCAAACAAACAAACAAAAAACCTGACAAGAAAATATCAACATTACAAACAATATCAACCATGAGAGCAACAACAACCAGAACAAGAACTGGGCAGAAAATAAATAAATAAATAAATAAATAATGAAAGAAAGAAAGAAAGAAAGAAAGAAAGAAAGAAAGAAAGAAAGAAAGAAAGAAAGAAAGAAAGAAAGAAAGAAAGAAAGAAAGAAAGAAGAAGAAAAAGAAAGAAAGAAAGAAAAAGAAAAAGAAAGAAAGAAAGAAAGAAGAAAAAGAAAGAAAGAATGAAAGAAAGAAAGAAGAAGAAAAAGAAAGAAAGAAAGAATGAAAGAAAGGTAGGCTATCAGATATCATCATAATCAGAACAGAACAAACAACCCAGACAATACAAACCACAAAACCAAACAATAACAGCTGTTCATATTAATGTGACTGCACTAGACTGACTGTACACTCAAACATTCTTGAAGAGGTTGATCCAAAATCTTTTCATATTGACACAATGATGTGGGTTAAATCTAACTGTGAATCACTGTAATCACAGTGGGGACCTGGCAGCGAATGGGCTGAGTTTGATGAATATTTACTGGTGACTGTTCTGATCTGTTAGACCCGTACTTCAAAAACAAACCTGGAACCAATGAGGGCAGAAAAATTGACAGTGTTGTAAAGATATTAACATACGTGTTATTTGGAAGTAGAATAGGCCTAATATGTGAAACTAGTCTGATACAGACAGAAGATCTTTAACTTGTCCAAAGATTTGGAACACAACCATAGCACAAATATACTGATGCCCAAATAATTGGAAGAATTTAGTTTTCAGATACATTCCTCGTTTTATTCCAATTTATTTACATTAGTTATTGCCTTTCTTTGATCAAAGCTACAATGATTCCAAATTAGTTACACTTCTGTCAAGAAAGTTAAATCACCATAATCATCTCATGAGAAGAGGTAAAGATATTTGATTGCAACTTTGTGTACAATAGTGTGTCTAAAAGCAACTACTTTTATATTTTTGACATTCTAACAATATTCAACATTGCGCAACATTAATAACTAATTTAAATGTTTGCCTGTCAGTGGAGTCACATTTTTGTGTATTTCAGAGTGATATTAGGTAAAGAGAAAAAAAATAATATATGACAATTTTTTCCTGTGAAGCTGGTTCAGATTGATTGATTTTCATCAGCATGATGGGTCAAAGCACCTACTAAATTTACACATATTGTGTTATCCTTTTGATCCCTAGCAGTATAAATTGCAGACTGTGCTTCTGCTTTGCATCAGCTAAAACAGGGTTCTCCTTGGTTATAATTCCTCTATAGTGTGTTCAGCCTGACCTTTGTTGTTCTCTAAGGTGGCCATGCCCTCATACCCAAGAGGCATCATTAGTGGCTGCTCAACACACTTCATCTGCCCCATTTATGTACACTTGACCAATGGTTCACATAGGTTCCTCAAACTTTCTGAACAACTTGTATTGTGATTTGGACTGTGGTGAAAATTCATTCGTCATTCAATGTTTCTGTAATTACTCAGTCCCATATCACTGAGCTCAGTTTTCACAATGGATTGATGTAACAACATCCTGTATTACTGCAACCGATGGCTCTAATCATCATTTAATCACATGATCCTTTCTATTGACACCTATATAAAAAGGCCATGCATGTGTGACAGTGAAGAGTGTCTGTGTGGGTGATAAAATGATGTCACCACCTTGGGCTACAACATAGTGAAAGGACATTCTCTGGGTTTGACATATAACACTTGTGACACCTGTGAGACTGTGAGAGTAGCAGTGATGGTGAAAGGGTCATGAGGTAAAAATGGGGTTAATATTGATATCATGCCATTTGTAAGCAGTTTCTGTCCTCTGTGGGTGACATTGAGAATCAGATAGGAGTGTCATGTCCTGCTGCAGAGCTCCAGTGCACATTGATCTATTGTAAGGCAGCGACTGCTCAGGTCAATAGCCCATTCATACTGCATGTGTCCATGTGCATGAGCATGTGATTGCACGTGACTGATAGGGAGAGAAAAGCTGACCCTGACTCTAATTCATAGCTGGTGTCATATATTATATATAAATTATAGTGAGTTATTGGGTTGACCTCTAGCTGTTGATTTGATGGAAAAGATGCATTTATGGCTTATAAATTATATGAGTGAAATGTAATTGATCTCAGTGTGTGTACCCATGTTAGCCTCATGTTATAGGGATGTAACACTTTTTACACAGCTTACACTGTGGGTATGAAGGGATAATACACCTTACCATGTCATTTTTTTCTATACTTTTAATATTAGTACGAAAATTTAGCATTGCTTTAATGTAATGTGTTTTTACTCTTATTCTTATTATGTCCTCATATTAGGTTAGTATGTTTTTTTTGTTGTTTTTTTACTGTATAACAGCAACAGAGATGTAGCCCATCGTATATGACAGTATATGGAGTACACAAAGTATACCTACTTATTTTTCAGGCAGCATTGAATATAACCACTTCTAAATCTCCCTGATGTGCACGATTCTGGAATATATTGGAGCAAAATTATAAATGTTTCCCCCAAAATGGTGAAGTCATGAGCCGCCCTACTCTCCCTCTAACTGGCCAGTACTTACTGCCTTCACTTCTTAGATTGTTTAATGTTAATCAGTGAGGACTGATGACTCATTCAGAGCCAGGTAGGGCGGGTCATGTCCAGGAAAATATTGCTATCTAACTAGTGCTGAGTGCTGACCACCTCTGGAACCTGATTAACATGTCACTGCTCGTCTCATTGAAAAATGCACAATTATTGGAAATGCAAATGAAAAATCCTACTGATGGGTTTTTAGGGAATAACTAAATGAGTAGTTTAGCATCACAGAGCTTTTTTTAGACTGCTCAAATTACATCACTGGACACCAGTATGGCAGTAAGTGGTATGAAGAAATCTCTTTATTCAAACACTTCACAGAACGTGACACAACATAAGGACCCTGGGAGTCAAACCCTGCAAGGAGAGAAAAA